>JAABKJ010007545.1:179267394-179450633 GCA_011634705.1 Andricus grossulariae
CAACAACAAAAAATGATTTAAAAAGAAAATAGTCAAATTTTGAAGTACAAAAACGAATTTTCGAGTAAATAGTCCAATTTTTGAATTCTTAAAAATTTTTGATTTTTTTTATGAACTTTAAACATCAATGTTAGTTTTCAATCAAGCAGTTGCATTTTTAACCAATGAATAGAAAAATTTATATTTTCAGAAAAAAAAGAATCGTTTCATGTAGAACAAAAAAAACGAATTTTTAACCAAGTAGCCAAATTTTCAAAAAGCAAACAATTTTTCACTACGTGAAGAAAAAGAGAAACAATTTTCTGTAAAAGAGTTGAATTTTTAACAACAAAGTTAATTTTTAATAAGAAAAGAGGAAATTTTAAGCTATGAAGATTAATTTTTTACCGAAAAAAGACGAATTTTCAACCAAAAATGGAAACGTTACATTTTAAATTGAAAAGTAATTTGCAAGAAAGCAAATTTTTGAGTAAATGATCAAGTACTTAATTAAAGAGATGAATCTTCAAGCAAAAAAAAAAAAAAAAAAATTAACACAAGAAGACCCAAGAAAATTTATTTTCAAATAAAATTATGAATCTTCAACAAAAAAATTAATTTTTAAGAAATAATGTGATTGTAGATATTTCAGTATCAAAAATTTTTTATTTAAAATAAAAAACCAGTTTAATTCAAAAAAAAGAAGACGAATTTTCAACTAAATAGTTCAATTTTCAACCAAGAAAGATTTCAGTTGAATTTTCACCAAAATAGGTAAATTTCATGACAATAAATAAAATAAATTTCCTCTGAATTTTCAACTAGAAGTCAACCTACTGCTAAAATAGTTGAATTTTCAACCCAAAAAGAGGAATTTTCAACAAAACCGTTGAATTATCTGCCAATAAGATAACGGTATAACAAAATTGTTGAATTATGAAACAAAAAATAAAGTTTTTAACTCAAAATGCAATAATTAATTCTACAGCTACAAAAAAAAATAGAAATACAAGGAAAATAAATTACTGACAAGAATATAATTTCAGGTTTGCCACGAAATTTAATTTTCGAAATTCCTTAATTCTTCCGTGACTATGAAAAGCTTATATCTGAAAGAAGTATCTGCCTTTGATCTCTCTAGTAGCTTAGTGGTTAGAGCACCCGATCGGCAATCGGAAGACGTGAGGTTCGATTCCTACCGGAGCGAAGGAGAGAGATTTTTTTTCAGAAATTAGAATTTTTAATTTATCAACTCCTTGCTATGAAAAGCATATATCTGAAAAAAGTATCTGCCTTTGATCTCTCTAGTAGCTTAGTTGTTAAAGCACCCGGCTGGCAATCGGAAGACGTGAGGTTCGATTCCCACCGAACCGAAGGAGAAAGAACTTTTTTCAGAAATTGAAAATTTTTAATTTCTGAAGAAAGATCTTTCTCATTCGCAACGGTGGGAATCGAACATTCGATTCCCACCGGTGCGAAGGATACGATATTTTTTCAGAAATTGAAAATTTGTAATTTCTGAAAAAAGATCTTTCTTCCTCGCTCCGGTGGGAATCAAACATCACGTCCTCCGATCTCTCTAGTAGCTTAGTGGTTAAAGCACACGACCGGCAATCGAAAGACGTGATGTTCGATTCCCACCGGAGCGAAGGAAAATATCTTTTTTCAGATATTGAAAATTTTTAATTTCAGAAAAAAGATCTTTCTCCTTCGTTTCGGTGGGATTCGAACCACACGTCTGCCAGTTGGGTGCTTTAACTACTAAGCTACTAGAGAGTTTGGAAGGCGTGAGGTTTGATTCTCACCGGAGCGAAGGAGAAAGATCTTTTTTCAAAAATTGAAAAATTTTAATTTCTGAAATAAGATCTTTCTCCATCGCTCCAATGAGAATCGAACCTCACGTCTACCGATATCTCTGGTAGCTTAGTGGTTAAAGCACCCGACCGGCAATCGGAAGACGTGATGTTCATTTCCCACCGGAGCGAAGGAAAAGATCTTTTTACAGAAATTGCACATTTTTAATGTATGAAAAAAGATCTTTCTTCCTCGCTCTCGTGGGAATCGAGCATCATGACCTCCGATCTCTCTAGTAGCTTAGTCGCTAGAGCACCTGACCGGCAATAGGAAGACGCTAGATTTGATACGCGACCGGAGCAAAGGAGAAAGATCTTTTTTCAGAAATTAAGAATTTTTAATTCCTGAAAAAAGATCTTTCGCCTTTGTTTCGGTGGGAATCGAGCCACATGTCTGCCATTCGGGTGCTTTAACCACTAAGCTACTAGAGAGATTGGAAGACGTGAGGTTCGATTCCCACCGGAGCGATGGAGAAAGATCTTTTTTCAGAAATTGAAAATTTTCAATTTGTGAAAAAATATCTTTCTTCCTCGCTCCGGTGGGAATCGAACATCACGTCTTACGATCTCTCTAGTAGCTTAGTGGTTAAAGCACCCGATCGGCAGTCGGAAGACATGAGATTCGATTCCCACCGGAGCGAGGAAGAAAGATCTTTTTTCAGAAATTGAAAATTTTCAATTTCTGAAAAAAGATCTTTCTTCCTCGCTCCTGCTGGCACACTGGGTTCAAAGAGACCCCAGTATGCCAGCCATGTTACGTTTCGGGAAGTGTGCCATCGAAGGGTTAATTTGGTAATCGTTAAAAAAATCTTCTACTTTCTTTTTCGAAATTTTAGGAAATCATTTAAAATCCTGCAAAGTAAAAAAATTTCCCAACAATATTTCAGATTCTTGAACACAATTTTGGATATCTTTTCGACTATTTTACTATAATAATTTTTGAAAATAAAAAAACAACATTTTAAATTTCCTATGAATCCTTGGGAATTTTTTTCTTCGAAATCTCAAAAATCAATTTTATTATAAATTTTATGAAATCTTTGCAAAACTTCTTAAAATTTCCATAACTAACACGAATTTTTTCTTAAATTTTGTAATGTTGAAAAATTGAAAAATTCTGCTTTAAAATTTTCTACATTATTTTTCGAAATTTTAGAAAATCATTTTATATTCTGCAAAATAAACACATTTTACCAAAAAATCTTCCAGATTATTGTTCGACAGTTTTCGAAATCTTATGAAATCTTTTTAAATGTCTTTAAATCTTTTTTCGAAATTTACCAAAATCTACATTTTGTTTTAAATTTCTTGAAATCGTTCCAAGGTATAAATTATTTTTGAAATTTTTTTAAAACTTCTCAATATCTTTTAAAATGAGTAGCATTTTTCCTACAAAAAATTTTGAACTCTGTAAAATGAAAAAATTGCTTCAAAATCTTCCACATACTTCTCTGACAATTTTGGAAATCTTTCGAAATGTTTTGAAATCTTTTTCAGTTTTATCTAGAAAAGGTTTTCATTCTCTTGAAACCTTTTATTCTTAAAAAGATTCGAAATTTTTTCTTGGAAATCTTTAAAAATCGATTTTTTTTTAAATTTTATGAAATCGACATTTTGCTTTTAATTTTATGAAATCTTTGCTAACACGAATTTGTTGTAAAATGTTGTAAGCATCCAGAATTGAAAAATTTTGCTTTAAAATTTTCTACATTATTTTTCAGAATTTTAGAGAATCATTTTTAAATATTCTCTTACAATTAATTTACTAAATAAAACATTATTTAAATTTTACCAGGAATTTCAAAAAAACTCTTTTATTTTCTTGAAATCTTCAAAGTTACTAATTCATTTATTCAGTTATTCTTACTCATTGAATTAGTAGATTTTTACCAATTACTAATAAACCAATCGGCACTGTTTGAATTAGTAGAAAACTACTACCAATTAGTAGTTTTCTACTCATTCAGATTCAGGGAGTCAATTTCGCTTTAACTAATGTATAAAATATCAGTAAAACTCCCAATTTTAATAAAATTTTCAATAAGAAATTTTATTTTCATCCTCTTTTCAAAAAGGATATAAGCTGCTCGGAAAAGATGATTTATGAAGTCGAAGAAAATCCTCTCTAATCTGTTTAGCGTGGGAGAAAATAGGAAACACAAGTTTCAGTGTCAGAAGTTTTTAAAATGAGAAAACGTGAGGCGAATCAGAAATTTTGAATATCCAATCCGTCAATGTATAGGATTTATAGAGGTTGACCTATTTGAAGAACATTATGTAACATAATTATGAATAATCAAAAATTGTTACAACAAATTCTCAGAATCTAGTTTCTCCTCTGATTAAAAAAAAAACGATTGCTTTCATATTTTTTCAATTAAAATTATAATTCTTCAATAAATAAATTGTTTTTCAAAAAAAAAGTTCAGTTTTCGAACAAAATAGATGAATTCTCCACTAAAAATTTAATGGTTGATATTTCACATAAGATATTTGAATTTTGAATCAAAAAGATTTTAATTTATCATAAAAAGATGAATTTTCATTCGAACAGTTAAATGCCCAATCAGAATAGATTAATAGTCAACAAAAAAGTTGAATTTTAAACCAAGAAGAGATGAAATTTCTATCAAAAGAGGTCAATTTTCAACTGGAATGACAAATTTACAACTGGAATAGTTAAATTTATAATTGAAAAATTTCTCTTTTCACAAATACAACAAATTTTTAACAAAATATTTAGGCTTTCATCCAACAAAATGAATTTTAAACTGAAATCATTAATTTTAAATTTAATTTATCTGATTTAATTTTTTTTATTTTTCATTTTATTTATTTGAAATTAATTTAATTTTAATTTATTTAAACCAGAAAGACGAATTTTCAACTAGAGAAGATAAACCTAAAAAATTGAAATAGTTGTTTAATGTTTAAAGAAAAAAATGACTTTAAAAAAGAATGAAATTTTCAACTAACGAAGATTTCCCAATCAAGAGAGGTAAAAAAATCAATGAAATTATTTAATTTTCGAGCAAAAAATTAGATTTTTATACAATTCTGTTAAATTTTTTGCCCCAAAATACGAATTATGAACAATAAAGTTCATTTTTGACCGAATAGTTGAATTTTCATCCAAAGACGATATATTTTTAACAGAGCAGTTAAATTTTTTAACGAAAACAAATGTCCCTTGAACAAAATTATTGAATATTTAACAAAATATTTACATTTCCAACCAAATAATAACTATTAGTAAGCAAAAGGTATGAATTTTCAACTGAAAACATTAGTTTTTTAAAGAAAAGTGTAATAGTTGATATTTAAACTAGTAGTGGAATTTTCAACTAAAAAATGTAAATTTGAAAAAAAGTAAAATAGCTTTGGATTTTGTAAACCAAGAAGACGTCTTGTAAAAAAAATCATTAAATTTTCAACCAAATAATGGAATTCGAAACAAAAAGTATGAATTTTCAACTGAAGAATTTGACTTTAAACCAAATAAATAATTTTTTCACGAAAAATTTAAAAGTTGATATTTCAACTAAAAAATATTTTTGTTTCCAATAAAAAAAAAACAGCTGGATTTAGCCAAAAAGAGGAATTTCCAACCAAGTAGTCGAATTTTCAACCAGAAAAGATAAATTTTCAAATAAAAGTGAAATAGTTGTTGAATTTTGAAACCAAAAGGACCCCTTTTCAACAAAATATTGAATTTTCAACCAAGAACGATTTTTCAGTCAAGTGAGGAAAAAAAAACAAATTGTTTAATGTTTAAGTCAGAAAGGAGATTTTTCTATAATTCTATAGAATTTATCTCCAGAAATTATAAATTTTCAACAAGAAAGTTAATTTTCGACCAAATAGTTGAGTTTTCAACAGAATAGTTGAATTTTTGAAGAAAACCAAACAATTACACTTTCTACCAAATAAGAAAATTTTTCAGCAAGGAAGATGGATTTTCAATTTAAAAAATTTATTTTATACCAAAAAAATAATTTTATCAGGAAAAATGTAATAGTTGATATTTCAACTGAAAACAATTTTTATTTTCTATCAAAAACGGTTGGATTCAGCGAGAAAAAGAAAGAATTTCCAACGAACTAGTGAAATTTTCGACAAAAAAGGTTAAATTTTCAAATAAAAGTAAAATCGTTTTTTAATTTTTAAACTCAAAAAACGATTAAAAAAACAAAAGTGAAATTTTTTAACAAAAAATATTTTTTAGTCAAGAGAGAGTTACATCCAAGAAGTTTACTTTTCAAACTAAAAATTATACATTTTCAAACAAATTTGATATAAGTAAATTTTCAGTGGAAGAAAATTAATTTTAATAAAAAAAAAACAACAAATTTTCAAATTATTGTTGAATTCAAAACCAAAATGATAAATTTCCAAATAAAAATAAAAAACTTCATGAATTTCAAAACTAAAAGTACGCAACTTAAGGAAAAAGAGTTGAATTTTTCGCCAAGGAAGATTTTTGAGTGGAGAGAAAAAAGAATCAACTAAACTGTTTAATTTTCAAGCCAAAAAGGCAAATTTTCAACTAGGAAGTTGAATTTTCAACTCACCAATTTGAATTTTTTACAAACAAGTTTTCTTTGGACCCAATATTTCAATTTTTAACTCAAAAAGATAAATTTCAACCAAGTAGTTAAATTTTAAACAAATACTTTTCAACGAAATAATCAAATTATTAACCTTATAATAAAATTTTAAGAAAAAAGTACGAGTACTCAAAAACGATATATATTGACACTTTTCAACCAAAACTAAATAACTTTGAACTAAAAAAAGTTTGATTTTCGACCAAAAATATGAATTGTCAACTAAAATTATAAATGTTCAACTGAAGCATCAATATATTAAATGTACAGGTACTGACCTACGTGAAGAATATTGAATAGTAATTATTTAAAATAAAAAATGGTTGCATAAAAGAACTCAAAATCTAGTGTCTACTCTGATTATAATTTAAAAAAGCGAGTGCTCAAATTTTGTAAAAATCTGTAACATAGTGTAATATAATTATTTGTATATATATTCAACCCACAAAAATGCGTAAAATTCAAAATTATAAAATTTTAATATCTATGCAATGTTCAAATAGTGAATTTAAACAAACTTTTCTGTATTGTTTATTTTCCCACTTAATTATTATTTCGTCAGTACTGATTCACCTTTCACTCGATACAACTAAATAAGAGGTTCGAATTCAGGAATTCGAAAAACTATTATAAAATAAATGTCAGGCTCTTAGAGGATTTCTTTTCGATTTGGCCAAGGTATTAAATTTGTCATTTCGAATTTTGATCTTTTTATGACATATTAGAAACCAGTAACCTATGCAATGTTTCTTTAATGGATTTCATAAAATTGTAATCATATTTAGAATGTGTTAGCTGCTATATTGTCTCCGCCATTTTTCGATTTTGAAATTTTGTAAACAGAGTTGGAATCAGGGACCCAAAAAGTATTCACAATATAAATTTCCTGGAAATCGGATAATATTTCGACTTTTGATCACTTTTTCGACCATCCGGACCACTGGGCTACGCGTGAGATTGTTGGTGCAAGAGTTGAGCTTTATGTGAAACGATAACACCTCCCAACTTTGAGCTTCAAAAAATTCGATTTTGATCGTGGAGCAATGGGGTTTTTTTATTTGATAGTGAAAATCTTCGTCATTCAGAATCAATTAAAAACGGACAATTCATTTCTTGATACTAAGGCTGCTTTCTTCGTCCCACGTCACATATAAAATTTTCTCTAAGATCATTTCAAGAAGTATGTGAAAGATGAAATCTATGTGTTTTTTTTTTCACTTGTCTTATTACTCAATTTTGAATGCGACGCACTTTAAAAACGTCTACGAAACTACATTCACGAAAAAATCACGTGTATGGTTAAATTTGAGAAAACAAGAAAAGAGAGATAAGAATCTCGGACTATATACAACCATGAAGAGCGAATTCTTTGTGATACCAGCATCCGGTTAGTAGATGTTACAATTCAATCATCACACAGCTGTATCTTCAAGGGAATCAAAAAAAAAGAGTTTAAATTCAAATTAAAAAAAAAAGTTGTAATATTGTTTTCTGCATATGATTTTAGAATATGAAGGGTTTCGGAATGAACCAGCGACACTTGGTAGCGACTACTCTTTTCAGTCTTATCTTAGAAGCGCGTAAGTGATATTTTTAAAACTTGTTTGAAACAAATTTCACGATTCCTTTTCTGAGAAATGATAAATTTTTATTTGTTGTAACTTATGATGTGATTGTCTAGAAAAACAAATATATTTTCTTTCAATTGTCCAAATAACAAAAGCACTGCTGAACAAGGCAACCTCGGACATGTCGGGTAAATTCAGACATTCCTAAATTGAAAAATTAAATTACTTAAGGTCGGTGGTTCTAACCAGAATCTAGAACCAGATAAGACCTAAACTGGATCGAAATTCTTGAAACAGTTTTCAATCATTTATTTTATCAATTTATGGAATTGAGGGGTCTCTGAATTCACTCCGCATGTCCCAAGTTACCCCGTTTGAAGGTAATGATTCAGATAACTGCTTCTTATCACAAAGCTTTACAATTTTTATTTTTATCTCGCAGACTCATCAAGTTATAAAGATACTGAAAACTGGAAGAAAAAATATCATTAATGTAATGGGATACATCAATTTCCCATACTTAGAAAAATAACTCAGGCGAACAATTATACAGTTATTAAGCCAATATTGAAACTCACAGACTTTGATAAATTACCAACGAAAATCACCATCAAGAATACTGGTCACACTGGTACTAAACATTAAATATTTTAATTTCTTAATTTATTTCTCCTTCATTTTTTTTATAAATTCTTCAACTTTTTTGACAATATAGTGGAAGTGAAAGCTGATTGGTTTTGAGAACCTCCAAGATGTACTGGTGGACCCCTTGATGGGAAATACGCATTTGAAAAACCCACTTTTCGTTGGTCCAAAAAAAGTGTAAATATCTAAAAAAATTTGAATGCTCTCTAAATCTGCTTTAATGATATTTCGTTAATTGTATGATTGATATTTTGAATATTGAATTAAAAAATAGCAAAAAATTTAAATTTTAATAAAAAAACGTGGTATTGTAGCTTTATGAACTTTATTGACACAATGAGAAAGCTATATTATGCAACTAAAATTCCTGACACACTTCATAAATTGTACCCCCTCCCCAGAAAAAAAATAATGTAACCCAAAATTCTATATAAATCGAGGAAATAGAGTGCATTTTTAGCCCAAACAACTTTTAAACAAAATAAATGAATTTTTGAATCAAGAAGACAAATTTTCAACGAATCAGTTCGAGTATTTAATAAAAAGTTTAATTTTTCAGTCAAAAAGACGATTTTTTTTCGTGAAAGGATGAATTTTCAACAAAAAAGTTTAGTTTCAACTAGGAAAGATTACTTTTCTGATATAAAATATGAATTTTTAACCAAAATGCGAATTGTTAACCAGTTTAATTAACCAAACAAAACAAAAATTTAACGAAACAGTTGAATCATAACAAAAAAATGTTTAAAAAACAGTTGAATCCTCAATAGAAAAAAAAATAAATCAAGAAAGGTGAATTTTAAACCAAGAGAGATTACTCTTCTACTGCAAAATATAAATTTTTTACCAAAATACGAATTTTTAACCAGTTCAATTAAAGAAAAACAAAAAAATTGAACAAACACAATGGAATAATCAACAAAAAAATGTTCAACAAAATAGTTGAATCCTCCGCAAAAAAAAAGAATTTTCAATCAAGAAAGGTGAATTTTAAACCAAGAAAGATTACTTTTCTACTATAAAATATGAATTTTCTACCAAATTACGAATTTTTAAACAGTTGAATTAAAGAAAACCAATAAACAGATTAAACGAAAAAGTGAAATCATAAAAAAAAAGTTTAACAAAGCAGTTGAATCCTCAAAAAAAAAAAAATTCAATCAAGGAAGGTGAATATACAATCAAGATAGATTACTTTTCTCCTATAAAATATGAATTTTCTACTAAAATACGAATTTTTAACCAGTTGCATTAAACAAAACAAAAAAACTTAACGAAACAGTTGAATCATCAAAAAAAAAAAGTTTAACAAAACATTTGAATCCTCAAAAAACAAGAAGAATTTCCAATCAAGAAAGGTGAATTTTAAACCAAGAAAGATTAATTTTTTACTGTAAAATACAACATTTTTGACCAAAATACAAATTTTTAACCAGTTGAATTAAACAAAAAAAAACAAACATTAAAAGAAACAGTTGGATCATCAATAAAGAAAAAAGTTTAACAAAACAGTTGAATCCTCAGCAAAAAGAAAGAATTTTCAATCAAGAAAGGTGAATTGTAAACCAAACAAGATTACTTTTCTACTATAAAATATGGATTTTCTATGAAATTACGAATTTTTAACCAGTTGAATTGAATAAAACAAACAAAAAAATTAAACAAAAAGTCGGATTATCAAAAAAAAAAAGTTTCACAAAACAGTTGAATCCTCAACAATAACAAAAAATTTTCAATCAAGAAAGGTGAACTTTAAACCAAGAAAGATTACTTTTCTAGTATAAAATATAAGTTTTCCACCAAATTAAAAATTTTCAACCAGTTGAATTGAACAAAACAAAAAAGATTCAACGAAACAGTTATATGAATTTTCTACCAAAATACAAATTTTGAACTAGTTGAATTAAACAAAACAGATACAAAAATTAAACGAAAAAGTTGGGTCATCGAGAAAAAAAAGTTTAACAAAGCAGTTCAATCCTCAGAAAAAAAAGACTTTTCAATCAAGAAAGGTGAATTTTAAACCCAGAAAGATTACTTTTCTACTATAAAATATGAATTTTTCACCAAATTACGAATTTTTAACCAGTTGAATTAAGCAAAACAAAACAAAAATTCAACAAAACAGTTGAATTAACAACAAAAAGAAATGTTTAACAAAACAGTTGAATCCTCAAAAAAAACAAATTTTAATGAAGAAAGGTAAATTTTAAACCAGAGAAAGATTACTTTTCTACTACAAAATACAAATCTTTTACCAAAATACCAATTTTTAACCAGTTCAATTTAACAAAAAAAAAAAAAAAATTCAACGAAACCGTTAAATCATCAACAAAAAAGAAAACTTTTAATAAAACAGTTGAACCCTCACAAGAAAAAGAATTTGTAATCAAGAAAAGTGAATTTTAAACCAAATAGATTAATTCTTATCTAAACAAATATTTTTGAGCCAAAAATGGAATCTTTAAATTTTCAGTTTAAAAAATTAATTTTCGAAAAAATAAATTAATTTTCAAACATTTTTTAATTGATGTTATTATTTAAATAATATAAAATGAAAGAAAATGATTAAAAAAAAAAAATTTTACCAAAAAAGAAGAATTTTTAGCCAAAGAATATCTTATTTCCCACAAAAAAGTTAAATTCTCAACGAAAGAGGTGAACCATAAAAAAATGAATTTTTAATCAAATAGTTCAACTTTTAACCAATAGTTGAATTTTGAACTCTAAGAGATGAATTATCTACAAAGAGTTAAATGTTTAATCCCAGTATATGATTTTTCAACGAAAAAAATAGTTCTTTACCAAATAGGTAAATTTTCGTAAAAATGGTTTAATCTTTGACCAAAAATATGAATTTTCAAAAAAAAAAAAGACGAATTTATAACTAAATAGTTTAATTTTCTCCCAAAATTTGCATCTTAAGGAGCAATGTAATAATTGACATTGCAACCAAAATAGATTTTAATTGAAATTAAAAAACAGTCAAGTTCTACCAGAAAGTACAAGAAAAAAAAAGAATTTTTCTTTAAAAAAACTATTTTTCTACAAAAAACAAAGAATTTTTGACCGAATACATTATTTTTAATTACATTTTTGAATTATGAAGCCAAAAAGACGCATTATCTACAAAAACATTAAATGTTTAATCAGTATATGATTTTTCAACTGCTAAATTAATTATCAACAAAATAATTAAATTTTTATAAAAATAGTTTAATTTTTGACCAAAAATATGAATTTTCAACAAAAAGGGTGATTTTTAACTAGATAGTTTAACTTTCTACCTAATTGTCTATTTCTAAAGCCAAAAAGGCAAAATACATAAGGATTGAACTGCGTGGTTGAATTTTCAACTAAAAGAGAATAATAAAAAAACCAAAAAGGATAAATTTACAATTAAAAAGATTAATTTTCCACTACAAAAGATGAATTTTCAACCAGAAATAAAATAGTTTTATTTTTAGTTCAAAACATTATTTTCCAATCATATAAAAAAACGATTTTTTTTAAGAATCAAATTTTCAACCAAAGTGATGAATTTCCAACAAAATTGATAAATACAAAAAAATTAATGCAATCTACAGTCCATAATAATTTTTTTAAAATATCGTATTAAGTAAAATAATGGATTTAATCTCATGAATAGTTAAAATACTATACGTTTTCATAAATTAAAATTAAATTTTTGTTTCTTTGATTTGTGCACTAAAATAGGAATTATACACTGTAAAAAGGTTTTTCCTGATTATTGAACTTTACCATTGGAGGGCCATCTTTCCAAAAATTCCCGAGTTTTTTCAAATTTTTCATCCGGGAACGTATCAAATGTTATCATTTAAAAATTAAATTCATAGATCAATCAATGAAACTTTTTCTAATTCAAACATACTGAGTAATTAATGGAACCATTACTAAATATCATGATAATGAGAATAATTTTTATTTTGGCCACACGAATAAAGAGTGGTTTAAGGAGCTGCAATCTGATCCTGAGTATCAATTTTACTATTTGTAAGTCAAAAATTCTCTCTTCATATTTTTATTTTTGCTAACACTAACCAAACGTTTGATATTTAAATTTATTTATTTGAATTTCATATAATCATTTTTGTGTAACAGGATAGATATGCAGATGCACATGTTTTTTTTATAAAAAAGAATTGAAAAAATTTGAGAAACCTGAATCAGAAAAGGACGGTCATGCAATATTCAGAGTGTGGCTCAAGGTTATGATTATTTTTTATTTATTGTTATGATTACAACGTAGAGAAAAAGTTGATCGAAAATATTTTCGCGAAAGTGGAAGTCAATAATTTGCATTAGTAATGTGAGTAATGTTTTTTTGAATTTAAAATAATTCACGAGAATTGGATTCGTAAGACCTTAATCCAATTCAATATAAATTTTGAAGAATTGAAATTAATTGAAAAGCATTACAAAATTCCATTGATTTAACTAAATAAAAATGAAGCGAAATTAGAAGAATTTGAAGAAAAAGAGAAGAATTTGATAAAATCGATAAAACCTGAAGGACGATTAAAAAATGTTAAAGTTAATTAGAAACAATTTAAAAGTATGAATACATTCATTAAATTTAGTTAGTTGGAAATCAGCTTGGAAAGCTGCAAGTGAATTCGAAAGAATTCAAAAGAATTCTAGAGAATTCAGAAGAATTTTAGAGAATTCAGAAGGACCATAGAGAATTCAGAAGAATTATGAAGAATTCAGAAGATTCTACAGAATTCAGAAGAATTCTAGAGAATTCCAGAGAATTCTGAATAAATTAATAAGAATTCACGGTGAATTCCGAATTAATTGGAAAAAAATTTCAATTTTTTTAAATGTATAAAAATTCCGTGAAATCGTTAGAAATCCCCTAAAATCCTTTGAAATCCCTTCAAGTTGTCAACATTTTCAGAAAAAGTCTAGAAATCTTTCAAAATACACTAGAATCTTAAAAATGTTTGTGAATACCTTCAAATTATTAAAATTCATTGGAAATTCCTCAAAATTATTTGAAATACCATGAACTAAATCAAATATTTCTTAATATTTTAAAATCGTTTGAAACCTTTTGAAGCATCAAATTTAAGGAATTATTTAAATTATCTTTATATTCCTTGGAATCTTTCAAAATACCCTAAAATGTTTAAAATCCTAGAATCTTTCAAGTCCTTTAGAATTTCTTTGAGTTATTGAAATCTTTTGAAATTTCCCTGGAATCTTTTTAAATAACCTGACATATTTAAAATGTTTCTAAATCTTCAAAATTCTCTTAACCTTTTTAAAGCTATTACAATTTTTTTGGAATTTCGTAAAATTTATTACCAATTCACTGGAATATTTTAAAATAACATAAATGAATATCAAATTAATTTTTCGAAACTAGTTCAAGATTTAAGTTAGTAATTGATTTTTCTACACAAAAAATTAGTTCTCAAGAAATAATGTAATAGTTGTTATTTCAACCAATAAATATTTTCATTTAAATTAAAAAACAGTTGAGTTCAACTAAAAGAACGAATTAAAAAAAAGTGTTGAAACCTAAACCAAAAGAGAATCATTAACAACCAAAGAGATGTATTTTTAAACAAAAAGGATGCACTTTTATTTAGAAAGATTCATTTTCTATAAAAAAAAGACGAATTTTCAACAAAGAACATGAATTTTCTATAGAACAGTTGAATTTTCTTCGAGGTGGTTGAATTTTGAACTTATGAACTATATATTCTGAACCAAAAATGGAACAGTAAAATTTTCAGATAAAAAATTAATTTTGAACGATGAAATTACGTATATTTCACAAAAAAGTTAAATTTTCAACGAAACAGATAAATCCTTTTAAAAAATGTATTTTCAAGAAAATAGGTCAATTTTTAACCAAGCATTTAAATTTACAACTCATAAAGATATATTTTCAAACAAATAGTTAAATTTTCTACAAAGAAGAAAATAAAATTTTTCTCTAAAAAAGTTAATGTTTCGCCAAAAAAGAAAATTTTCCACCAAACACCAAATGTTTGAAATTCATTAAAATTTCTCCAAATTGATAATAGATTTAATGCTTTCACGATGGTTGATAGCTTTCAAAAATTGCTTGAAATCTTTCAAAATACCTTAAAATATGTAAAATTCTTTTAAATATTTTTAAATCCTTTAAAACTTTTTAAAGCTATTAAAAATGTCTTTGAATTTCGTAAAATGCCTCAGAATCTCTAAACTGCTTTATAATGCATTCAAATTATTGAAATATGTTAAAAATTCCTTAGAATGTTTTTAAATAACATAAAATATTTTTTTTCGTATTTTAAAATTCCTTTAAATCATTGAAATATTTTGAAAATTACTTGGATCTTTTTTTGAATACCCTGAAATCCTTTGAAATTCTTTCAAATCACTGCATATTGTTTTTCTGTGTGAAGCATTTGTCTATGGTTGAAATTTCAAACACTTGGTTGATAATTCAATTTCTTCGTTAAAAAAAATATTTTTTTTTTTGTTTTTGTTCGAAGATTCATCATTGTAATTGAAAATTCATCTTTTCAGTTAAATATTTAACTAGCTTTCAATTTAATATTCAATATATAATTATATTGTATATTATTATATAGTATTATATGTATTGTAACCTGCGCGTTACACAAGGCTCCTAGAAACAGGCAAAACGATAATCTTCTGAGCGATTGCCACGTACAGTAGCATTACTCAGGAGAATATCCAGCGCGCAAACTCCACTGCCTCCCACTAAAGACTCAAACCAGAACAGTGGGAAGAAGACCCGTCGCGAGGCTATAAAAACCGTTGCGCAACTATAAACGGGGAGTTGGAGGCTTGCGGGCGAACCACAAGGATCAAGGAAGAAGTATTCTTGGGAAGTGGCTTAAGATCCCTCTTTCTCTTGTCAAGTTCCATACTGCTTTCTGTCGTTGAAAATCTTGAGAGCATCTTCGACTCTCTCAACATTCTTTGAGTTATTTCGATCCTTGTGCGAGCTATTCTAGGTAATCCAGCTATGAGGAGAATTTTTTGAAGGAAATATTTTATCCCGGACTTAAATAATTTTTGTAGGTACTTTATTTTGATATATCCCACTACGTGATCCACTGACGAAAAGACGAGTCTCTCGTAAAATAGACCAGGAAGTGGCATTTAGTAAGATACCAATATGTCTATAAAACCTCGGTAAAGTCTTAAAAGCAGACTGATTATTTCTAACCTGGTTTAGAAAGACTATTACCGACTTTATGGAATTAAACGCACCTTTCGAAGAATTTACTTCGTATGTCCGTGGAACATCCTTTGAAAGGGGAACGTCACGGATGAAGATAATAAATCCTTCAGAGATTTCTCTCTCTCTCTCTCTCTCCCTCTTTCTTATTCTCTCTCTCTCTCTGTCTTTTAGAGGAGATAACCCAAGCGCTTAAAACCTTTTCAAAACTAGTAATTTTATTTTGAAGAGAACAATTGTAGTCTCAAGGGCAACGACCATCTTATAGTGTGACCGACGCACCTGCGAATTTGAAGGATTGAGAACCCATTGTGCCAGGAGTTGAGGCTCTGTAATTTTCAAAGACTTAGTCCTAACCTGTTGATTTTAAAGCTTAGGAGATAAAAGAAATAACAATTGAACATTGATAGATTAAATACTTACCTTTTATGCAGAATCAGATTTTTAGATGTGAATATGAAATCCTTCCCGGATAAGGGAAATTTCTAGAATTATTAACGAGATTAATCTAATGAGATTATTGCAATGCGTTCTTTGGCGAAATAAGCTACATTTATGAGAATAATAGCATTAAATTGCGTTATAAAAATAGAAGAATAAGTTTAATGATTAAATACCAAAGGTTTAAGGTAGAATAACAGATTTGTTTCTTTTCACAAACGTTAAGATTAAATACCTTCGAAGAGTGGGAGTAGGAATTTGTATTTTCATAGCTAGCATAGGCTTTTTGAATAAATCATGTTCGTTTAACCGAGAATCTCACTTTTTCTCGCATGCTAACCCGTCTTTTATTTAGATAATATCATTTATTTACTGAAAATGGAGAAGAAATTTTTATGAAAATTTAATTAGTTGACGGCCCAAAAGTTGCCGGTTACAGTATATATGTATTATATACATATTATCCTGTTTGTATAATAATGAAATATATTAATATATAACATATTGATTATATATTCAATATATTTAATATTCCTAATCCTTGAAGGCCCTATAAAGTCGTAGTCATAAAGAAAGAAGAAGGACTTTCATTTGTCTTTACGCCAAATCCTATATTATTGACACATCCTTGAAATTTCAGGTTGAATATTCAGAATTCGAATTTTTTTTTCAAAACCCAGACAAAAATTTAAAGAATGTGCAATTCATAAATTCAACAGTACTGATAACCCCGTTTTGCTTAACAAGTATAGTATATAATGGATTGCAATATCTCCTATTTTACGAAGGCTCTTTGGATTATCCACCTTGCTCGGAATCTGTGACTTGGTTCATATATGAATATCACGTACCTATTTCCAAAGCCCTGGTAAGAATCTATATTTCTGAAAAAAAAACAACAAAATTTTATATCTTATTTACTACTATGATTTTATATTTGTATTTTTCTTTCAGCTACATGGATTTAGGAAATGACTCTGATTATTATTGTTGACAGCAGAATAAGTTATTATTTTACCTGAAAGAAGCTGACGCCAATTTGTTACGCAAGACTTACACTATTAATGTACTACTTTTGAGAAACCCTTCTTTTAAATTGCTAAAGATAGAACAGGTTAACGGAAAAATTGAAAAAATAATGAAAAATGAGAATAACTTGGTAAAGATAAACATTTGAATTAAATATTCCTCAGTAATGTTGGAGTACACCTGCTGGGGAGTATTTTTTCTCTCTTGGGAATTTTCGAAAAATGACTTACTATACAGAAAAACAGCTTTCGATTGTTCTGGCATTTCTTTAATCGATGTTTTCTCTAAATGTATCAGTTTTATAGAAAAATAATATGAGAATGAAAATATGCATTTTTCGAAGTAGACTAACTTTTTTTTATGCTTTTTCCTGTTAAATCAATATCAACAAATTTTACCTGCATTTCCGGCAACTTTGAAGCTGCACGCCAGCACTTTCTCTTCTAGGTAGGTGTCTGTCAATTCGCAGGTGCTATGTATACGTCATCTTCTATATGTACACAAATTTTCAACCTTTTTCGAGTCACGGCAATGAACCGTAAAAACTGGCACCTTTTCCAGGTCACCACCGCTTACCTCTTCCACTCACACCTGGCAAGCACCCAGTTTTACGTTCACCAGAGTAAGTCGCACCTGTCAGGTGAAAAATTTTCCTTTTTTCGATGATTACACCATTTATATCATGGGCTCTTGGCCTATTAGAGGCTGCTGAAAATGGAAGATCTAAAATCTGCATACGCAGGACAAGTAGCCAAGATATGAAACAAATCCTCTCTTTCCCCGAGATTGCATATCGGACAGTTTCTCGATGGCTTATACATAAATTTATACTCAACGATACGAATGCAGCCTCTAATTGAACCCAGGAGTCTGAGCTGAGCAATTGTGCTTGTGACATAAAGAGGGAGACATAAGGTAAGGTAAGGTTGAATGCCTGGTACTAAGTACAAGTGTGGAAAAGCCTGTAGACTGCCAGATCCTAGTACTCTACCATAATCTGAGCACTCTAAATGGACTGAAAAATTATGCAAGATTGTCTCTTCATTCTTTTGTAAGGCTATTGCATCGAGTTCCGGCCATAAATGAGCAGAGTTACACACGCAGAGAAAATCCTCTAATTGCAAAACCCAATTAAACTTAACATTACTAGAAGGCTTAGCTGCTAAGGAGTTTAATTCCTTTAAGCAGCGTACAGGATATCTTTGGTCCTCCATTGCCAACAGCCTCTCCAGCCAACTTAGAGCTAGCTTGAAAATCTCATAAGCCAATTCTAGTCTATCTGTTTCGAGTCGCAAAGCATAATTTGGCGTATAAGACGGAAGGTTTAAAACCCTCTTGAAGAACTTCGGTTGAAGCTTGTCGATCATTTAAGTATATCTTAAACCCCAGACTGCGATAGCATAATACAATACACTGAGTGTGAGACTCCGAACAAGCGTGATTTTAGTGCACCAAGCATCACATTTCGCAGAATAAAGAATTCTTAGAACAGCACCCGTAGTAACATTTGCTGAATTCATTTTCTCGGTAGCCTCTTCAAGGAAAATGCCCCATCTTGAGAAAATAGAACCTAAGTAGAGATACTCCTCAACGATTTAGATTCATTTACTTGAAAGAAATTTACTTTACAATATTCCTCAATCAGGTGGATCTTAAACTGAAGATCAGCTTGAGAGTTGGCGAGGATCACTGTATCTTCAGCATAGGCTAGTAAAATTATTGGGTATGGGAATAAGTTTCTGCCTTTTTTCTCTCGAGTTTTTCGTTTATTCAAACAACAACTTACAAAGTATTTTTACACAAAGTATGCACCATTGGAGGCGATAACTTTGTCCCATCTTTCAGGCAGCAAGTGAATCCCTTCATAGTAAGAATTCGGACCTTTTGACTCCATCCAATTTTTAAGCCGTTTTTCTACATTGTCATGAGGAGTGAACTTTTCTCTGAAAAGAGCTGACTGCATTGATCAGAACAGATAGAAATCCTAAGGGGCGATGTCTGGAGAGTAGGGCGGGTGGGTTAGAATTTGCCATTTCACTTCTGGCAGGTGATTTTTTAACGGTCTCGCAACATGGGATCTCGCGTTGTCATGAAACAGAATCAACTTTTCGTGTCCTTTCTTCCACTTTGGCCGTTTTTCTTTTGGAGCTCGGTTCAGACGCAGTACCTGCACTGGGTATCGATCCCGGGTGATGGTTTTGGACGGTTTTAGGAGTTCATGATACACAACACCCTTTTGGTCCCACCAAATGCAAAACCTAATCTTTGAACCGTGTATATTTATTTTTAGCACCGATATACCGGGTTCACCTGGCACACTGCATGATCGTAGTCAATGAGGGTTATTATAATGGATCCATTTTTTAAACCGGTGACGATTCGATGTAAAAAAACTCTTTTATTTGTATCGTTAAATCAGCATCTCGCATATAACCAAACGCCTTTCAATATCCCTCTCCTTCAGCTGATAGGGCACCCAAGTTCCAAGTTTTTGCACCATTCCCATTTCATGAAAGCGTTTTCCAACTGTTGATCCATCAACATTCAACTGACTTGACAACTCCTCGAGTATTTGGCATGAATCTTCATCGGTAGTTCTTTCAGTTCAACATTTTCAAATTTGTTTAGGCCCTCCTCGCGTTCTCGATTGCTTACATCAAAATCACTGTTTTTGAATCGCCGAAACCATTCTTTACACGTTGTACTCGATGAGGCATTGACAATGGCATCTCCAACGACACTTTTAAAAAAAGTACGGAAACTTATTCCCATACCCAATACATCAATTAGATGATCGACCAAAATTCCTATCGTCCCGTGGTATCCTAGATATTCCTCTAAGTCAGAGATTAACAAGACGAAAAGGATCCTGAGCAATTTTTTCCAAAGAAGCGAGTGGTTTACTGAAGAAAATGCTTTTTTATAATCGATGAAAAAGGCAAATACCCTACGTTTCGAAATAACAAAAATGAATCGAAGATTCCTTTTCAAAAATCAGTTGAAGTTTTAGTTTTTGAGTTATGAAATATTTAGGCTGGACCAATCAGGAGCACAGTATAAACAGACGTGTTTGCGTGAGCGGGAGTTCAACGCAGTGTTGTTGAGGAGAGCGCCGAGGTGGGGTTAGCGACGGATGAACAACAGTCACTACACTACGCTGGACTCCCGTTCAGCTCAAATATTTTATAACTCTAAAAAAAACTTTAAATGATTTTTGGAAAAGAAATTTTCTATTTTTTTTTTTATTTCTATACAGCCATATAAGACCGGACACTTGAGTCTGGGACACCCTGTATATGCAATAGATTATTTAATAGGCTGAATAGCACCTGGGGAGGTGCCTTGAACGGTGAATCTGGGATACCGGGCGACCTCTCAGAGTATGCAGCATTATCCTTACATGCAAGGCTCTACAAGGATGGACGAAACCTTTCTATAGCTGCTCGTGGGGATAAAAATAACACCACCAAACCACCAAAAAGTTATACATGCGAAAACGATCGAACGCGTAAATCACCCGACATTTGGTCGGCAAACAATGCCGATCAACCTAGAATTCGGGGTACTGAAGACAATTTGGATGGAAACACGACGAAGAGCCGGCGCAATGTCCACACTGAGTGAGCAAATCATCTCAAGGATGACTAGCTAGACTGCCACGATGTCAGCATTATCTCTGCTTACAAAGGCTTTATGTTGCGTATACACACTTTGTGGTACCAGAAACACATATAGCTTCAGCATGTTTCGCATCAGTCTTTGTGAAATCAACGTGCCTACCTCTTAAAAATGGATTTGTACGCAAAGCGCTTCCCCAAACACTACTTAAACAAGCTGCAGACGAAGATGAGGAAGCGACATTAAGACCAACCGCAGAAAGTAGAGACTTTCTGAGAGATGATAGCGATTTAAGTACAAGGAGGAACATTAACATGCAGGTTCCTCCTAAGCCCCAAAATCTGGCTGAAGTGGACGCCTCCCTTCGTGAGGATATCTCGGAGGAGTCCGACCTCTGGTCCATCAATCGTTCAGCTTATGGTGCTGCGAGAGCATTAGGTGATTTAAATCGAAGGCTAAAACCGACGATAAGTCAAAAGACTGAAAGGCGCTTGCATCAACTGAACAAGAAGATTGGATGGGCAAGACAGAATGCGTCCCGTATTCAATATGTGATTGACTATATAAAATCTGGTAGACCGTTTATGGAAAGGGTTCGAAAGTTCGCGAAAGAACTGAGGATCTTCAATCACACACTGAACAACTCAAAGCTGCTCACGATCGAACAGAATATTGCTGACAAAATACGGATATTATCTGTCGCAAAGAAGAGAATACAGAAGAGGGGGAGATGAATCAGGGAGAATCAATACTTTCTCACTGACCCATAAGATCTTTACAGCTGTCCTACACAACAGGATTGTTCGGAGAATAGAGCCAGTGTGGCGAGAGATGTATGATGGCCTAGATTGACAACCGAAAAGCTTTCGATTCAACAATTCATAGACTTATCATCTGTCCGTTGGAAAGCTTGAAAGTGCATCCACACATAGTGAGATGCATTGAGAGATTGATGCCCCTTTGGCAAACTAGGTTCAATATCTCATCTGGAAATTATCGTATGACTACGAACAACGTCACCTTACAGAAGGGCGTCTTTCAGGGCGATACCATAAACCCTTTGCTTTTTTGAATTACATTTCTGCCTCTATCTCTCGCACTATGAAATTCTTCTGGATACCTCTATGACGACACTAATCATCGTGAGTATAAGGTCACTCATGTATTTTATACGGATGACCTGAAGATCTATCCCTTCATCAAAAGCAAACTTCAAACTGATATAAATATCGTTAAGAAGTATACAGGAGAGATTGGGATGGACCTTGGATTGGACAAGTTTGCCAAGGACCCTCAGCTTGTGGACGTAATTATTATTAGACATTTCAGCGCTGGAGAGACCTATAAATACCTCGGCGTGCCTCAAAGCCACATTCAGGACGTAACACCAGTAAAGGTGTCTCTCCGAAGCAGATACAAGCATCTCCTTCGAAAGATTTGGTTTTTAAATCTGTCGGCATTGAAAAAACGAGCTTAAGGCCCTTGATATCACCACACGTAAGATCATGCATATGCATTAGAGCTTGCATATCAATTCTTCTGTTCCGCGATTATACATCTCACGCCGTCAAGGTGGACGCGGACTTCTGAATCTCCAGTGTCTTCATAACCGAATTGTTGTAAGTACAGCTTACATCGATGCAAATGGCAGAGATTCTCTCCTAAAAATGGTCAGGAATCATGAGATGATTTTCAAAGGAGCATTCCTTTACAAACTAGCGTAGTAGGCGGCCGAGACCCTTGGCCTGAATTTTAACATCACAAGCGAGCAAAGTGCATTACTCCATCTAGATGCTTGACTTCTCGAAGTAAAGAAAGCAGATGTTAAAAAACTTCACCAACAGCTACTCGACAAAAAATTGCACGGAAACTTTCACAGAAATGTAGAAAAGCAGTCCTTGTCGAAGGAGCAAACTTTTGCTTTCCTCAGATCATCAGGGCTTAATTCAGGTACAGAGGGTTTCATTTTCGCATGCCAGGACGGTGTCATTTCTATCTTAATATACCGTGCTTCATTACCATCTTTGTCGCTCTTACGGTGTTCGCTGCGACCCGGCCCGGCAGAACGCTCCGAGGGAGATAGAGTCAATTGTCCAAAACGAGAAGTGCCAAAGTTTTTGGAACTACGATTTTCGGACAGCAGTCTCCGTTGCACACTCGAGGCCTGACTGCAGCGACTGTACCAAAAATATTCGGTCAAAGTAGTTATCCTTGTGATCTGTGCTCTCGGAGGTGCGAAACTATCACTGATTCATAACCTTACAGCCATACCCGCGTACCAAAAATATGCCAAGGGACTTGCGAGATGGATGCAGAAAGCTGTCATCCTTGGGTCGCTTCGTGTCCTCAAGACAAACGAGGTTTTCGCTGGCCTGTCTTTGTCATTCCATCATACCCTGTGACCAACCATCTCACGGTCGTAAGACGTGGCCATGGGTGTGATTTACTGCGGTTCTGTTGGGATCCGGTCATTTTGAGATGGCAATAGCTTCCAGTGGAACCCTGCGGTGATTGTTGACCTTATTTTTATAGATAGATAGATAAATAAATAGATAGATAGATGGATAGACAGACAGATAGATAGATAGATAGAGAAAAACCTAAAAAATGTTCCGCTTAGCGACGTCTTGCGGTATCTATTGCTAAATAAACTATTTTAACTCTACATATATTTTTAAAAGTAAAATTCAGTATCTACTACAAAATTAATTAAATTGAGAATCAGTATTTTTCTCTCGATTTTATAAATCATTTTAAAAATTCTCAATTTTTCAATCAACTGTACGCAGTAGAAGAAAAATATTTGTTAGTCAAGTATGATTGTATCGAAATTAATTTAAACTTATGAAATACAAACTAAAGATATCTGGAAAACGTAGCTCCTTGAAACTGACAATTAATTCATATATTACTTTGCAAAAAGAATGATACATACTTCATTCATTAGCATGAAGAAACTTGCTTCGCATCGTTTGACGTATCACGATTGTGTCAAGCACCACTTTAAATTGTTGAAAATTATTCGTTTGACTACAGAGTCGTACTAGTTTCCTCCAAGAATTTGCGTCTTGAGATCTAGAGTCGAGATTTTTATGAAGATGACATTTTTATGAGGAAATATTTGACCTATTATTATACATTTTAATCATATGTATTGAATTGATATATTTTATTCTCAATTCACATTTTATTATATTATACAAATCGTTTATTTTATTTTATTGGGGTTTAACAGTACTAATTATAAATTAATGAAAGTATACACATTTCAGAGTTGATGATGATGCAAATAAATGATTAAGATTAAAATTTTATTTCCAAAAGAGCATTAAATTTACATTTCTCGTGATTTATTTCCTTAAGTTTCTGAAAATTTGAAGCATAGATAATGTTTGAAACTAAATATTCCAAAAGTCCTTTCAATTCTGGGCGAGTTAGGAAAGACGTAAATAATTTTCTAGAAAGGCTTTGAACGCTGCGGGTGATTTAAATTTAAAAATCAACATTTTAATTTATCGATTTCAAAAAATATCGTATAGTGTAACAAAAGATAATTTCATATTATCGTCATTTACTTACATCAAGGTATGTTAAGCATTAACGAAAATAATGAAAATAAAAATAATATAAGCTAGTCTCATGTTTCTAAAAGAAACACGTCGTTCCCACAAACGTAATAGAATTTCTTACATAACTATGAGAAAACTCTTAGTGAATATTACATCTTTATGGGTAAAAATAAAAGAAGAAAAACATAATTGGAAAATCTGTGAAAACACTCGGAATCTTTTATTTAGCATATAGATTACCTAGGCCTCAATTACTTCATGAATTTTTAAGGCGATGACGCGACGCCTGCGCCTCGAAATGGATACACGTGGAGTGCCTAGGCTTATATAAAAATAGAGAAAGTTGCTACAGTATTCATATTTATGCTACAGACTCAAATCGTAATTTAATGATGTGTACATTAGAAGACATATGGATATACTGTGAAGATTAGTCTTTTTTCTTTTTCTTCTGAGATAAGCCATGAGAAATATATATCCCGAGAGACTAATCTCTCTACTTAAGGGTTTATGATTTATGGTATACTGAAATTTATGGAATATGGTTCCATATTACAAATTTCACGAATTCCAGATGATTTTTTTGAGGACTTAGTTACATAAGAATTGATATTTTTGAGATAAGCAGCAATTTTATTAGAATTTCAGAAAAATGCAATGAATATTCAATACAAATTCTGTGGAGATGTCCTAAACTGGACAAGAAAATTTGATATATGTTACATTATGGCAGGGTCAATGTGTTCCAAAAAAATCCAGCTATTTGCATCGAAATTTCGGTACAAATAGTCCCCACTTCAGGTGGTAGCTAATTATTGTTTCTTGGAAGATTGTCTACAATGTTTCTGATTTTATTAAAATATGATGTTACGTTTTCTAAAAGAAGGTGCATTTAGAAGAGTGTAATAATTAATTGAATATGTCACTAACAATATTTATTTTATAAAATCAAAAAAAAATTATAATTTTGTAACGTTTTCAAAGGAAAAAAAGGATAAAATAGATAGAATTTCAAATGCTGATTACAAACGGTTCGTTTAGCATACTTACCCCGTTTTTATTTTGAATTACAAATATTGAACATAACCTCAACTTGACTGAATGTATCATCTAATCGATATTTTATGGCCTTTATCCGTTTTCCGTTTATGTAAGATTATTCAAGTTTGACTTCAAATTTATAAATAAGTTATCAATTAATTTCCTTTAATAATTAGGAATAGGTAAATTCCTAAAATATTTACAGCCATTATTTGACATATTCATAAATTTCCGTTTAATATTTTGGATATTTCAGTTGAACATTTTAGATGTTACAGAGTAACATCTCACTTTTTAATATCTACAGATACAAACTTTGAATATTTAGATTGCTGTCCATTAGTTAAATATATAATATGGGAACCCTGAACATCTATTATTACTATAATGTTGTTAAAATATATATTCTGTAAGATTATCAAAATAAGTTAATAAATAAAGAATTATGTAGAAATATAATACAGAATATAATGGAATATCAAATTATGTTCCTTTTAAAGAAAATTTAGAAATTATATTAAAGTACACAAGTATTTTCTCTGGATTCAGTAGTACAGATCCGTTTGAGTTAGACGGGTGTACGGTCATTCAGATTCCTGATGGTTCATAAAGTGGTGCTCATAAATTTAATCCCTTATGGTCCCTTATGGTCGGCATGGAGTTACGTATAGGGGATAGCCTGATAAATTTCCGGTATTTTAGGCCCAAAATGAACCCTCTAAGTTGAAAAACGAGTCATAAAATTTATCTAAAGAAAATATTTATAAAAGATTTCCAGCATGTGCAATGAATATTTTTTTAAATTAAGCTTTGGGTTTCACCGTTTCCTGCTACATTTGAAGAATCAGATACATAAAAATTGTTACTTTTGAAGATACTATTGAGTCTTATTTTGTTGTCTTTAAGAAAGTTCTTTTTTTATGCAACGAAAATATTTGGTTGGGTCAACGAGAAAGGTGATTACGCAGGCGCACTCTTGCGGAGAACGCGAGAACATTAGTTTTCAATATGGCGAATATTAAGGAAATTGACGTAAAATTGTGCTTTGTCTCAAATTAATGAAACTTAATCAATATTAGCCCAGGCGGAAAATTTATGTATAGTTTATACATAGTGTGAACTATTAGTTATAATATTTATTTGTTTTATACATTGTTTGTATAAAACAAATGAATATTATATAGAATACTTCACACTATATATAAACTATATATAATTTTTCCGACTGGGAAAGTGTACATTAATGACTGTGATGAGTTTAAATATTAGATGGCTGACAATAACATGTGATTGTGTGTAGATGAGTAGCTTTTACTTCGACTTATGCTGATAAGTGATCTACACTTTTAAGTGAAAATCTAATGACACATCAAAATTCCAAATCCCTTTCCGATTTAGATATTAATTAAAGCAGACGAAAACTCAATATCTGGAAGTGGAATTATGACAGATATCTAAGATATCCGTACCATTTTTATATTTCCAGATAATATTGAGTTTTCGTCTGCTTTAATATCAATTCTTCTCAATGAAATGTAATTTGGTTGAATTTACAACACGATTTGTTAAGACAAAACATTGTATTGGGTTACCCATATTTTTGCAAAAGCACTAGAATTATTTGGTTGAAGTAGCAATATGGTTTCGTTCCAGATTTTTTTTTGTATTTGGTACATATAATGAATTATGAAAGATCTTATTTTTGGAAGAAAGAGCTAAAGTGAGAAAAATGAATAAGTTCAATAAAATGCGTTTAATTTACAAATAATTAACCTAATTAATGAAATGAAATTTTATCAGGATTGTCCATAATTGTAGGTGAAATTGTGATTAACCGAAAGACTTCTCAAATGAAATTGATTTTAGTGAATCAGAGCATTTTTTCTTCTTCTAGCTTTTTCTTTGAGCAAGGCATATTTGGATTGATTTTGTCAAACAAAATATAGAAGCTGTGTTCATAATGCATAATTTCAAAGTCTCAAGCAATCTAAATTCAAATCGCACACACTTCTAATTGACAAAATAGTCATACAATTTCCCTAAAGAATAATTGACACTAATCACACACAAAAAAAGTTTATTTTATTCAAACTACATTCAAAAACCTCACAGATCAAAACGAAAATACGTTCCATTCTCTGGTATATCAGCTGACATCAGCGGTTGCCTGTTTGGTGCAAGCAATCAAATTTTTTGGTACAAGTAACAAACGGTGCTTAACAACATTTTTTTTCTGAGTCACATAAATGGTTTTATTATACCAACCACTTCTTTAGTAATCACAACCAAAGTTATTTCGTTAAAGTAACGTTATCTTTTTCGTAGTGTATCAATAAGAAACATTCGATCAAATGACTGCGGAGGTCTTTCGCCATAGAATATACATCGTTTTTCATTATTTTTTCCTCTCAAAACGAGAGCTAATAACCAAGTAAGATTCAATTTTTCGCACCCGGTTAGTTGTCTTTGGTGTGAATAAAAGCGTTGAGGCGCAAACAATACGAAGCGAAGCACGAGGAAAAAGAGAACAATTTATTTTCTCAAATGGCTACTCTTCTGCACGCTTAAAGATTTGAATTCTCGAATAAACGAATATGAGTCTGTGTACGTCGATGATAAAGCTTTCATATTCGCACTGCATTTTCGCGTTGTCATTGTTTCACAAGCTGTGAATTTGAATATCCTATGTGATAGTAACTGGGTGTTTCTTGCTTGCAGCACCAGGGCGCCGCCCAGGCATTGGTGAGTAGCATGACCCTCTGGTTCCCCCCTTTCTTGCTTCATCTGCTTTCTTTTCTTTGCGCTTTGCAATGTGCTACCTTTACGCTCTAATTGAATTACTTTCGCTTATAACGAAAGAAAAAAATTTTCCCAATAATAATCAAAAGAAAAGTAGATTCAAATATTTAGTGTCTAGAATTCAGTTTGCGCTTCTTCGTATGCTTATCGCATTTTCATTTTTATATTTCAAATATTTAAATGTAAGGTTAATTAAAATGTATAAATAGATTTTAATTAAACTAGGTATATCACAAAGTAGTCTTACTGTCTTCGGAATGTTGCACGGAGTAGAGAATATAAAACTGATTATTGACGAATATAAACAGTATTTCCTTTTGTAGTTATTTGACAAAGTTTACTTATGTTAGAATTTTTGAAATTATAAAAGTTTTATATAGCTGTAATAACAGAAATTATATTTATTCCAGAATTTCTCCTTGCATGCCGGTTATCATTAATTGCATATGTAATAAAAAACAATTGGATTCTCAGTTGGATAGATGTCTGGGAAAAAGTCGTTTAGATCACACAATAAGCTGTGGCTCCCCCGAAAGTTCAGATACAGAATAATTGGAGCTTAATAATTTAAGAGTTGCTGTGAATCCTATTCATTTCGAAATTAATTTTGTTCATTGAAATAAATCAAATTTGGAAATTTGGACCTTCACGCCATAGAAACTCTTCTTGTACAGAGGGCTGTAGAGTTTGCACTTGAAATTTCAGGAATGTATAAATAAAAATGTGCTATGTGATTTCTGGAAAATTCTCTGAAAGTTCTATTTTGTAAATTACTGAAATACGCTAAATAAAATGATTAATTAACTTTAGCAGTTTAGATTGTGGATCAATTAACAGTTTTGCCTAACACATTTTCCACTTGCCATTCAATTTACTTAATTAGCTATCGTTGTGAATTGAGGTACAAGTTCTATTCTGAAAGTTTTGTGACTTGAATTACTTTAAATTAAAATTTGATTAAAATTTAAAGCATACCCTCAGAGTTTTAGATGGTTCGATTTCTGAATAGTCAAGATTTCATTAATTTCTAGATTTGTAACGCCTTACTTAATTTTAAATGTTTAATTTTTATTAGAACGATACAGGTAAAGATATCTTTCTGCGTTTTATTTCTTATTGCCGTTTTGATCCAATAAAAATATAAATGTACGTCTGAAATTTTTATAGTGACATTCAAGATCGAAATGTTCTTATTATTACAGCAATAGTATTGAAAAGTGCACAGTATAGCATTATGTTTACGACAAGAATTTATGCTCCTGTAGAATAGATATCACACAGCGGAGAACAAAATGTGTATCACGTATTTCAGAAGACTTCCCGATATTTTCCCAGTGTCATAAACATGTAAGGAATATTACTACTTTTCACAACACGAACATCGAAAATGGCGGCTTTCGTAGCCTGGGAAGTGGGGCGGAAGTAAGGGTATACAGGTGAACGGGTTTGTAATAAGAGGTTTGGAAACTCTAGGGTTTGTAAAGCAGTTTCGTACCCGCTTCGCAGGCAAGGAAACCCGCCATTTTCAATGTTCTTTTTGTGAAAAATAGCATACGCGGCATGGGGCTGAAACCTTGCCACGTAATATACTATTTCAAAAAGTTGTACTCCTTCAGAAACATAAATTTGTCAGAAAAGGAGAATTGTAATATTAAACATTATCATTGAATTGCAAATAATGTCTACACATCAAGATTTGCGTACAAAAAATCAGCTACCAAGAATCTTTATCTGGAATAATCATGTATTTTGGAAGTTTCGTGGATGTTTGGCGAAAGTCTCAACCGATTTCAATGAAACTTGCCAGCTGAATGACTAACCATTAAAAAATATGTTTGGGCGTGATTTTATGTTGATGCATTGAATACTGTGAGATTTAAACAAAAACAAAACCATAAAAACAACCAATTTTCGACCTGTGCTCACCTTTACATCCTAATCTATCAAACCGATTGGCACCAAATTACAACGAGAAGTTGGTAGCAATAGATTCTCGATACATCTTGCAGGAATTTTTGATATCTTATATAAGTTTTCAAATTTTACGTCTTTAGTTCAAAAAATGAAAATTCAGACATGACACAATGGTGAAATTTTGAAAACTATTAAAGATATTGAAAATTCTTGCAATATGTATAGAGAATGTATTACTACAGACATCTTATTAAAATTTAATGTAAAACGGTTAAATATGTAGATTGGGCTGCAGAGGTGAGCACAAATGAAAAATTCAATTTATTAAAAAAATTCAACAATAATGCATTTTTTTAGTCAAACGTTTTGCGTAATATTTAACCTAGAAATCTATAGCAACATGTTCTCGATAAGTGTTTTAGAAAAATATGATATCCTTATTTATTTAAAACGTTAGTTAATCATTTTTAATATTAAAATATCAATTTTTTCACCTGTACTCACCTCTATGTCGTAATCTGTTGAACCGATTGGTACCAAGTTTTAAAGAGAAGTCAGTAGCAACATATTTTCGATACACTTTTCAAGAATTTTCGATGTCTTGAACAGTTTTGAAAATGTTACGCATTTAGTGTAAACAATGAAAAATTAGAGATGACATGAATGGTAAAATTTTGAAAACTATTTAGGATATCGACAATTTTTTCAATATGTTTCTAGAATATGTTACTACAGACTTCGCATTAACATTTGTTGTAAATCGGCCGAGTAGATTGGGCATTTTTTCATTCAAGAGGATGAAATAAATTGCGGCTATGATTCCGAAAAGGTTAACCAAGAAGAACTTGTAACTTACAAGGAGAGGACGCAAGATGGGAATCGCCGATTCGACTGGGACTTTGCAGGATGAAAGTACATCAAAATCCATTAGGGGCGTATTTTTTCTTTCGATATAATGGCCCTTAGTTTTCGAGATATCGAATTTTAAGTATTTGCGCTCGAGCGCTCGACTCGCCACTGCAGAGCGGGTACCCGGGCTTGTCAGTCCTCTCGCAGTCCGATACTAATACTATGATAAACGGAAAGTCCACAGGGTTTCTACATCATCAGATATCATTCCTATAGAGTTTTTTTCACGTAGATTGCGAATCTTAAAATGAAAATAATCCCTCACGTCAAATTTTTGAATAAGAACGGGGTCAGAAAGTAGCAACAAAAAATCGTTTTTGTCGCATTTTGGAAAAGTTGTTAAACACTATAGTCCAGCGAATAGTGACTATTTCTCCAGTGAATTATGCAAATTATGTCACAAGCAATTCTATATTTTTTCAGGTATATAAAGCCTCAAAAACATTTTGAAGGCGAGAATCATCCGCATGTTATTAAAAATATGAAATTATATTTTACGTTCAATCTATCCAAGGTAGGAAAAATTATAAGAACCCAAATTGTTCATCTCAACAATATCTATGATTTTTTACCATATTATATATTATACATTTTTTTCTCTGAAAAACAATATATAAACTTGTTTTTTTTACTTTGATCGAATATTATTTGTAGATGTCTAACATTTTTATTCAAATTTCTTCTTTATATAAATTTTTACGAAAAGTTGAGAAATGTTTTTTTTTTTACGGAAATCAGGTAACTTCTTCATGATTTTCTTTTTATTTCTGTTCACTGACATTGATTAAGATGATCAATATACACTTCAATTGAATAGGACTTCATATTTTTCACTTTCGTTTACCATTCGATGAAGACACTCCAAGCTTAGCAAGCCTCTACCCCCTTTATCTCGAGGTAGGTATATTCGAGGTACGGAAGATTATTATTATCATTATTATTATTATTATTATTATTATTATTATTATTATTATTATTATTAACACTAACAGTACATTGGATTCGTATTTTAATCTTTGAGACAGATGACAGAGATGGCAAATATTTACCAGCTTTGAGGTTATAATGAAATAATACAGAGGCGCGACACAAGGTATCTACGTAAATTTATGTAAGATTAGCTCCAGATGAACAATGTTCAAATACATATGGTAACTAATTATTGTGAATTAAGAATTTTGTCAGATGATAAAGGTACGTTAATTCTTAAGAGAAAGTTTTGTACTACAAGATGAAAAGTTTTTTTTTTACCATTATTATTCTCGAAAGATTAAAGAGCATTTAAATTTTAATCCGTAAGTAGCAATAGGCCAACGGAAATGAAGAAAATATTTAAGAGATGCCTCTCGACTTTCTTTATTCAAGAGTAAACCAGAATATATTTTCCTCCAAAAAGGATGAAAAGGGAATGGACTTACAGGATTGAATCTCCTACTACTTGTTTATTCAGAATAAGATTTTGCAATTCTTTTTTTTTGCCACGTGTAATTAAATTTTTGATCCTGGAGTAAGAACGACCATATCATTTTTATGACGCATATGAGCGCATTTTAAATCGTATTCCAAAAGCTCGTCATCACCGCCTATTAAAAACTTTTGTTTGTATCACAACATTTTGTATTGCTGGCGGATATGAGCGCATTTGCGGCGCAATTCATTAGGCTGAAAAGAAATTATGAGTTGGAGAGGGGGGGGGGCTTGTCTACCTAACCTTCTACCATACATAATATTCCAATAGATCTTTTTTAGATGATACTTCAGTTTAAATTGTGCAGTTGCAAATATTTTAGTTTTTCGAAGAATGCAATATTTTATTTTTTCAAATTTAAAATTGATTACCTACATCTTAAAATTTTTATTCTTAAATTGAAAATTTTTTAATTCCTCAATATCAAATGCTCCTGTGTGAACTTTTATAATTTTCAAGTTTCAATTTCTAATTGTTTGAGAATGTTGATTTTTGCACGAATTTGGCAAAAGTCTTTGAATTATAAGAGGAATATAAATTTAAAAATAAGTCTAGCAATATTACAAATTTTTTTAGCAGTCCTAGTTTTTAGAAATTCTCAAATTTTTCTGTTTTTTTTTCTTGAATCTAAAACAAGTGGAAACTAACTGGTGCGTTAAATATTATTTTATTTCTAAAAAAACATGCTATATACATTTAAAAGTATGTTGCATATTAATAACATTCAACCAATATATGAGAATGTTGTTTTATAAGTTCCTTGGGATCTGGCTTTTAGGAAGATGCCAAGAAGCTTGTTACCACAGATATTAGAGCAATTTGCAAGATGTCCCATTTCCAACCCTCCAGTTTCTACATCCCACCCTTGTAGTGAGCTTCACCTCTGTAGCACATACTTGGGGATATTCCCACTAGCACACCAGTTTGCACATTTGAGGAAGAGTGTGTGCAATTTAGAGGGACCTTGACTCCTAACGATTACCATTTAGAGGGTGAACGAGCACGCGAGGAAATCCGTCGAGTTCCACTGAAATTCTAAGCATGGTTGAAATCTCTGAAAAACGCTAGCCCTCAACCTACTCTATAATTAAATATTAAAGCAATTACACTCCAAAGAAAACAAGTATAGTTTTTGTTACAGCTCGTATTTTTTACACATTAAATGTAGACCGTCTTTGACCTGAAGGTAGATTTAAGCCCTAATGTTATATCTTCGGAAGTTCACAATAACAATATTTATTCTATCATTATATTTATTCGTCTCCTTGGTTCCGTCCAAAAGTTATTTTCATTTCTCAAAATGTATCATACAGGGTGTCCTAGTACTCAAGGTACATTTTTATATTTTTGAAGTCCTCATAGAAAATGGAGTTGATAATAATAATAATAAAAATTTGATTTGAAGTTAATAATTATTGAGTGATTAACCACAAAAGATTAAACAATCGGAAGCATGTATTAGATGGACGACAGTCCATGTGTCACTGATGAGAGTGTGTGCGCAAAAGAGTAATTTTAAATTTGCAGGAGGTTATGAATATCAATGGTGCAACTTCACGCGGCAACTGAGAGACGAGATTCTTCGAAAATATCTTTTCCTTTAGAATACACGTTAAATTATTTTAACTTCCTTCGAGTATTTCTAATTCTGTAGAATTGAAACGAATTCTTAGAATTCACTTGTGGTCCTTTGAATTCTTTTGAAGTTTTTTGAAATTATCTTGAAACCTTTACAGTACACCATAATTTATTTTGAATTTCTCCAAGTCTTTTGTATTCTCTGAAATCTACTCAATTCTCTGAATTCTTCTGAATTTTCTGAATCCTTCTCAATTGTCTGAATTCATTGAATTCTCTAAATTCTTTTGAAATTCTATTTTTTTTAATTCTGTGAATGCATTTGAAGTTTTTGAATTCTTTTGCACTCTGTGAATTGTTCTAAATTCTCTGAATTCCTCTGAATTCCTCTTAATTCTCTGAATTCTTCCGCTATTCTTTTTATTTTTCCGAATTCTTTGAATTCTTCTCAATTGTCTGAATTCTTTTAAATTCTTTGAAATCCTTCGAATTCTTTTTTATTCTTTACATTCTTTTGAAATCCTATAAATTGTTTTTTTCTTATTCTGTAATTTCTTTTGAAGTTTGTGAATTCTTTTCCACTCTGTCAATTCTTCCGAATTTTCCAATTTCTTCTTAATTCTTTGAATTATCCTCAATTCTAGGAATTCTTCCACTTTCTCTGAATTCTTGCGAATTCTCTCAATTCTTCCGAATTTTTTGAATTCTTCCGAATTCTCTGAATTCTTCGGAATTCTCTGAATTCTTCCGAATTCTCTGAATTATTACAAATTCTTTGAATTCTATTAATTGTTTTTAAATTATCTGAACTCTCTAAACTGTTTTGAATTTTTTGAATTCACGGTATTACTGAATTTTTCAAATGTTTTTTAATTATCTTGAAATCATTAGAATACACGTTGAATTATTTTAACTTTCTTCGAATATTTTTGATTATGTAGAATTCACACGAATTCTACAGAAACTTTAAAGTTTTTTTCCTAATTCTCCTGAAATCTATATAAAACACCATGAAATGATCTGAATTTCTGCAAGTCTTTTGTATTCTATGAAATCTCCTGAATTATTCTGAATTCTCTAATAATTCTTGAATTATCCCAATTCTTATAAATTCTGTGACATATTTCAAGTTTTATTAATTCTTTTGTAGTATCCAATTTTTTTTTTAAATTATCTGAATTTATTTTGAATTCTTCGGAATTCTCTGAATGCTCTGAATTGTTTTGAAATTTTATGAACTCTTCAAACTACTCTGAATTCGTCAAATTCTTACGATATCACTGAATGTTTTAGAAATGTTTTTTAATTATCTTGAAATCATCAGAATATACCTTGAGTTAGTTTGAACTCCTTCTTTTGAATATTTTTAATTTACATACATTTTTTTAGAATATACGTTGAATGACTTTAACATTCTTCGAATATTTTGAATCCTGTAGAATTCTACAGAATTCAAAACACTTGAAGGAATTCAAAATAATTCAACGCGTATTCTAAAGATATCGAAAGACTTCAGAAAGCTGAAAAAGAATTCAGAAGACTATATGAATACAAAACGTTACAGAGAATTCAAAAGGATTCAGGAGAATTCAGGTGATTCGAAAGAACTGTAGAAATGTAAAATAATTAATGGTGTATTGTGAAGGTTATAAGAGAGTTCAAAAAAACTTCAAAAGAAGTCAAAGGAGTGCATGTGGATTCTAGGAATTCGTTTAATTTCTACAGAATGCAATATAATCGATGAAAGTTAAAATAATTCTACGTGTGTTCCAAAGACTTCAAGAGAATACAGAAAATTCAAAAGATCTGAAGGATTACAAAGTAATTTGAAATGTATTATAATAATTGAAAGATAATTAAAAATCAATGAAAGAATTCAGTGGTCTCGTGAGAATTAAAAAATTTAGAACAGCTCAAATAATTTAGAAAATTTCAAAAGAGTTCAGATAATTTAAAAAAAAAGACAATACGAAAGAATTCATAGAATTGGAAAGAATCCAGAGATTTTAAAATTTATAAGAGAATTTAGAATAATCCTGGAGAGTTCAAAGAATACAAAAGACTTGGAGAAAGTTAGAACAATTCATGGTATAGGGTCAAGATTTCAAGTAAATCAAAAAACAATTTTAATTCTGAAGAATTCGTTTGAATTCTACAAGATCTAAAATTATCGAAAGAAAATCAAAATAATTCAACGTGTATCCTAATGATTTGAAGATAATTAACAAACATAATCATATTTCTATTATTTTTCAATAACAAATTATTTTGAATAACCTTACAATTGCAAATTTTATTATTTGTGTTGTCAATAGAAACAAAATTTAACTTAAGGTTACTTATATGAAGGCTCTAAAAGCAGATCTAATTTTTATTTCGATATAAAAATATTCAACGTCCTGTCTAAAAACAGTGGTTTAACGATATGTCTAGAAAATCTCGCAATCATTGTTGTTGAGAACCTTTCGAATTATATTTATATAATAAATTATTGAGAATATTATTCGCCTTCAATGTTAGTGCCTTTTGAGGAAAAATAGTATTTTCAAACAGGATTTTAATATAAAATCACAAAATTTCTAAGCAGTCTTAAAATTCCTAAAATTGTTAAGTTTTTTCAGTATTTAACCGGAAATTAACATTTTTCAACAAAAATTCCCAGTAAGATTCCCCATTTTCAACAAATTCAAGTGATTTTAGCATTTTACATCGGAAATTGGTATTTTCTGTTGAAAATAATGATGTTTCAAATATTAACAATAATTCAACAATTTACGTTTTTCGGGTTTTTACAGTTTTTAACCAAGAACTTTAATTTTTTTGAATTATTCGATTTTAAACGTTTATAATTTTCGAACAAGTTTAGGTTACTTTAGCGGTTTCCGCCAAAAGTTGGTATTTTAAAACAAAAATTATTGAGTATAACCACACTTAAAGTGTTTCGCCTGTGAGTTGGTGGACACTTAAACGTCGCTCGAACCCAAGCGACCATGCAACTCCCCACTCTCAGGCGTAATATTTTACGTTTGGTTATACTGATATAGCAGGGTTCAAAAAAGATAATAAATTATGTAAAATTGTAGGTTAGGCTAGCGGCTTGCGCTGACAATGTCGATATAGATTTCAAGGAAGATTTATAAGTTTGAAACAATTTGAGGTTATGGTAATGTTTTTCACCGGAAATCAGTTATTTTAAACAAAAATGATGGTATTTCAAGTAATACTTTCAATATTTTAACAATAAAAGTGTATGTTAGCGTTTTGCATCGGAAGTTCGTTATTTTAAACCAGAACTATTTGATTATAGAAATCAAATTTGCAATGTTACACAACTTTAGGTTATTATTGAAGTTTTTCTCTAAAATTGTTTTTTTTTCTTCAATCAAAAATGCAAAGGTTTGATTGTCTAAAAGTCTACATATTGTACAAAAATACTATATATTAATCGTAAAGTTAAGGTGTAAATTTTCATCAATTGTCAAAACTATTTTCCTTGCTTTTATTTTTTATCCTTTTTAATAATAGATGATATGAGGGCCGTGTCCAGGTTCACCAAAATTCGGTGAGCGTGAAACAAATATTTTCGACCTACCCGAGGGAGCAGTAAAAGGAAAGATGTGTTCACTGAAATCCGGTAGGCGTAGTACAGTCCAAGCTCCGAGCATTGCCTCCCCGAGCATTGCCACTTCCCCGATTTCTCGCTCGAGCGCTACCCCCACTTTAACGTCGCTCGCGAGGACCGACGAACTTCATAGCTAACGCTCCGAGGATTTCTGGGATGGAAACAGCCGAATCTGAAGGTTTTATTTGGGCGAAATCTTCAAGCTGTTCACTCAAACAAATTGTTCATTTTATTATACATATAAAAAATTAAATATTACGAAAACTGTTCGTTATTGAAAATTATTTTTAATCCACTTTAACAAAATTTGCTGTGATATAAAATCAAATTTATGTACGATAAGGCTAACTAATCATTGTTTATTTTACGTTTCGTCAAATATCTAAAGGATTTGGATAAATATTGAAATTTAAAAAGTCAAATTAGATTAGAATCAAATTCAAAATCCCATTTAACGTCCAACACTCAAGTCAATTCTTGTTTTATTTTCAGGAATTCCATACATTGGAGAAAGATGTTCTGGATGGCTGTTCAACATAAAATGTGAACTTTGAAACCTGAAGAAAACCATGAAAAATTACAAAGTCGCGTTCAAAATATATTAGATGTCAGATTTCAGCTTTTTTAATATGCGTTTCTGTGAGAAAACTGCTCGCAGTATTATTGCGCAGTACAGAACGTGGGAAATAGTGCAAGAGTGAATTTCCATTTTTCAAATGAACGAATATCTGTTCTCACTGCTGTAAAATAATTTTTTTTCTTCTACGTCTTACATGTATTGTTATAATTAATAAGATTACACGAATGACATCAAATTGCGGTTATAATTGACAATTCGATATTTGAGTTTTTCTTTGTTTAAAAAAAAATAAGCAATACGACACAGTAATTAATTATCAATGTACTGCACGAGATTTCACAGCTTACGTTAAAAGTGGGGTGAAATATTTGTCATTTTTATGCTTTGTTTACATTTTTCTAAGAATCGAACATACCATAGTTAATGCTCGATTTTTATGTTTTACATACCTTTAGGCTCGGGTTTATAACGAAATAATCCAATATGAATCTCTTTTGTACACATGTAATGTACGCTAGGTACATAAAACGATTTTCGAGTAGGGATGCTCGATTCTTTAAAAAGAATCGATCCTTGAATAAATCTTGAAATCGTTCCTCCAGAATCGATTAACCTAAAAAATCGAACCCAAAGAATCGATTCAGCATGAATCGATCCAAAAAAAATCGTTGAAATAAAAAAAATTAATTATTTTCAACAAGCTTCTCAAATAAATTACATTTTACATTTTTTTAAATAGGCTACCAGGTACAATACCTAGACTACCAGGTTTATTCATTATGATAGTAAAACCTTCAAAAAACCATCCGGGTATTTCAAATTTCAGTTCTTCACCCAACTTCCCCGAGGAAGATGTGATTTCAACACCTAGACTATCAGGTTAAATCATTAGAATGAACGGACCTATGGAAGGACATCCATCTCATTATGTTTAAATCGCTGTAATATGAATTTTTCAGGACTGAATAATAAGTCGCATTATTACATTTAAATCATAATTAAAACGACATCACAAACATTTGTAGCTTTGTAACTTTTACAATTAAAAACTTAATTCTATGCATCATTTTCAATTAAAACATTCTCTTAAATTTATTAGTATTAAATAATTACATATTTAGTTACTAGTTTCCTTTTTTAAAAATAATACAACCTTTTTCTATTTTCTCTATCACATTTCAAAAGTAGAAGCAAAAACGCTATAGAATTCTCAGAAGTGCCATCCAACGTCTGCTTGTGTGACGATATTCACCGAATTCACCAGCATGAACCCCTCTATCATTTATTTCTACATCGCCCGCAAATCTAGTGATTTTTTTGGGAGAAATGAGACTTAGGACAAATGCCGATCAGGCCATTTGAATACCTACCGCCGTTTTCTGCTGTTATCGGAAGGTACCTCGAAAATGCGCGGGAAACACCACCGATACATCTCGGCGGAGTCGGGAGCAGTCAAGGGATTCTGAGCAGGGAAGACGTCATGTGAGCATGACAAAAATATCAAAGAATCGAGGCATCGATTCTCAGCAAAAAGGATCCATTCATGCAAAAGATCGAAGACAAAGAATCGATACAAAATATCGATAATTCGGGGCCTTTGGATCGATCTTGGCAGAATCGAATCGAGATCGAACATCCCTATTTTCGAGATAGTTTTTTAACCTCACCGACGCGCGGCAACGCTTGGAGTTTGTCAGCAGCATTCTTCTCCACGCATTCGAGCATGGCCGCGCTTAGAGTGGGGGTTTATGGCTTCTTGGAATTATACTCTCCTACAGCTCCAAAAGCGGCAATGCTCGGAGCTTGGACTGTACAAATATTTTTGGTGAGTTTAGACACTTCGTACTATGAAATACATACATTTTACAATAATATTAATTTAGAAATTGCGTAAGGCAATAATAATTGCGTTCATAGCGCGCACGGTTATTTCCTTATGATTTAAATTAAATATTTGTCATTATATAATAAAAAAATGAAATTTCAAATAGAGGCCTAGTTCTTCATCTCGCTATGTTACGGGATAAAATGGAACATTTCCAGACTAAAATTTAAGGTAAAGAATGTTTAATTTTAGTCTAAAAATCATTTTATGCTTTGATGGAAGCAATACATGGTTAAGGAATTTCATAATAATGATGACTGAATGCTAACATGATAAACCACAACTCCACTAGAATTATTTCGAGCTAGTTTGGAGTTTTCGTGTTTTGACAGATTGCTCGCCAATCAATATTATAAATTATGAGTAGTCATAAATCCAAACATCGTAAATACACGACATCTAAAACACGAATTTCATTTTTGATGAAGTTATATTAAAACTAGCAATAAATCTCTCCCCTTGTCAATATTTTATGTGTAATTCGTACGGTCGGTATAACAGTAGTTTTGAGAGGTTAAAAGTAGAGGCGAAAAGCATGTATCATTACGTCCATGAAGCGTTGAATTCTCATGAAAGTCGTGCATGTGATTTGTTGCTACGCAGGTAACAAGCCAATGACACTTGACGTCGATAGATAATGTATATGTGTGAAAATCAGTGAATTTTGATCAATTGGTGCCACGCGGCAATTGTCCTACGATATTCGTCACTCTGACAGACTCGACGGCCTGAGATACATTTTACGATTCAGCGAGCTATTTTACCCATTCGAAGAGTCCCGCTAGATCAGAAAACGTGAGCCGGATATAGAAACGAGAGCGCCAAGTACAAACTGCCTAATGTATGATTTATTTCTTCTCTTTTACCGTCCTTCCTCAAGCATCACGTCAATTTCTTACCTTTCCAGAAACATCTATTTGAGCTCGCTTAGCACGTCTCATCGTCTTTGTATTCTTTTATTTTATTTTATAAAGGTTCAACTAACTTCTAGGGTTTTGTAGCCCCGGGCAGAAACCCTTATAGTTTTGGTTAAGTGTTCGTCCGTGCGTCCGTCCGTTGTTCTTTTTTCCGGAAGCTGAAACGAGGGGAAGGGAATCTGGAGATTGGACAGTAGAGGGGGTAGAAGAGTGGAAGTAAGTTGATGGAAGTGGGAAGGGGATTAGGAGAGTATGATAGCAGAGTAGGATGTGTGAGGTGGAGAGAGAAGGTAGGGAAGGGATGGCTAGAATAGAAAGTAAATGAGGGAGGAGGAGTATCGGAGGAGGAGCGAGATAGGGAATAGTGGAGGAAGAGGAAGGGGAAATGGGAGAAGGGAGTAGGAGATGAGTGGCGAAGTGATGGTTGATGAGGAGAAACAGGGGGTGACTAGGAGGATATATGGAGGAAGTAGAGAGGGAAAGTAAAGTAGTAGACTTAGTAGTAGACTTAGATGTAGTAAGATGTAGTAAGATGGGAGTATGAGATTATATGGGACACAGTGTAGAAAAAGTGATAGGGGATAGGATAGTAGAGGGGGTATGAGGAGGTGATTGAAATATAAGAGGTGGAGGGAGATGGAGAGTGATTGTTCGTAAGACAAAGTAGGGGAGGGATTACATGTTTGGGAAGTGAGGTGAGGGGCGGTGTCGGGATTCAAAGTAAGAGTGAGGAGTATTGGACGTACAAGAAGGGGAAAAGTAAGGTGGAGTAGTAAGAGGTGGAGTAACTAGGCAAGTTGAGGGGATGTAAGCAGAGGTGTAGGTGTGTAGGGGAGGGGAGAGATCACTAGGGGGGTCGAGGTGGGGTGATTAGATAGGATTAGATAAAATAGAAGAGGAGCATGTGAGAGTGTGAGGGGGGGGGCCTACGGAACTAATTTTTTATTTATTTGAAAATACGTGAGTGCGTGCGCGCGCGCGCGTGTGTGTGTGTATGTGTGTGACAAAGGAATATTTAACTAAGCCGGAAATCATTAAAATGGATGTAAGATGTCCATCCGTCGTTTACCGATCCTAGCTTCTAAAACATTTGTGTCAGAATTTTGAAATTTGGCATGAATAATAATCAACCCTAGAGTATTCAAAGAAAAATAAATTCGACCATTTTTCTGTTAACGCTTTTTTGTTATGAGTGGTTGAATAATTAAAAAGGTTAGCTAAAAAAAGAAGATCAGTTCGTTCCAGTGGAAAAAACAATTGAGATCCACGTAGGAAGATGTGAGTGTAGTTGTAGTTTTCAATATACTTTGTATGTAGTTGTCAACTGCTTTTTCCAATTCAATGAATTGATCGACTTTTGGATCAAAATTTGACGCCTTGCAATTTAGTATGTTTCGGATACTAGTGGCTGAAAACAAAAATATGAGAAAATTTTCTTCTTCAGACCATTTTTCCGGCAGCTTTTTTTTATTCCGATTTTCTTCAGGCAGGCTAAAATTTAAGCTCTTGGCATGTATAATTGTAGTAGATACGTGAAGAGAATTTTGGCTCACTTTTTCCGTACAACTAGCGAACTTGTGTCTAGAATGTGGAGAGCAGAAACTTGGTGACATTCCGTGTTATAAATCAAGAATTAGCCTAGTTTTCTATAGATTTCTGCACCGGAATTCACCGACATTGTAGAAGGTTTATGGGCCAACATTTCCGTACGATTAGTAAACTTGCAACTTGCAACTAGAATGTGGAAAGCAGAAGCATCGTATCGCTACGTGTTATGACTTCATAATTAGAGTAGTTTTCTATTGACTCCTGCACTGACATTTACCGAAATTGCGGAAGGTTATGTGGCACGTGCTCTTCGAGGAAAAATATTGCGTCAAAGTATCTAGAAGTGTTGATCATGTGTTGCATAATGTGTAGAATGTCAGATTTAACGCCCGGAAATGTGTGCGTTTACCCATGCATACGTTTGTGTGCCTGTGTATTGGCGGAAGCGTGTGTGACGTTTTAGCTTCTTATTTGATAAGAAGAGGAAGAAAGGATGAAGATTTTGCCATATCTTACATAATAATAATGATAATAATACAAAACATTTCCCTGGAAATGCGAGCGCCTGCACGTGCTTGAAACATGATATGGAGATAAGAGTGCTATGAGAATGATGCGAATGAATTTTTCGGATTGTTTTCATTCCTAAGAATTTTTTAATGAAATTTCTATGCTAAAATAAGCAAAACTAAGCATACGGAACCTGCACAAACTTATATGTAAGAAATTTTTCAACTGTGACTTCATATTGGTCAATTCACTAAAATCAGGTACGAGTATAATAACACAATGCTGCGTAATAGTTTCTAGAATTTTTGGCAGTGTACTCCATAAATTATATTAAATGCTTATTGCAATGGTGCCATATTATATTGAAAATTTTCAAGTTCGATTAGCATCTCAATAACTCATGGCCCCTTTAATGCCCACCCACATCATGGTCAGAGGTGTCATATTTCATATAATGTTTAAACAATTCCCGGGAAACAAAATTTTATTCTGTTGACGGCGTCATAATTACAATAGAAAATTTCCGCGAAATTAATGTTCAATGTAAAATGATATTAGAACACGGAAAAAAAATATATATATAAGCTGTCTATCGATACCGAGAGATTACTCCACTCAACGACAAAACATAAATGATATAATGAATTGTATTTTTACTTGAGGCAGATTCACATCTTGCGACATGTATATTCTGTTTCCTCAAATTTCCAAATTTGTTGTCAAGGAGATTTTTTTGATTCCATGATGCCTTTACGTCGAATCGGTTCTTATAATTTAAATGAAAAATTCCAGAAGAGACTATAATTTTTTTTAGCTAACCAAATAATATTTTTTTAGAAAATAATGTAATTTTTAAGCACATAAAAGTGTCTTATAATTTTAAATTATATACGTTTTCTGTCATTTTGAATTGTTTGATTTAATACTAATAGATCCATGCTTGCTATCACTGTAAGAAGCCAATAAGATAATTTTATTTATTCATTTGAAAATTAGTAAGCCCAACAGTTCAGAGAACAAATTATGGGGCTCAAAAATGTCCATATACGTACGGTTTAAGCATGAGTATGCAGGCAGGCCTTTACAAAATTTTACAAGGTGTTCGTGTTTACAATAAATTTATAAACTGCATTAGTAAATTCTTCAAGTGACATAAAGAAGAGATAAACATTCTTGTTGACTGGTTCGAGTGTGAGTTTATTAGTACCACTACACAGTTTGAATAGGGGAGAGTCACGAGGCTGGTTCTTTTTGAGATAGAAGATCGTCGAATCTCTAGTACAGTATTTCAGCGCATTTAAAGGTAGGACTTTTAGAAATTCTGGGCACTCAATTAGTCCGCCAATGATTTTAAAGAAGGTTATGATATTTGAAACCGTACATCTGTCTTCAAGCGAGAAAACCTGAAATCTATTACGGCTTTGGCATTTCTCAAATGACTTGATGTGATTCATTGTTTGTGGTGCACATATGACAGATGCATATTCAAGCTTGGATCTAACCAGTGAACGAAAGTTCGTCATTAACGGAGTAATCGTTAAAAATATTTGCATGTTCTCATTAAAAACCCAAGAGCTTTATTCGCCCTAGATACTATTTCGCTTATGTAGTCGACAAAGATCATCCGACTATCAAATAGGGTTCCTGAACCCCTGATTACTTCAAATCTTCCAAGTTCCATGCCATTAATGAAGTATCTGTGGTGCCAAACTACATTTTTGTTTGAGAAATATATTATCTTGCATTTGGATGGATTTGAACTCAATTTATTCATTTTACACCAGTTGTTGAGAATATCCAGTATAACTTGGATATTTATACCAGAGTCTAGATTCGCAATTGGTAAAAAAATGTTTACAGCATCTGCATACAGCAGATGGTAACAGTTGAAGATAAGCGATACAGTAGGACCTGTCGCATCGGGACTTGTCGCATCAAAATCCTCGGAGGGAAGTAATCCCCACTCGCAAACTTCTCCACTGACCGTGATAGGTAGGCGCATGCACGCAAAGACGCAGCAGCCGCCAAGCGATGGAAGTCAGTAGTGTATATGTATGATAATTTACCGGCCTGTAACGGCCGGTCAAATATTAGGGTCTTGTATTCGGTATACGGTACATCATTCATAATTATTATAAAAATAAATAGACTTAAAGTGGATACTTGAGGTACACCAGACGATGGCGCAAATGGCTGAGAAGAGTCACCAGCATATTTTACGACATGATATCTCTTTATCAGATACGATTTGATGAGAAGTAAAAGTTTGTGCGCATCCATGTTATACATTTTCCTCATTAGAATATTGTGGTCGACTTTAAGAAATGCTTTAGAAATTTCAGTAAAAATAACATCAACAAGTAAATCCTGTATTTTCTCAGTGGAAATTAGCAAATTGGAAGCAGTGGATTTTCGCGGAATGAATCCATGCTGATTTGTCGACATAGTATATGCAATAATGTTAAAGATATTTTCATGAAGATATATTTCAAAATTTTTAGAACAAACCCTAGCCTTTTTTTATTTATCTGGTTCCAATTCATCAGGTTCCAATGCTAGGTTGAAAATAGTTGTGCATACAGGAGTAAAAACAGATTAACTGTCCCTGATTACAACGAAGATAACAATATCCAGTCCCGCTGTCGGCTTATTTGCTAGTTTTTTTATTGCTTTGGCGACAGTACTATTCTATATTTTAATATTATCTTCACGTAAATTGTTACGTTGTCTATCAATAATATATATAGTAACAGTTGAATCCCCATAGACACTTTTAAAATAGCTAGCAAAATTATCAACAATATCTCGAGATGAGGGAAATTCCTCTTTGTTAAAACAAATAACACCTGGAATTATATGATCTAATTTTAATTTATTTATGTATGACCAAAAAGTTGATGGATCTAAAACTATGTATATCTCAGCATTATGCGTAAGTGCATTTAAAGCTATCTCAGTATTTTTTTTCATGCTAGTCCTTGATTTTCTTAATAGTGCGAGATAGTACGGGTTGTCAGTGTAGTTATATTTCAACCAACTCTTATATTTCAAAATAATGTCAGATATTATATCATGCGTGCTCCACGGCGGAAAAGTTAACTTAGACTCTGTATGCTGGGTGTTTTTTTTTTCAACTTGGGACATCGAAATATCTCAAAAAATACGAATTCTATGAAAAAAATATCCGTCATAAAAACTTTTTATAAATCGTGATTTTATACTTCGTAATTTCAAATTGGAACCCCAAATTTTTATCACGGATCTAGATTCTTCTTCGCGAAATATAGTAAACTTCCGTTTATTTTAAGGTCCTTGAAACGTACCCGACAAATTATATAGTAGTTGGAAGGGGCCCCACCCTTAATAGGAGTGAGCAGTTTATTTTTATTGACGACGCTCATTGGCTGCCTCGTGCTTGTATCGATGCGCCGCCGGTCGCTACTTTTTCAGCCGAAAAGCGCGGGTGATTTGAAATCAATAATAAATACTATTAATAAGCTGTCAATCTACCTTGATGTACCTGGGGGTTGTGTTGGACATGCGGCTTACATGGGTTCCGCACATTAAAAACATTGCGGGCAATGCGCTTCGAGCAATTAATGTTTTACGGGTTATTGCAAAGGTTTCATGGTGTGCCGACTCATCCATCCTGGAGCTAGTATATAGAAATCTGGTCAGAGCTTGCTTGGAATGGGGTTGCCCGCTATTTTCGCGTACTAGATCCTCTGCACTGAGTATCCTGTAGAAGGTACAGTACCAGGCTCTGAGGGTAATTCTTGGCTGCATGAGATCTACTCCTATTTCGGTACTTCTATCGGAAGCTAATGAGCCTCCTCTCAGTATTCGCAGAGATATGCTTTCACGAAGGTTCCTGCTACGAAATTTCTCATGGCGTAATAACCCATTAATCCCAAAACTTCAGTTAATTACGGAAAAATGTAGGTCGGAGTATCTCCGTCAGAGTAGAGGGAGAAGAAGAAGAACTTTCAGGGTTCAGTCAGAAAAAAACAAGTTTAATGTCAACCCTTGACTCAATGTGGGGAGTTCTTCGGTGTGCTTCTCGTTCTTTGATGCTAGCCTATTTTGATAGTGAATGGGAGGACCTCATCTTCGAGGCTGAAATCGATTTCGATTCCGGGGTTGTACTCAAGGAGTCGGGTGACCCAGCCTTGGCATTTGAGGGTTTCTGCTCTGCGTTATGCCCGGCCTCAATATGGATCTTTACCGATTATTCGGTGGATAGGACCTCGGAGACTTCAGGATGTGGGTTTTATATTCCGGAGCTAGATTTTAGATATGGTCTTTCCCTACAGTGGGGCACTTCGGTTAGAGGCGGCAAGACTGGAGTCTACGTTCGAGTTCATTGTGATTGAAAGAAATACACTTACTGGATTGAGTTACTTCTTACTACTCAGAAGTTTCATTAGAAATTCAACGTGATCATTTTTCTATGTTTAGTTCTGGCTGTTTGCTGAATAGCAATAAGCCATAATCAAGAAGAAGAAGAAGATTGTCTCCTAATCATATCGCTGTCTCAAAGTTATGTGGGTAAAGTTTAGAGATTCTTTTATATCCTGCCGAATTGGGGTTTGCCCTGAATGTAAGTATGCTCAAATTGGAATTTTTCAATTTGGAATAAATTTAGTTTAAAAATTTTCAATTTGAATTATATGCCGCTTGAATACCTCGAAATAAAAATCAGTCAATTTTGTTGGTTTTTGCTTTACTTTTGCTTTGGACGTTTGAGTTTAAAATTTTGTTCAGTTTTAAACGCCTCAAATTTAGAATTACGCCGCAATAGATTCGTTAATTTCTAGATTCTTTTATTAATACTTCCAATTATAGTTTGTTTAGTTTCAAAGGTTCGCATCTAACAAATTTATTTACATGCCATTAAAATTTAAATTAACCTAAAAGCAGCCTGAACTTACTTGGTTCAATTTTTGCTAGTTTCAGATTATGAATTCAAATTCTTAATGACATATCACATGACCGGCATTTTTGTTGTATAGAGGAACTTTTTGATTGGTTGCAGTATCATTTACTTGTAGCAATTATGCAACTCGGAGTGCAACGATGTGGACTCCCTTATATATGGCCACCTTGTTGGAGCAATTAAAAAAAAAGCTTTCTATCATTTTGAAAAAGAAAATCCTTTCGGCTGCCTTGCTTCTATACAGATTTTGGTCACTTACATAAAGCAGAATGGTGGCGATACGATTTCCAGCGTCAAATTTGAAGATGCTGATGTTTGATTTCTGAAAAGTTACGAAGTTATTATTGTATCGATAAACTATTTACTCGACCTACATTGGTTCGTCCATAGTTCACGTACTGGTACGAAATCGAAGTGTGGCTCATAAAGGCCTCCGATGTCGTAATAAGTAACTTGCTGTTTCTCAGCTGTGTCGACCGTCAAACCTGTCATATGCTCAACCCGACGACTCAGAAGCCTAACGTGTTTATTTTCGTGATCATGAAACCCGGCACACTTGGCAATTCCTTCTTTGGAAGTTCTTAATTTACCACTGGTAGAATTTAGTAATTGTGCATTATGTAACTACAGAAAGGAGAATACACTTATTCTTATAATGTGTGCTAAAAATCAAAACGCTTTGAAGATGTTCTAATCGTAGAAGGGAAGGTCCTCCACGCTATGATGCATATATTGATGCCTCTATTCCATATAACGGGCCACTCCACGTTTAGGCGATGTACAGCGCTCCGTAGAGTTTGATCACTGTATAGCTCCAGGTCCTATGCTTATACACAGGACTCGTGGTGGATTACGTCGTGGTATAGAACAATTCTAGGATCTAGATAGGCTTCTTCTTCTTTAAAGGGTGCTATTTTCAGAAAAGGACTACCATGATCGACGTATCGGCTTTTCCATTTTTTCTGAATATCCGGAGGTGGTAAAATTTCTCCGTTGCAGAGCTTTTAGTAGTTTGTGACGGCACACTAAAATTTTATCAGATAATAAATATAATCTTACCAATCTTTAAATTGTAAAAATTCAAAAATCCGTTAATTAAACAATGTGCGACTTTTAAACCCAGGAAAATTGCCTAACAATCAGCGGTGCCTCAATTTTAGAAATATAAAACTCAAAGCTTTATTTTTTTCTAAAATTTCACTCCTAAAAATTGTTCCTTTTGATGTGAAATTTATGCTTAATTTTTGGCAGTATTAAAGGAAAAAACTTAGGGCCCGCTAGAGCCAAATTTTGTAAATGAAATACTTTCATTATTTCAGTACCACTGTCATGAATTATTTCACGGGTAAGGTCCGCTAAATATATATGTTTAATTCTGCCACAAATCTGAATGAGATGTAACCTCGAAAATTAAATAAAATTTAGTCAATGCTGAATATCGCATTCCAGCGTAAATGAATTCACTACCACCACTTATTTAACTAAAATAAACATTTTGTTTTTGAAAATATTAAGTTTGAGTCCGAAAACTGTCCTCCTTTTGCATTCTAATTAGGGGTCACTTTGACGCCAGAACTGCGGGTAAATGGTGAAAGACGTATCTGGAGTTTAAATAAGTCAGTTGTCACTTTTCTGTATCTGAAATGAAATTAATATAAAGGCATTTCTTTAATACGATATTGATTATAGTTGTTACCATCCTCGTATGAAGAATTTTATTTCAGATACGAAAAAGTTTCGGGTGACTTATTCGAACTGCAAATATATCTTTCACCATTCGCAAAGCAGAAAAGAAACATATTGTAGGCATTTCAGGGCTAATTTCGGCACCTCCATGCTATAACTTTACTCTCCAATCTTAGGTTAGGAGTCGAAACTCTTCAATCTCGTTTTGTGCTGGCCCGTAGCGCCACGTATGCATAGCGGCGTGAGATGTCAAACCAAAACGAAATTGGAGAGTTTAGACTGCTGACCCCAGATTGGAGAGTATAGCTTGGAGGTACCAATTTCAGGTATTAAAATAACACTCAGTAAAAACAGTCTCGAGTGGTATTAAAATGAGACTATTGGTGGGAACCCAGAGTAGTTTGTTTTACATTAAAAATAACAGCATGAAGTTATCCTATTTAAAAATAGGTCACGTAAAATTTGATACTATAAAAAAAACTGGCCTCTAGTTTTTAAAGCTTTTTTTTGACGACACTAATAATATATAACATATGATTATCTTACTTTTTTTAAATGACTAAGGTCACCTTTGTCAGCTTCTTCCTTAATCTCCTCATCATTATTAACGGAACTTTCCTGAGTTGCAGTACTAAGAGTTCGGACTACCTTTTCTGGAGATATAAAATAAATTTAATAAATATTAATTTTTCGAGTTCCGTTTTAATCTATTTAATGTAATATTTGAAAAAAAGAACTTAAGAAATAATCTAATGACGTCGTACTAGCTCAATCAGATATTGTGGAAATTTCAGTAAAATATTCAGTAATTAAATTGAAATATTATTTGCAATTGCATGAGAATAGCAGTCTTAAAGAGATTTTTTTACTTGTAGGGTTTAAAGATACTATTGGATATTACGTATGGCTTTGCCGTTTTCCTTTGAATAATCTTTGATGTGTCTGAAACAAAAGAGAAGTTTTTTATAACCGACATAAAACAAAATCACTTTTTAAGAATATTTTGGAACTTTAACCACCAGCTGACTTTACTTCGTTGAGTGCTAAGGGGAAAACAATGGACCGAATGCATGGTGCAAAACTTTATTTATGTTACAATTCCGTAATTAATAATAATTATTGTCATATTATTATTCCATTTAATAGTAATTAAAAAATAAAACCTAATTTCCTGATACACTTATGCAGAAAAAATGAGTTTTTACGAAGATATTAACAAAATGGGGCAAAAATGGATTAAATCCCATGCATTTGGTCCATTGTTTTCCCATCAGCACTCAACGAAGTGAAGTGAGCTGGTGGTTGAAGTGCAAATACCTAATGGTATTAGAATGACTTCAAATTTGTTTAGATAAGGGAAGAAGAAAAAGATAATTGAGAATCGCACTGTTGTGAATTGCATCGTGTAATAATTTTAACTTTAAGTTAACATTCAATTGATTTAATATATCCTAAACCTTAATATTTCTTTAACAAAAATGGACCGCTTAAGGCGCTTAAAGAAATTATGTTAAGGGCAGTGAGGGCAGGACAGTTCTGTACCGAAATTAGACGGATTAGATGTATTTTTGAGAGAGCAATCGTGTCGTTGTGAAGTGAAGCGTCATTACTAATTCCCCCCTGATTGTATATTTCTTTCTTTTACTCATTTTATAATAAACTTTCCATAGAACTCTTATTTTCTTGACATTAATTAAATTGTGTATTCAACTGAAGTATGGACAGTAAACAGTGTATTTTTAATGTGTAAAATCTGTGTGTCTCGTAACTCTTATAATCTCTTTCCTTTGCACGTACGTAAATCAATAATTAATATCATTGCATTAATTACATGGTCCTTCGAGCCGGATAGTAAACGCGGTGGATTTACAGTGATAGGTACGTGCAAAAATGAGTGAAAAAACCAAAAAATGTGTAATGAGGGAAGTGAAAGTGACTAAATCGACGCTAACGGTAGTCGCAAAAGTGCGACGCGCCAAAACTCCGAGGACAACACGGAAGATAGAAGAAGCCTCGTTAGTGCGACAGAGAGGGAACAAGCTCTGGAAAGGAAGAATGGAAAAGAGAGAGGAGGAGAGGGGACGAGTAACCAAGGCAGCCTTCGCAACGAACAGGCCGAACCCCTACCCCGCCGAAGCAGGCGATCTACCAAGGGAAAAATTCCAGACAAATTCACAGTGAATACCTCAAAAACAGGGTGAAAGAACGCGAAAAAATATAACTCTTTAAATAAGGAGAAAGCGATGAAAGACGAAAAAGCAGCCAAAGTACACGAAATTTCGCGTCTCAATTATACTCTGACACAAGATAATGTTGATCATACTTCGGTCATTGAATCGGATAAATCACAATGAAGTGTCAGGGAAAACTCACGTCGCTCAGTGACCTCTAGTGCTGCTAAGAGCACACGGGATCGTCTATTGGCAGAACTCCATCAAGCTGAAGAGGAAGATCGACTACAACGAGAAATCGAGAAGAAATAGCTTGAGCGAAGGAAAAGGATCCTGTAATTACAGAAACAGATTGAGCTCTCGGAAATGGGAGAGAGCGAAGAGGACGATATCGAATCTTTGTCTGACAACACGGAACAATCTGCAAAGTCAAAGGTACATTCTTGGATGAAAAAATCGGTAAGTTCAAAGTCGTCAATTAAGCATGAAAATGGGGTTACACAATCTCAGCCTAAAGGCCACAAAAATGACTCAGATTTAGGCAAATATTTAGCAAGACAGGCAATGGAAGGAGATTTGCTCACGTTCAGTGGAAACATCACCGATTGGCCTGTATTTTTGAGTGCCTATACGCAAACCACAGAGGCTTGCGGATTTAGTTCGTTTGAAAATGTCATGCGCTTGCAGAAATGCCTCAAAGGGGAGGCTCTGGAAGCCGTAAGAAGTCTGTTGCTGACAGGGGATTGTGAACGAGTCACGGGGGTCCTAAAGGCGAGATTCGGACGATAGGAACATATAATTCAACATTTAATACGTAAGGCCACAGATAGCCCAGCAGTGAAAGAGGTACGGCCTGAATCGCTAATTAAATGTTCCAACCAAGTAACTAACCTAACAGGGTCCATCAAATCACTCAATTGTCCCGCTTATCTATTAAATCCCGTATTGACAGAGCAATTGATACAAAAATTACCTGCGTCGTTACGGTTAGATTGGGGCGAAGTGGTGGTAGACAAGAATGGGTCAGTGACTTTAGAAGAATTTTCATTATGGCTGGAAAAGAAAGCAGCATGTGCGAGTGCCGTAATTAACCCTCTAGATTCAGTTCAAGCATGCAAAGAGAAGCGCGTGTTATCTATTAACGAAGAATAATACGATAATTTTAGGTATTGCAACAAAGAGCATACTATTGATAAATGCCCGGAAATGAAGAAGATCATGATCATGGAAAATATGGAACTGGGTAAAAAGAGGCAGAGTGTGTTTTGGGTGCTTGGAACAAAAACATCCCATTCAAAAATGCAAACGAGGTCCATGTGGGAGAGACGGATGTCAAAGGAGGCACCTACCACCCCTTCACGAGGAAGAACTGCGAACCAACGACAATTATCAAGCTTTAAAGAACACAACGTTTCCTAAAAGTCCTAACGAAGAATCGCAGAGCTCGATGACGGAAAAGAGCGGAGCGAGATTCACCGGAGCCGTTGAGTGTTCACGTAAGTTGCGTAAAAGAGTCCTATTGAGAATTTGACCAGTTACAGTGAAGGGACCGGCCGGTGAAGTTAATACTTATGTTTACCTGGATACTGGTTCTAATGTTACCTTAATACAAGAAGACCTCGCTCGAGAACTAGGATTACGAGAAACGTCGGAGCCGCTGCTGGCTGAATGGATGGACGAGTCAACACTGGAAGCAAATCAATCGAGAAGAGTAAGCTGCAAGGTCAAGGGCACGACAAATAAATACTTCGAACTAACAGAGGTACGTACCATAAAAAGAGTGAAACTTCCTCGCCAATCTATCACAGCAGACATGAAAGCATGGGATAATGGGATAGCGACGTACTTCCTGAGAGTCGAAAGGCAGCAGAGAAAATACTGCGATTAGTCGAGACGAGGCTATCCAAAAACTCGACCCTGAAAGAAAAGTACAAAGCCAAGTACAAAGAGTATCAGGAAAAGGGATATGCCGTACTTCTAACTGAAGAAGAAGCAGCGAAAATGAACCCAAGGACGTGGTAGTTGCCATACTTTCCAGTGATTCACCATCAGAAGTCGAAGAAACTCCGCCTCGTTTTCGATGCAGCAGCCAAGAGTAACGGTACCAGCTTGAATGATCGGTTACTGAAAGGACCCGATCTATTAAACTCTTTGGTAGGAGTACTTCTCACTTTCAGAGAAAGAAGGATAGCTCTTTGTGGAGACATAATAGGAATGTTTCTTCAAGTACGAATTCTTCCGGATGACCGGGACAGTCAACGTTTCTTGGCGAGAGATAAAGAGACGGGAAAATTCAGAGTGATGAGAATGGAATCCAGGATATTTGGAGCCGTATCTTTCCTGTACATCGCCCAGGAAATCAAGAACAGGAACGCTTGAGAATTTCGACAGGAGTATCCCGCAGCGTGTCGTGCGATAATAGAAAAGCACCATATGGACGATTACTTGGACAGCGTCGATACGGAAACTGAGGTTATTCAGTCAGCTAAAAACGTCATCCTGGTACACCAGAAAGGAGGATTCGTCATATGTAACTGGTTGTCTAATTCTCAAGAGGTACTTGATGCACTACCTACTGAAACAGTGGCTTCAAGAGGAAGGCAAATATCAATCTCACAAGACGAAAATTCCAGTCTTAGGTATGATTTGAAATCCAGAGGCGGATAATTTGATGTACTCTCTCAAATTTTCAAAAGTAAGCATAGAGTATTTTCAAAGCCAGTGGATACCAACAAAAAGGGAGGTCCTAAAAATGACTATGTCATTGTTCGATCCTTTAGGTTTACTCTCCAACCTCGTGATACGAGCAAAATTTCTTCTTCAGGACATTTGGAGAAAAGGAATCACTTGGGACGAGAAAATACCGACGGATCTACACGGAAGATGGAGAACCTGGTTGGAGGATCTGCAACAAAAATCAACACTAAAGATTCCAAAATGTTACTCGACAGGAATTGAAAGAGTGAAGAGTATCCAACTTCACGTTTTCGGAGATGCCAGCGAAAAAGCTTTCTCAGCCGTGGCCTATTTAAGAGTGGAAGGAGACAACAGTATTCAAGTCTCTTTGGTTATGGCGAAAAGTTGATTCGCACCATTAAAGATACTAACGATTCCACGTCTAGAATGACAGCTTAAAAATCGATAGACAGGTATTCAGGTCGGATTCGATAACAGTGTTAAGATGGATTCGATCGGAAGCAAGAGAATATCAAACTTTCGTTGCTCACCGAATTCCCGAAATTCTAGATATCACCACCGGAATCAGAATGGTGATGGGTCCCTACTGAAGATGATGTGGCAGATGAAGCGACAAGAAACACTGAAACCATGGAGATAGAGTCAACAAGCCGCTGGTTTACCGGTCCACAGTTTCTGAACTACACTGAAGATGCCTGGGTCAAGCGAGCTGGTGCAGGTTGGCTTAAGAAGGGAGACAACACGGGAGAACTAACTGCATCCGAAATTCAATGGGCAGAGCAGCATCTCCTGAAAAGATCTCAGTCTGAATCTTTTCCTCAGGAAGTCCGACATCTGAAGGAGGGACTAGATCTAGACTTTCTTTCTTTCTTTTCTTTATCACCAACAGTTGGACTAGACGGATTTGTGATAATGCGAGGTCGCATTCGGGAACCGAGTGGAATCAGCCTGGCGGAAAGGGGCCGATCCTCCTCGACGAAGACCGACGTAGTGAGAAACGGTACGGAGTACTATTCACCTGCATGGCAGTACGTGCCGTACACTTGGAGATAGCATGGACACTGTCGACAGACTCAGCAATTTTTGCGCTAAGAAGCATGATCGCTCGAAGAGGAAAGCCTGCCAGAATCTATTCGAACAATGGACGTGATTTCGTAGGAGCAGCTCGGGAACTAAGAGAAGCCTTGTCAGCTTTCAACCAGCACGATATCATGAGGAAAACAGCGACTGGAGGGATAGAATGGCACTTTAATCCTCCCGAAAGTCCTCATATGGGAGGAAGCTGGGAGCGACTTGTGGGTTCTGTAAAGAAAGCTCGCGAAGTAACACTGAAGGAACAAGCACCCAAGGATGAAGTACTCAGATATTTTCGCAGAAATAGACTACTCAGTGAACAGTCATCCACTGACTTACGTTTCAGACGATCCAAGTTCATCGGAGAGATTAACCCCAAACCACTTTTTATTACCATTCGAAAGTGTACACCAGGTCGAGTCAGCCCCAGGAATGTTCGACGACAACGATCTGATCTTAAGAGAACAATGGAGGAAGTCTCAAAGACTTTGTCCTCCTGGTGACTCCCAAAAAAATATAAAAAAGTGACTCCCAAAAAGGGTCCGAGAGTACCGTCCGACTATCAACCGGAGGACGAAATAGCTTACCAAGTAGAGGAATCTACAAGCAGGTGACGTTGTGATGATTTGGGACGAGAATGCTCCTAGGAATCACTGGGCGAAAGCAAAGATTATCGCAATTCATCCAGGTCGAGACGGGCTAGACGAGTAGCTGATGTCCGAACTGCTGCCGGTACCTACAGAAGACCTGCGATGAAGTTATGCGTTCTTGTACCAAAGTAGTATTCCAAATACATCGTAATACGAAGGATGGGATGTCGTGAATCACATCGTGTAATAATTTTAACTTTAAGTTAACATTCAATTGATTTAATATGTCTAAAACCTTAACATTTCTTTAACAAAAATGGACTGCTTAAGGCGCAGTATTAGGCTTAGCGAAACTGTAGAAGTTCCTAAGCGATGAGAGGGTGGGAAAAAGATGAAGAAATTCTGTTAAGGGCAGTGAGGGCAGGTCAGTTCTGTACCAAGACTCAGACGGATTAGACGTATTTTTGAGAGAGCAATCGTGTCGTTGTGAAGTGAAGCATCATTACTAATTCCCCCCTGATTGTATATTTCTTTCTTTTACTCATTTTATAATAAACTTTCCATAGAACTTTTATTTTCTTGGCATTAATTAAATTGTGTATTCAACTGAAGTGTGGACAATAAACAGTGTATTTTTAATGTGTAAAATCAGTGTGTCTCGTAACTTTTATAATCCCTTTCCCTTTGCTTGCGCGTAGATAAATAATTAATATTCTTGCATTAGTTACATGCACAAGTTATTTCAATAAAACAATCAAATTTGGAATCATACAAGTTTTGTAAAAAAATCGAAATTTGGGGCTTACTTCCTGAGAGTGGCCAATCGATTTTCCTGTTCCTGAAGATAATCATTGATGGTGTCAATCACGATATCTTTGATTTTCAGCCAATTATCCAAATCATTAACATTATAATTTGATGAATTAAAATAGGAAATTCCGTGACAGAAGACAAACATCGGAACAGCAAAGATGGGTAAAAATGAACTAGCCTTTCTGTTAGTCTTGGAGAAAAATGATAAAGAGTGGGACAGCGTAATACATATATATTTTTTTTAATCTATTTTTGAACACCTAGGAAATGTAAGATCCCATCGGGATCGGCTCGTATCAAGCTGAAATTTATGTCGAATGTTCATCCTAAGGTAGCAAAAACTACAAAGAATTTAGCCTTAAAATTGTATTTTTTTTATGTTATCGAGGAGGAAAGAAAAATAAAAAAGTACTTTTTCTCGAAAATCGCTTGACCGATTTTTATGAACAAAATATTTTGTGAAGACCGATAAGACAATTTACCAAAATAACAGGTAAAAAAATGTTTGAATTTTTTGGGAATTCGTTACAAGTTGATGTTTTTGACGTGCACCAACTATCTTTTCACAAAAAATGTCTACATCCCCTAGATTAACATATTTTCCCGCGAACTAATCGGAGTGGTTCGCCATAGTTAAAAAGAAATAAGAACTAATTTTCGTGTTACCATATGGAAGCCTCACATGACAAACGCATTGCGATATGCTATGACAGATAGTTAAAAGTTAGAAAACAACACAAAAATAAATGGATATATTTAAAAAATGACAGTCTACCTAATAAAATATGAGTTTTACTTAAACAGATAACAATATTGTAAGACATTACAAAACACAACAATCTTATTTTAATTAGTGTGATACCAAAGATCAATCATATCATTGAGAGGAAGAGGATTAAGCCTTCTCCTTTATTTAAGTAAAACTCTGATACAACTAACGCTTTCAGCGCGTTAGTTGCTTCAGATTCCAAGTTCCAGTGTTTTTCTGCAAATATTGAAAATCACTTTATTCAAAAGCCCCACCCTTTTTCTTCTCTTGATGTTTCTTTTTTTTTAATTCTTTCTGATGTAAGGAGTCATTTCCATGATAGGCTATCTTGTGCTCAAGAGTTGGAGAGAAGTTTATTTTTTGTCTGAAAAACTAATATTAACGTTTTTTGTCAAAATGATACAAGAAACGAAAAAAGTAAGACGAAAATAATTGTTTATCTAAAAAATTTCTAGAAAAAGGTTTCTTGATATTTTCTTATGTCTCGCGTTATTTTCGAGATTTCTGCAAAAACATATATAAATTCCTTTAAGATTGATTTATTTCTCAACAATAAAATTTTATGGTATGGTTTTGCTTTCTCATTGGAGGAAGTTTGAAATGACCTAAATTTTCAAATCGACTTTTTTAACATATTATTTCGATATAATTTGACCTCAGGATCTCGAAAATGCAATTTTTTAAATATCCGTGAGTTTGTGTGTAACCTTTTCCTATTTACCATGTCTCCAAATGTAAAAGTTATTGTAAGGAAATTTTGACAAATTAAAGCTGCAATTGATCTTTAGGTCTGATAAGATTTTGAGCTAGATTGGCCAAATAGAAGTGGTTCTTTTTTTGGCGTTTAGAAAATTGAAAAAAAGTTTTTATCATTTTTATATGAGGAAAACTATTTTGATATTTGAAATGCAACGATACTATATCTGCTGTATTTCTTTGCGTCATCGAAACGCGTCGATCGGCCTATTGTAGAAACTTTTGTGACCTACTAGTACTGATTTATGAAGTTTTAAAATATGGTTTATTCTTTTTATATGAGAACAACTTTTTTAATATTGGGAATACGACTGGAGTATATATGATGCCCTGTAAAAAGGAGAGCATTGAAGTGGATTATATGGCATTGAAAAAATGGTACACTTTAATGCCTATAAATCTAAACAAATTCCGTTTTTGTCGAATAGTTATTTAACGGCATTCGAATGCATTCATTATATTCGATATATCTGGTCGGAAAAATCATTAAATGGCATTCGACTTATTTGGTGATTCAACTGCACTGAAAAAACTGGTTTAGTTGTCCCAGCTAGACGTTTAGCTTGATTTCGTCTTCTAAGAAAATATAGTTATGTTACTTAAATATCTAGCTGTTTTAGCTGAATTCGTCATCTGGAAATTATCTAAATAAATCAGCTCAAAAATTTCTAGATGACATAATTAGCTAAAACAGCTAGATACTTAGGCAACACAGCTAGAAATTTAGGAAAAACTGCTATATTTTCTTAGAAGACGAAATCCAGCTAAACTTCTAGCTGGGACAGCTAAACCATTTTTTCAGTGTGAGAGCATTGCATGACACTCAACTGATACGGCCATTTAACTGCATTCAATGACATTAAATTAATGGCATCACAAAGAAGCCACTTTAATGTCATATTTTTTTATGGATTCAAAATGATCTCGCAGAGACGAAATAAAACAAAAGGCGACGAAACAGCTGTTAGCTATTCCGAAAGGAGTGCCTTCAAAAGTGGCAGGATCGCTAGAAAAAGGTTGTGGCTTCCAAAAGGGAGTACTTTGAATGAGATATCATCGCCGTTGACCAGAATTAACTTTTACTCCTGGTAGACCACAAGGTCGGATACTTTCCGGACAGATCTCGTATTATGGTTGTTCGCTAATCATAGTATGTGAACGGTAGCATTCTTGACAATCTACCTGTATTATGCGCGTTCTTTATTTACTGCGAATCGACGTCATTTAGCAGAAAATGCATAATTTTTTAATTAAAAAGAATATTAATTAAATTAAAAAGATATTTATTTGATACAAAGAGTTGATGAACTTAAACTAATAAAGCATTTCTTTAAGTGAATAAAATAGTGTGTTTAAATAAATATTCATTTCAATAGTTAAAGGAAATGCTTCTTCTGATTAGTAGAATTAAATTATTCATATCAAATAAACATTTAATTCAACGAAATACTTATTTCTTTAAATAAAATATTTATTAATTTGGTTGGAAGAAATGTTTCTTTCAAAGTAAAAAACAAAGGAGACTATTCCAAGCAAATATTTCTTCAATTCAAATAAATATTTTATTAAGATAAATGCATATTCATTCAACTGAAATAAATACATATTTTATTCATGAATATTGGCGTAAGTAGTTTTAATTGAATCCTTCTTTAGCTTAAAAAAATATATTCTCAAATTCAATATCCATGTATTTGATTTGAAGAAATATTTTTGCATAATTTAGGTCGAGCGTTAAATACAGCTTTCCGACTTGAGTTCCCATATTTCAAAAGCGTCGTGGTCATCGCTATATGTTCACTAGGGTGGTCCTTATTTACTCTTTGTGTTTTTTTTTCTTTCGATTCTTCTACGTCGCAACCTCCTATTTTGTTCCAATGACCAAAAAAATTATCTCCACCAAATTTTAGCGAAATCGGTTAATATTAACACAAAGCACTCGAAGTTTCTCAAATTCTCAAAGAACTCAAAGTTTCTTATGCAATTAACATGGGGAAAAGTAGCATCCAACTTCAAATGAAGGTATTTTTCTTATATTTCACCGGAATCCTTTGGCTCTATGCAATTGTGATCTTTAGACTATGTTAAAAAAACACATCTAAATGAAAATTTTTTTTCTTCAAAATTTACAAAATGTCGGGCCCCTAAATTTGAACCAAAATTACAATTTCCACAATTGATAACAAAATCTCGTCAAATTTATACAAAAGGCAAATTAATTTATTAGAAAGCACGTGACGACAATGAAAACTCAAAATTTCGAAATAATTCAAGATGGCCACCAAATTATTTTTTTACTTATTTTTTTTTTGTTTATCGTTAACGTCTTTTCAGGTGTCAATTGAAAGACTACATTATTGCAAAGCAACATTTTTCGGGATGTAAGAAAGTCAAAATTTTGAAAAATTCAAAACGGTTCCTTATGGAATACTCTAAAACTCGTCATTTTTAAACTTTTCGTCCCAAAATCTACCAATTTTGAGAAAAAATCAATTATATTGTTACAAAGCTTATGGTTGGAAGAAGGTTTCGAAAGTTTCACTAATATAAAAATGGGTACTTCATTACTATTTGCAAAAAGTTATGCAATGTTTATAAATTTAAACAAAATATGAAACACATTTTCGAAAAAAATGTGCTTCATGAAACTTAAAATTCTTATTAAAGAAAAATGCTCCCAAGTTTTAGGCAAAAACTTCGAGGACGAAAGTGACGAATGTTAGGATTACTATTAATAAAGCAATTAAAGGGATATATATATATATATATATATATATAATGCAATTTAAAGTGCCCCAGAAGTCGCATTTTACCTCATTCCTTTCATCATCAACTAGATCGTTGCACACTATAATGAATAATCTTCTGATTACCACTTTCATTCTAACCCACAACAATCTGGGAGATACAAATTTATGGCCCTTGTCATGCTGTTTTGCTCTCTCGTTCATAATCAGACTGACTCCTCGACTACGATGTGATTCATTAAATAGAAAATGGGCAGTTAAAGCAATGAAGTTTTAAAAAATCTTATAAACTCCGGACTTGTATCAAATCCTACGTATCATAATCTCAGAAATTTCGAGTAAATTCTATTCGCTAAGAAATTTTATTCCTCCCTATCAAAATTTTCTTACTGGATTTTTTAGTATTTATAGTTTGAATGAAAATATCTTGCTACAAAAATATAAGATTTCTTGACGAGTAGATTTCGATGAAAATTTCTCAAGTTTTGAAAAAAAATTTGATAAAGGTGTGGTGGATGAGATTTGGTAGAGATTGAATAAAAACTGTTGATAGGAAATGATTTTACGATGGATACAATTTGATAGACCTTTTCGAAATTTCGAGACATGGGATTATTTTATTATTATAATTATAACTATTATTATTATTTTTTACAGTTTACCAAGCTTTTTCCCATCAAGTTTTCAACCAAGTTATCAACCAAGTTATCAACCAACAACGCCATCACCAGCATCAATAATTAATTGTGGTGACTCCTTCCCAAATCAGTGCCAAGCATCGAGATATCGCAGTTACGATGGTTCTTGCAACAATCAATATCAGCCAACCTGGGGGATGGCAAATACCAGATATGGTCGTCTTCTTCCTGCAGATTATGCTGATGGTAAAATATTAAAAATTAATTCACTACCCAGAAGGTACGTTACTAATTTTGGTTTTTTTTTTACCACCCGGCGGCTCCTCTCGTAGATGGCAGTCCTTTTGTCTTGCCTAAACTTCACTGAAAAAAGATTTTCTACCAAAAAGAGAAGAATTTTCATTCTAAAAAAAATAATCGCGAACAAAAAAATAATTTTTAACGACATGGTTGCGTTAACCAATGAATATTTCAAATTTCAACAAAAGTTAATCTTCAATCAAGAAAGATGAATTTTCAACCAAATAGTTAAATTTTTAACTAAATGAGACACATTTTCACCAAAAAATTAAAATTGTTAAATTTTTATTTGAAGGAGTTAATTAAATAAAAAGTTTTTAACAAATAAGTTAAATTCTCAACCAAAAAGATATCAGATTTAAGATTAGAGATTGAAGATTTTAAGAATTGGGATTTTTAACAAGCAGGATCAAATTTTCACCCCAATAGACAAATTAAAAAAAAAATACAGGAATTTTGTATCAAATAGTTGAATTTTCAATTTATAAAGGATCAATTATCAACAAAAAACGGAATAGTTCAATTTCAGATAAAAAATTAATTTTTAATTGAAAAAAGACAAATTTTCAACAAAATATTTTTTTTAACGAAAGAGGCGAATCTGAACAAAATTAATATTTGCAAAGTAGTTCAACTTTCAACCAAGTAGTTGAATTTTTAACCAAAAGGAGATGATTTTTAACTAAAAATGGGGTCGTTTCTGGAGTTGAAAAAAATTAATTTAAAAAAATGCATTCTTGACCAAATAGTTGAATTCCCAACCAAAAGACGAATTTTTAACAAATAAGATTAGTTTTTAAACCCAATAGACGAATTTTGAACAAAATACAGGAATTTTGTAACAAATAGTTGAATTTTCAACTCATAAGGGATCAATTTTCAACAAAAAATGGAATAGTTCAATTTCAGACAAAAAATAAATTTTTAATTGAAAAAAGACAAATTTTCAACAAAATATATTTTTTTTAACGAAGAGGTGAATCTGAAAAAAATTGATATTTGACAAAGTAGTTCCACTTTCAACGAAGTTGTTGAATTTTCAACCAAAAAAGATGAATTTCTATTTTAGCAGTTCAATTTTCAACTAAAAATGGCATTGATAAATTTGGAGTCGGAACAAATTAATTGAAAAAAAAAGAATTTTTGACCAAATAGTTGAATTCTCAAACAATATACGAATTTATAACAACCAAGATTAATTTTTTAACCCGAAAGACGAATTTTAAATAAAATACACGAATTTTCTACCAAATAGTTGAATTTTCAACCAAAAAAGATAAATGTTATAAACAAATAGTTTAGTTTTCAACTGAAAATTAAATCGTTAAATTTGCAGCTAAAACAATTAACTGGAAAAATGAGGAATTTTTAACAAAGTAGTTGAATTTTGCACCAAAAAGATGGTTTTCGAACAAACAAGACTGATTTTATACACAAAAAGATGAGCTTTCGAAAAAATACATGAATTTTCTACCAATAATTTGAATTTTACACTGATAAAGAATTTTTTTTAACTCAAAATCTAATAGTTCAATTTTCAGATAACAAAATTAATTTTTAACTAAAAAATAAGGATTTTTCAACAAAACAGTTTTTTCAATAAAAGAGTTTGATCTGAAAAAAAGGAATTTGCAACCAAACAAGATACATTTTTAACCAAATATTTTAATAATCAAACAAAAAGATGAATTTTTCACCAAAAAGATAGAGGTTCTATCAGAAATATGAATTCTCAACAAAGTACACGAATTTCCAACAAATTTGTGAAATTTTAAAGCCAAAACGACGAATTATGTACAAAAAGTTGAATTTTAACCAAAAAATATGATTTTTCAACAAAAAAGTTCATTTTCTGCCAAATAATTAAAATTCAAAATAAATAGTTTGAATTTTAACCAAATAGTTTAATTTTCTACCAAAATAGTTGAATTGTTAATCAAATAATTTAATTTCCTACCCCCTTCCCTCCGAAAAGAAATTTTTTACAAACTATTTAAACTGTAAACTAAGTATTTGATTTTTCAAACAAACAAAAAATAAATTCTCAACAAAACAATTTTGAATCATAAACAGTTAAATTAAAAACAAAAATTTCCACAAAATATAATAATTTTGTACTAAATAGTTAAATTTTCAATTAGAAAAATCAATTAAAAGTACAAATTCTCAATCAAAAACTAAAATGATAAATCCTAAAAAATAATTTTTGTGACATTCAACCAAATACTTGAATTTTCTACCAAAAAGGTGATTTTTTAACCAGATAGTAGAATATTCAACTAAAAAAGATAAATTTTGAACAGACAACGAAATAATTAAATTTTCAAGCAAAAATATGAATCTTCAGAAAAAAAAGGATTTTTGAACGAAGTGGTTCAAATATCAATCAAATAGTTGAATTTTTGAACAAAAAAGATTCGATTTTATCAAAAAGAAGAATTTTTCACCCAAAAAGATGAATTTTCTACCAAATAGTTCAATTTTTGACTAAAAAATATACATTTTTAAAATTTCACCAAATAGTTGAATTTTTAACCAAAAAGATGAATCTTCATAAAAAAAAATTTTCAACGAAATGGTTCAAATTTCGATCGAGTATTTAAATTTTTTACCGAAAAAGATGACTTTTCATCAAAATAGACAGATTTTCATCAAAATAATTAAATTTTTAACCAAACAGTAGAATGTTCAACCAAACGAGACGAATTCGGAACAATTATTAATTATTTTTTCAACTTAATTTATTATTCTATTATTTTAGTTCGAATTGAGGCCAAAAAAAAAATTAGTTATTATTAAACCGTACCCTGAAATTGGTAACGTATCACTCCGAAAAAAATTCTTGAACCAAACAAACTGTTTTCTTGTCTATACATAAAAATGTTGTTCAATCAAATAAATTTTGGTTGATTAAACAAAACATATGATTGGCCCAACAATATTTTTTTGTTGCATCAACCAATTACTCGATTCACCAGAAGATTTGGTTACAAAAAATTCAGTTGGCTCAACTAAATATTATGTTGTCCATATAATAACCGTATTTTATGATTGAGCCAACAAAAATTTGGTTCATTTAACCAAATCGTTGACTTATTGTGTAACTTGGGACATGAAGAAAAAGTCGTGATTTGTCGAGTTCAGCGTGACTAGGTTCAAAATGTTATAAAAGTGCCGAGCCGGTTCTGTAGGATATTAGAATGTAACTTCTACGTTAATAGATTCAAAAATATTTTCTTACGTCACAACCAAAACGTTGAACTAGATACTAGAAAGTAATGCTAGAAAGTATACAACGAATCATGACTGAACCTTGGAAAAAATTTTCTCCGTACACGATTTTATCGATATTGAATAATATTCTTCTCAATTTACTAATCGCGAAATGGTCTACCTAGATTTAAAGATGCAGTTATGGAAAATTTAATAAATAATTAGTGGAACGTCAATTAACTAGGTAAGGATGATTTCTGAAATTTTAAAATCAATATTTGAAAATATAATAATTATTTTGACTGTAAATAAGATATGTAAGGATTTTATAAGAGTTGAAAAATCGCCAGTTACTTGAAAGTATTTGAACAGATGTTAAGAGATTTTAAGATGTTTCAAAGAACTACAAAGTATTTTAAAGAACTACAACATTTTTATGGAATTTAAGGAAATTTCCAAAGCTTTTCAGATATGTCATGATATTCAGTTTACTTAACATGCTCTGTAAGCTTTCCATTGTCTCTACAATAAGGACCAAGTCATCTGCAAACGCTAACCCACGTACCTTTATTGTCCCTAGATCCACACCTTTCTCATTTAGGAGGGCCATTCTTAGGAACTTGTACATGAAGATAATAATTCATCCGCAGTGGACCTCTCAGATCTTTTTTTCTGTTATTTTCATCTCCATACATAACTGTTCTTTAAGTTTTTGATGATATCCCTATCCTCGAAGACACTAATTCTTTCAACCGGGGTTTCTGACGAATCGTCTATGTAGCAGTTGTGCTGTTCCAGAGTGCCACATCCTAATAATTTCTTCTAATGGTTCCTGTGGCCGTCTTTTACTTCGTCCGCATCATATATTATTTCACCCTTACTATTTCTAATTCTGACTAACTCTGTACTACTTCCTTTCTTGTATTCCTTGCGCAATTGCCAAAAAATAATGTCTTATTTTCGTCAAAAGCGTTCTGCATTTTCATCTCTTCTTCCGCTTTGATGTTATACGTGCTTTCTTTAACTAGTATTTTTACTTCCCTGTTCCTTTATAATTATTTCTTAGCCTAATTCTATCATCAACGGAAAGACCTGTGGAGTTCAACTTTCTTAGATATGCTCGTTTCTTTTAGTCAATGGTCTCTATATCTTTATTGGCAATTAGCGTTTCCCAAGGTGTTCTATCCAGGTATTCATTTATTTTATTTGTAAGTTCTACTTGTTTCTCTGCATTCTATAATTTTCTATCTTGTCTCGCGTCTCTTCTGTCTTTCAAGTTCTGTTTCTTCTTCATCCTCGACTTAAGTTAATTTTTGAAACCAAGAAGTAATGATCCGTTTCACATTCAGAACCTCCCATTATTCTTGTATCTCTCACTCGCTCTCTTAGTCTCTCATTTGCAATAACAAAGTCAATCATACTGTGGCTATCGCCTCTCCACCAGCTGTACAGATGGATCATCTTATGCGTAAACCATGTACTTTTAATAAGCAAGCCCTTTTTCAAGCATAAGCTAACCAATCTGTCTTTGTTAACATTTGCTTTTGGATCTCCAAAATTACCTACAACCGTTTTCGTACCATCTAGTAGAACTCCAACCCATCCACAATTACAATTTAAAGTGTCCTAGAAGTCGGCTTTTACCTCATTTCTTTCATCATCAACTAGATCGTTGCACACTATGATGAATAGTCTTCTGATTCCCACTTCTATTCTAACCCACAACAATCTGGGAGATACAAATTTATGGCCCTTGACATGCTATTTTGCTTTCTCGTTCATAATCAGACTGACTCCTCGACTTCGATGTCATTCATTATATAGAAAATGGGCGGTTAAAGCATGGACTCGAACTATGGTTAGGAGTAAGATCATTTTATGCGTAAACCATGTAATTGCAATAAGCAAGCCCTCTTCCACGCATAAGCTAACCAATCTGTCTGCGTTACGATTTGTTTTTGGATCTACAAAATGACCTTCAACCGTTTTCGTATCATCTAGTTGAACTCCAACCCATCCGCAATCACAATTTTAAGTGTCCCAGAAGTCATCTTTTACCTTATTGCTTTTATCATCAACTAGATTGTTGCACACTATGATGAATAGTCTTCTAATTCCCACATTCATTATAACGCACAACAATCTGGGAGATACAAATTTATGGCCCTTGACATGCTATTTTGCTCTCTCGTTCATAATCAGACGACTCCTTGGCTACGATGTGATTCATTATATAGAAAATAAGCAGTTAAAGCATGGACTCGAACTATGGTCAGGAGTAAGATCATTTTATGCGTAAACCATGTACTTGTAATAAGCAAGCCCTTTTCCAAGCATAAGCTAACCAATATGTCTGCGTTTCGATTTGTTTTTGGATCTCCAAAATCACCTACAACCATTTTCGTATCATCTAGTTGAACTCCAACCCATCCAAAATCACAGTTTAAAGTGTCCCAGAAGTCGTCCTTTACCTCATTGCTTTCATCATTAACTAGATCGTTGCACACTATGATGAATAGTCTTCTGATTACCACTTTCATTCTAATCCAAAAAAATCTGGGTGATACAAATTTATGGACCTTGAAATGCTATTTCGCTCTCTCGTTCATAATCAAACTGGCTCCTTGACTACGATGTGATTCATCAAATAGAAAATTAGCAGTTAAAGCATGAACTCGAACTATGGTCAGAAGTACGATTATTTTATGCGTAAACCATGTACTTGTAATAAGCAAGCCCTTTTCCAAGCATGAGATAATCAATCTGTCTGCGTGACCATTTGCTTTTGATCTCCAAAATGACCTACAACCGTCTTCGTGCCATCTAGTTGAACTCCAACCCATCCACAATTACCTATAGTACAATATAAAGTGTCCCAGAAGTAGTCCTTTACCTCATTCCTTTTATCATCAACTGGATTGTTGCACACTGTGATGAATAGTCTTCTGATCACTACTTTCATTCTAAATCACAACAATCTGGGAGATACAAATTTATGGCCACTGACATGCTATTTCGCTCTCTCGTTCGTAATCAGACGACGCCTTGACTACGATGTGATTCATTAGATAGAAAATGGGCAGTTAAAGACTAACTAATTCAATTAATAAAATAATGAATCCCGTCACTTATTTTTGAATCTTATAAAATCGCTAAAGATTGCATAAAATTCCTTGAATTCCGCAGAAATCGCTCTTAATTTATTAAAAGCCTTCAAAACTTGTGAAAATTCCTCGAATTGGAAGGAATACGGTAGTAGAATGATAGAAAGTTAGCAATAAAAGCATGGACTCGAACTATGGTCAAGAGTATATTTTACTCCTAATCATAATTTGAGTCCATGCTTCAACTAATTTAATTAATAAAATATTGAATCCCATCACTTATTTTCAAATTTGATAAAATCGCTGAAGATTTCATAAAATATCTTGAATTTCACGGAAATCGCTCTTAATTTCTTAAAAGCTTTCTAAATCTATAAAAATCCTTCGGATTAAAAAAAGGATCTCGTAAGAGTCCGAAATTTTTCACGGAATTTAAAGGATTTGAACCAATTTCTAAAAATTAGAGGGGATTTTCACGGATTTTAGGAGATTTAAGAAAAAAGACTGTATTTCAAAGGATTTTAAAGGATTTTAGGGAAAACTAAAGTATTTTCATGAATTTTGAAGGATATTCAGGGACTTTAAGGAGATTTCGACGATTTGAAGGCATTATAAATTTTGTAGGAGGTTTTGAAAGACTTTTTAAGATTTCAAAAGTTTTAAACGGATTTTCAGATATCTAAATGGGTTTCAAAAATATCGAGGGATGTCCAGGAATTTGAACATCTTTGAAATTATTCTAATAGATTTTAATATATTTTAAAGAATTTCAAGAGATTTGAAAAGTTTTTCAAGAATTTGAAAGATTTCACTGCATTTTAAAGGGATTCTTAAGATTTATAGGGATCTCGTAAGATTTCGAAATATTTCACGGAATTTCAAGAATTTTAACCGATTTTTCGAAATCTTAAGGGATGAACAATGATTTTAGAGGATTTTTATGGGATTTCAAAGATTTCAAGCGATTTGTAGAATTTTCATGGGTTTGGAAGGTCTTGAGGGATTTCAAGAAATTTGAAAATAGAGACTGGATTTTAAAGAAGTTTATAGAATATTATGGAAAAATAAAGTATTTTAACGAATTTTAAAGGATATTAAGAGACTCTAATGAGATTTTCAAAATTTGAAGGAATTTTAAAAAACATTAAAAGATTTTAGAAGACCTTTGAAGATTTCCTAATATTTCAAAATAGTTTAACGGATTTTAAGAGGTATAAGTGGGTTCCGATGATTTTGAGGGATTTCTAAAAAATTTTCAAGCTTTGAAATGATTTGAATGGATTTTAATACATTGTAAGGGATTTTGAGAGATTCGGGAAGTTTCTCATGAATTTGAAAGATTGCTGTGAATTTTAAAGGAATTTTTAAGATTTCAAGGGATCTCGTAAGATTTCGAAACCATAGTTTTATAACGAGGTATATACACTGGGTTAGTTTCACCCGGCAAACTTTAACAGCTCATATTTTTGTTCGTAATTGAACAATTTTGCCTCTTTTTTCAGTTTTTATAGGAAAAATCCTCAAGAATTGAATAGTACGGGTTTGAGAGTGATGAATATAAAAAACATATGCATATTTTGAAATAAACAAAGACATCTTAAAAATTTTTGTGGAAAAATCACGTTTTTTCTAAAAGGTTGTTGTTTAAATAAAAATCAAGATAAATAGGCTCAAATGCTGATGCATGGAAAGCTAAAGGTTTGAACTCTAAAACTGTAGTTTCAGTTTTTTCATATGTTCTAAAAAACATATTTGTTTAGTCATTCGAAAGTAGGCGAATTTCCGATTCCGCGCGGAAAAGTCATGTTACCAGAATACTCCATTTCTCGGCAAAATTTAATGATTTGAACTACACAAATAGCTTGAAGTTCATGATTATCTTTCAACATAATGCATATATTGTTATAAAATAAATAAAGCTATTAAAAAAAGCGTGAATGCTTAAGCAAATACCCAATTTTTCGGATTTAGGGATAAAATGGTATATAAAATATTAGAATTTGTCAGGGTAATTTTTTATTCAGAATAAAAATATGAGTGAAAAACTTGAAAGCAATTTTTTTACACAAAAATCATAAATTACGTTTCGGTATATTCCGACGGCTGAGCACATTGCATCGCTCTGTGTATCGTCAGCGCCATCTTCCGTGCTTGTGGCATACAGAGCTTTTTATTCCTCGGTACGGTGAATTTTCGCAGGTGTCAACATTTTCATGAAGTAGCTGCATAAATGAATAATTTTTATTGATATTTTAAATTAATGAATGTCATAGCGTGATTAAACGCACGTGAGTGTAAATCAGTCTGCAGATGCAATACGTACGCTGCGAGGCATGATCGTCACATACGCATACAAACACACACAAAGAATAAACTCAGACACACGAATTAGACTTTCTAGTTTCAACACACGCTATGAACATTACAAATATTCAAATAAAATAACATTTACTTACATTTAGGTTTTTCTGGAATTTGTAACACCATATACACACTGGGTGAAAAATACCCGGAGTGAAACTTTCGAGGCGCGTCCTTCCGCAGGTTTCGAGACTTTGAAGCTACTGAGGCGATCTCTGCGTAGTAGTGGCCCATAATTCCCCCTCCCCCGGGTACATACCCCTACTTCCTCTCGCTTCGAAATGACATATCATTGGTCGGCTTCACACAGTCGAGCGGAAGGTTGGTTTCACGCGCGTAGAACTGTTGGTGGGAGAGAAACTTTCGCTTCGGAGAGCGCGTCAAAGAAGGGTTGCCAACTTACGAAATTCATGAACTCTAGCTGATCATCTGGAATATCTGAATTTTATAAGTTGGCAATCCTTCCTTCACGCATTTTCTGAGGCGAGAGTTTCTCTTCCCCAAACTTTCTACGCGCGTGAAACTAACCTTCCGTTCGTCGGTGTAAATCCGACGATTGAAAATCGAGTTGGGTTAGCGTAACCCAGTGTCTATACCAAGGGTTGAGTATTTTGATCGTTTTTAACTTTTCGAAGGGGTTTAAGGGATTTCCAGGGAGCTCATCCGTTTTAAAGGGATTTCAAAGAATGTTCACATCAGTTAAAAAATTTTGAAGCAATTTAGAAAATTTTCAAAAGAATTCACGTGATTGCAAAGGATTACAAAGATTTCAAGAATGATTCAACGCTTCGATTCTATATTCATTGGACGTATGTGATATGAAATATTACATAATAAAGAAAAGAATGACACAATGTGTAATATAGTATAAACAGTAATCTCTACAGCTTAAACAGGCCTTGAGTAGCACAATTAAAAAAAAATTAAAACAGAAAACCTACGTGAGAAATGCTTTAGAGATTCGTAAGATTTTCCAGACCCCCTCCCTCTAAAAAGCCTTCGTAATGATTGGACGCTTCTTAAGAAGGGTATCCAAAAATGGTTTCGAGAAAAATTATGAAACAGTTCGCGGGATTCAATTGAGGAAGTTGTTATCAAGTAAGGTGAATAATTTCCGTATCATGTGTTACAATTTCCGTATAATGTGTTGAAATTTATGGATTGAGGTGATTGGAGAAATAATGAATTTTTCTTGTATTACGCAGGCGTTCATGCTCCCAGAGCAGCAGGAAGCGGAAATTCCTTGCCACCATCAAGAACTCTTAGCTATGCTCTTAGCCCTGACATTGAAATTCTTGACAGGAAATGGACACTTGCTGCTATGCAATGGGGACAAATTATGACCCATGATATGGCTATGATTGATGGAAGTACACAATCGAGTAAGTTTTTTTCAGATAATTTTAATTTATCTTTTTAAACAAACTTTGAACAAATCTAACAAAAAATTTCAACAGATGCGAACCCAGAAAATTTTTTGTCTTGAAAATGTCTCACTAAAATTTAAATAACAAAACACATTTTCTAACAAAAGAATTCACACTTTTCGATTCTTTTCAGGAATTTCTGTTACATAAATTGTAAGAAAACCAAGAAAGAAAAAACTAAAAATTCGAGAAAACCACCAAAATTTCTTTCTTGAAAATTTGCTAACAAGGTTAAAATACATCTTTTCTAACAGTCATCCTTTTCTATTCCTCACAAAATGTCTGTTACATAAATTGAAAATTCTTTGGCAAGATTTAAATAAAGTAAAAAAATGTCTATTGAAGAAAGTAAGCCTTTTCGATTCCCTTCAAAAATTTTTGTACGTAACTTCAAATTTGTAACAAAACCAACAAAAAAACTGAACATTTACGAAACAAATCAAAGACCTGAACGAATTTTACAAATAAGAGAATCTGGGCTTGTTCATCAAAATAAAAAATAAAAATTTTAAATTGAATGAAAAATAAAAATTGATGACCACTAGGATAGTCCAAAAATTTTGTTTCCGAATTTTTATGAACACGTATTTCCCATAAGAAAAAAAGACGTGTTTGTAAATTTTACTTAGAATCCTCAATATTAGATGAATCAAGTTGAAATTTAACATTTCTCTTCACAATTATTAGCCATAGAATACGAATAAAATATTAAATTACAAATATCACCCCCATAAGTATGTTTTATAGGATGCCAAAGAAACCCCACAAGTGAAAACATGGGTTTTCCAGTTTTTGGCGCTAATTATGATTTTTCGCGGTTTTTCAAATCCAAATTGTTTCTGATATATAAAACACTACTTTATACTGATATTTAGATGTTAACATAAATTTTTTAAACAATTCACTATTCTTTTTAGCAATTTTCTCTTAGAATGGAGATAGAAAGTCGTATTTTTTTTTTAGATTTTCCATTTTTCTCAAATTTTCAATCAGAGAGAGGTTAACATTAACGTTTACAAAAACAATTGTTTAAATGATTCATTATCATTGTTAATAATATTATCAATTCTATGGTTATTCAAGTGAAGCAAAAATAATTGTTTAGAGAAATTATTATTGTCAACAACTATCTTCATCTGTTTTAATGCCAGCTGGTTGCGGTTTCTTCTGAAATTTTTAACTTCTTGCCAAATTTTCACTTACTGAGGTAATAATTTATGCATGTTCATAAAAAAAGTTGTTTAAACAATTTATCATTGTTTATGATTATTTTCTCTCAGATAACTTTCAGAAAGTTGCTGTTTTTTCTGAAATGTTTAACTTTGCTTTGCCGTTTTAGTTATGAAGAAATGATAAATAAACTTTAAAGAGAAACATATTTTAAACAATCTCTTTCTTTTTCATGAATATATTTTGCTGGGGGTGAGCTGATATAAAAATATGTTCAATTCCAAATTTTTCTTTTAGGAATCTCGAAGATTTTAACTCGGATTTTAAGGCAATTCTTTATATTTTGCAGAATTTTTAAAGAATTTTAGGCAAAATTCGAATGATTTCAAAAGTTATTGCGAAGCTTTGGAAGTTTTGAAAAGTTTAACAAGTAATTCATAGTTTGAAAAGATTTAAAAAATTGTAATCAAAATATAGATTTTTAATGATTTCGAAATGAAAGATATTTAGAAGTTTTAAAAATTCCTGCTGAATTTTTCCAAAATCTTAGGAAAAGTTCGAATAATTTTTAGAGATATTTACAAGTTTTTAAACAATTCAAAAATATATATATTCATAATATAATATAATAATTTACTTTAAAAAGTAAAATAATATTTAAAAAATGATTCTCGTTGAAGTTCACTTATTATTTGTTCATAACTAAAAAGTCAAATCAAAACTAAAGATTTCAGAGAAAAAACAATTTTTTAGCATTACTCTAAAAGAATTCAGTTATAAACGATTATCATTTGTTTAAATAAATATATTTGTTAACTTGAATTAATTATTTCCTCACTAAGTGAAAAGTAGACAGAAAGTTTAAGAGTTTAGACAAAAACGCAATTTTTTAGCACTTATCTAAGAGAAGATAGTTATAAACAATTATAAATTGTTTGAAAAACGATTTTAACTTGTATAATTTATTATTTTACTGAGTAAAAAGTGGGTCAAAAGGTAAACATTTCAGAAGAAAGCGGAATTCTATTGCATTAATGAAGAGGAAGATAGATGAAAACAATAATAATTTGTTTAAATAATTATTTATGCTAAATTGAATTCATGAATAACTCATCCTATGTGAAAAATATACAAATAGTTGTAAATTTCAGAAAAAACCGCAACTTTCGACCATTATTTAAATTGAATATTATTACTAATAATGGTAAATTGTTAAAGCAAATAATTTTTTGAAACTTTAATTAATTATTTAACTCACTCTAAGAGAAAAGTGATCAAAAAGTTGAAAATTTCAGAAAAAATTTCAATTTTCTAGCATTATTATAAAAGAATCTTATTAACAATAATAATAAATTGTTGAGTCAATTATGTTTGTCAATATTAATAAACTATCACCTCTCCTTAATTGAAAATTGGACAAAAAGTGGAAGTTTTTTGAAAAAGCAGCTGCTTTCTATCTCCATTCTAATAGAAAATTGCTAAAAACAATTATAAATTGTTTAAACAACTATATTTAAACTCATAATTAATGGGTTAAAGTAGTATTTTAAGTATTAGGAACCATTTGCGTTCAAAAAAATGCAAAAGAATCATAATTAGCGCCAAAAACTCGCCAAACCCTTTTTTTCACTAATGGGGGTTTTTTGGGACCCTATAGTACAGACTTATGGGGATGATATTTAAAAAGTAATATTTTATTCATATTCCATAGCTAATTATGAAGAGAAATGTAGAGTTTCAGCTCGATTCAGCTAATATTGACGCTACCTCTACATATTAAAAAAAAATTAATGTATTTTTGTGTAGATTCGGATGAATTCCTGGGTGTTATTTATAAAAATTCGATAAAAAATTTTTGGATCTCCCTAATGGGCATCAACCAGTTTTGGCCAGATTTATGTAGCATGATCTGATGCTTATTTATTTTTCAATCCATCTTAGGTAGTTTTTTGATTGATGGATTGATTCCTAATGGCTGAGGTGTCCGCCACTGACACTAGATCATACAAAAATAATAACTTATCGACATTTTTAATGAATGTTCATGATAAATATTCATATTTTGAATCCATTATTAATTGTTTGTCATATCTTTCAATAGCCGCACATCCAACAAAATGTTGCACACCTGATGGACAATTAATTCCCGAGGCTTTAGACAGTCCATTATGCTATCCAATTATCGTGCCGGACGATGATCCTGTCTATGCAAGCAGGAGAATGAAATGCATGAACTTCGTCCGTAGTAATACCGACCTTGACCGTGGCTGCTCTTCAACTTACGAGCCTGCAGAACAGGTTTGTTGCTTCTCGGATTAAAGAATGATTGCATCCATTCATTCACTCATTCATTCATTTCTTTGTTGCATCATTTGAAATCACACGGAAAATAAATGAGAAAAGATAAAATAGAGAAGCATATGTTCTGAAAATAGACTAAAATTGTCTATTCTTTTAAGAATTCGACAGTTGAAATTTAAGAATTTTAAATTAGATTAAAATCAAATTCAAAATCCCATTTAACGTCCAACACTCAAGTCAATGTATCTCTTTTGTTGAAAATGCAACTATTTCATCAATTTTCTTTTTTAGTCAGAAATTAATTTTGTTAAATGAAAATTTAACTATTTTATGATTTGGATGAAAATTGAAACTTTTTACTTGCAAATTTAACTGTTTTGGTTAAAAGTTTATGTATTTTGTTGAAAATTGGTCTTTTTTGGCAGAAAATTCATCTTCTTGGATGAAAATTAATTTTTTTGATAAACATTCAACTACTTAGTTGAAATTCAAACTACTTTGTTAAAAATTCTTTCTTTCGTTGAAAATTCATCTTTTTTGCTGAGAATGTTTTAAAAAATGTTGAAAAAAAATCTGATAAATGAAAATTTCGGTATTCCATGATTTGCTTCAAAATTAATATATTTTAGTTTTAATTTAATTTTAGGTTTAATTCAAATGTTTGGTTGAAAAGTTACATATTTTGTTGAAAATTTGTTGTTTCTTTTTGGTAGAAAATTTATCTTTTTGAAGGAAAATTAATTTTTTTGATGAAAATTTCACTACCTAGTTGAAATTTGAACTACTTTGTTAAAAATTCCTTTTTTTCGTTGAAGATTCATACTTTTGGTTGAAAATTCATCTCTTTAGTTGAAAATGTTGTGGAAAACTTTGATAAATGAAAATTTAAGTATTCCATCATTTGGTTCGAAATTTATATTTTTTAGTTGCAAATTCAACTGTTTGGTTGGAAAATGATGTATCTTGTTGAAAATTTGTCTTTTTTGATCGAACAAATTCTGTTTAGCGGAAAAATAATTTTGATTCGTCATTTTTTTAAAGAAATTTATTTTTTTGGTTGGAAATAGAAATTTATTTTCCTGAAAGAGATGGCACAGATATGACAGAGAAACTAAAATATTTTGACAGAATCTCAAGCTTACGAGATAAGTCTGCGTATCTAAATCAAACACTCTCAGGAGACATTAATGCAATGAAAACTGCATAAGTGCGCCGTAGTAATAAGATATATTGCATCGCAATACTTCTAAGAAGTATAGAAAAATGAAACAAAAAAAATTTAATATTTATTACTCAAATTAGGAAATTTTTTTAAACCATAAAACCTAATTTTCTGCTTCCAATGAAAAATTCGCAATTAGGTGAATCCAATTTCGATCAGTTAAAGAAAATCCAAGAAAATTTGTCTTGTCTCAAAATAATATTTTTTTAGATCAAGAAAATATTGCATCGTCCGTATTCGCAATATTTTTTTGATTTAATATCAATTATTTTTTTCGGGTAAATCTTTTATAATCTGGAAAATCTAGTTGGGCCCAGATAAGGTGCTAATCAGCTTTCCATAATATGCAAATTTCTAAATCGGGCTAACTAGGGGCAGACTATAGCAGAAACTTAAATTTTTAACCCAAAAAGTTGACTTTTCAACAAAAAAGTTAATTTTCAACTAAAAAAGAAGACTTTTTTACCATAAAAGATTATTTTTTACCAAAAAACTTTTGTAAACAAAAAGACAATTTTTTTTACAAAATAGATGAATTTTCTACCAAATAGTTGAATTTGAACTTATTAATGCTAGATTTCCTGCCAAAAATGAAATAGTTAAATTTTTATAAAAAGAAAAAAAAGTTAAATTTTCAACCAAAGAAATGAATGAAACAAAAATTAATTTTTAACGAATTAGTTCAACTTTCAATCAAGTAGTTGAATTTTCAACTCGAAAATGTGATTTTTTAACAAAAATTTAATTTTTACTAGATAGTTTAATTTTCAACCAAATTATTGAATTTTAAACAAAAAATATGGGTTTTCTATCAAGAAAGATAAATTTTAAACCAACCAAATTGAATTTTCAAATAAAAGTAGAAATATATTTTTCGAACCAAAAAAGTTTAAAAAATTAATTTAAAAAAAATATAATTTCCAACCAGTAGAATTCAGCTAAAAAAGGCGAATTTTTACCCATTAAATCCTCAACCAAAAAGATAAATTTTCAACAAAACACAAAAATTTCAAAATTTAAACTTTCAACCAACAAAATTAATTTTTAACAAAAAAAAAAAAAACGAATTTTAAAAAAACTTACATTTTCAATAAAAGAGGTAAATCTACAACAAAATTCAGTTTTATCAAAGTAGTTTCACTTTCAACGAAGTAGTTGAATTTTCAACCCGACAATATGATTTTTCAACAAAAAAGTTAATTTTTTACCAAATAGTTTAATTTTTATAAAAACAGTTCAAATTTTAACCCGAAATTAAATCTTTAACACACACCAAAAATTAATTTAAAAAAAGTGTAATTTAACTGTAAATCAAGTAGGTGATTTTTCAACCAAAAAATATGAATTCTTAACAAAACATATAATAGTTGATATTTCGACTAATAAATATTTTATTTAAAATAAAAAAAAAACAGTTGAATTTAACCAAAACAGATTCATTTTCAACCAAAAAGTTGCATTTTTAACCAAAAAAGTTTAATTTTCAAAGAAGCTTAATTTTCTATAAAAAAATACAAAATTACAACAAAATAGTAAAATTGTAAACTAAACAACTAAAATGATGAATCTTAACAAGAAAAATTATTTTCATCAAAAGAGTTCAACATGCAACCCAAAAGTTGATTTTCTAACCAAGAAGATTAATTTTATAAAAATGGAATAATTAAATTTTCGACAAAATAAATACATTTTTAAACAAATAGTAGAATTTTTAACCAAACGAGATCAATTCCGAACCGAAAATATAATAGTACACTTTTCAACAAAAAAAGTTGGATTTTCTTATTGGGTTCTATTACCTCAGTACGCATTAGTTTAGACAGTCTAAGTCTTCCAGCTATTTGAATTAGTATAAAATATTTACTCAAATTACAATACATTTTTTACATAAAAAAATATACAAATGTAAACTAATTCTAGAAAATTTCGTTTTTATATAAAAATATTTTTTTCGCGGACATTTCGCAGTGGTCCCGATCGGGCCCAGACCGGGACGTGCCTTTCATTCCTTATACGGGCCACATCGGGAAATTTCTGCACGGGATACGATACAATGATACTCCGTAGAAGATTTTTTAATTTCTTTCATTTCACTGTATATCTTACCGATATGGCTCGAATAGGGAATGCAACTCACGCCCCAATCGGGGCCCAATCCGGCCAGAACGGACCCAGATTAAACCCCGACCGGTAATCGGCCAACTAAACCCGCCCCTGATTGTTGCGTGCGTTTCATGCCGTATATAGGGCAGCCAGGTTGTGCCCGCCCGGGGCCCGATCAGGGTCTGATCAGGGCCAGATCGGGGCCCGATCAGGGCCCAATAACAAATTTTTAAAAATGCACGCGATTATAGAACATATGAATATTGTCCCATATTTACCCCAGAATGTACCATAATAGCCCCGGTTGACGGTATTTGAATATTTAAAGAATGGACCATTTCTGACTGAATGGAAACTCAGTGGATGATTCATGAAACGCAATGCATTATTAAATCGTTAAATCGGGTTTGGGTGAAGGCGGAGCAAATACAGTAGGTAGAGCCTCATTCTTCGTATAGCGAACGACTCATTCCCACTCTCTGACGCCATTTTGAAGCATCCTTTCACGATTCCCCCTTCTAACTTTTTTTTTTATCTTTTTATATATCTCCATCATATTTTCGTCCCACAAAGTCCATTCACGAAAGACTGAATGAAATAGAAATTAAATTAATTAAAAAATTCGACGCCTTGTGAGGCCCCCTTTAATTTAATTAAAGGTGTATAATAATAATAATAATATTAATAATAATAATAATAATAACGATTCCATTTTTTAAAACATTTTTGTTTCATTTTTATGTTTTTTTATTATTTATATTTTCCACAAAATTTAAGCATTTAAGTTCCAAATTTGACTAAACTAGACTACAACGATATTTTTATCAAAACGATTACTTTTTAACAAAATTCAAATAGTTGAATTTTCAAGTAAAATTATGCACCTACAACCAGGAAATGAATTTTTAACAAAGTAGTTTAATTCTCAACCAAGAAAAATGAAAATTGAACAAAATACTTGAATTTTGAAGTAAGAAAGAAATATTTTCACCAAAAATGAAATAGTTTAATTTTTATTTCAAAACGTTAATTTTTAACAACAAAAAAAACTGAATTTCAGGAAAGTAGTTAAATTTTCAAACAAATCATTTTCAACTAAAATTATAATTTTCAACTAAAAAAGTTCTATTTTCCACCAAAAATAGAATCGCTAAATTTTTAACTAATAAAAAATTTTTCAACCAAATTAACAAAATAGTTACATTACCAACCAAAAAATACCAATCGAAAAATTATTGATTTGCTAACAAAAAAGATTAATTTTATAACATAGTTGAATTTTCAACAAAAAACAAATTTTCAGTAAAAAAAAATATTTAGTTCAAAATTTAATTATTTTGTTAAAAATTCATATTTTCACCTTGACTATTCAACTGTTTTGTAGAAAATTTGTCTTTCTAACTTAAAAATTTTATTATTAGGTTCAAAATTTAATTATTTTGTTAAAAATTAATTCCTTTTTGTAAAAAGTCATTCTTTTATTGTTTAAAATTCGAATATTAGATTAAAATTAATTTTTTAAATTAAAATTCATATTTTCCGGCTAAGAATTCGTCTGTTTTGTGCATAATTAATCTTTTTGGCTTTAAAATTCAACAATTTGATTTTTTTAAATTTCTTTGGCGGGAAAAGCTTTTTTCGTTGAAAACCCAACTATGTTATTGAAAAAATCGTTTTTTGGGTTAATTCAACAGTTTTTGATTTAAAATAAAAAAAGATTTTTCGGTTAAAAGCTAATTTTTTTTTTTTTTAAGATTCATCATTTTAGATGAAAAATCATTTCTACGAAATTATACCTATTTTTTTGAAAATTCAACTATATGTGGTTAAAAATTAACTTTTTTTGTTCAAAAGTTCATATTTTCGGGTTTAAAATTTAATTTGGTTGAAAATTCATATCATTGGGTTGAAAATTAAACTCTTAGAAAATTCAAGAATTTGGTTGAATTTTTTTTTCTACGAAAAAACATTTTTTGGTTCAAAATCAACTATTTTGTTGAAAAATTATTTTTCGGATTCATTCCACTCCTTTTAATTTAAAAAAAAAATATTTTTTTGGTTGAAAATTTAAAAACTGTTTGAAGGTTGAACTGTTTGTTAAAATTTCATTTTTTTTTTTGGTTGAAGATTCATAATTTTAGTTGATGATGCATCTTTTTATTTAAAAAAGCGACAATTTGTTTGAAAATTCATATATGTTGATCCCTGATCACTGTAAAACATTTTTTTCCCAATACAGAAAAAGTCCAAGAAATTAGTAAAATTAGCCCTTAAATATTTTTACCCTAGTACCCTATTTTTGATGTCTGATTAAATTTTCCTTTAAAAATAAAGCTTAAATTATGAATTTGCATTTAATTAACAAAGCACAAAGATAAAATGAAATAAAGAAACGATGATGCTTAGAAGCTGAGTAAGGAAAAAATAGTAGGATGGAGGGGATTGTTTAAAATAATATGTTAGTTTACTCAATCCCTGACTTTTGTGTCGACTAACCCTGGATCTCGACCTCAAACGTTACTTGCAAAAAACATTTATAATTATACCGAGAAAAGCAGAAATTATAGTAAAAATGTATAATTATGTCTTCGATTGCATGAATTTTCCAAAATAATAAATAAAATATTAAATAAATTTCCCAACATGGCCCCGATCGGGGCCCGATCTGGCCGGGTTGGGCCCAGTTTGAGCCCCGACTGGCAATCTGGTTTGTATAAATTAAAAATATATATATATATATATCAAATAAATTTCCAGACATGACCCAGATCGGGGCCCGATCTGTCCAGGTTGAGCCCCGACTGGTAATCTGGTTTGTATGAATTTAAAAAAAAATGAAATATTAAATAAATTTCCCAACATGGCCCCGAACGGGGCCCGATCTGGCCAGGTTGGGCCCAGTTTGAGCCCCGACTGGCAATCTGGTTTGTATAAATTAAAAAAATATATATCAAATAAATTTCCAGACATGGCCCAGATCGGGGCCCGATCTGTCCAGGTTGAGCCCCGACTGGTAATCTGGTTTGTATGAATTTAAAAAAAAAAAATGAAATATTAAATAAATTTCCCGACATGGCCCAATCTGGGCAGGTTGGGCCTAGGTTGAGCCCCGACTGATAATCGGGTAGCCAGAATCGTCCCCGACCGGGGTGTGCGTTTAATGCCGTATTTAGGGATGCCTGATCGGGGCCCGATCGGTGCCACGGCAAAAATCTAGACGGGTAAAAGCAGAAGAAAGATATGGGGAAAAAGCCTGGTAACAATTTTGTTTCATTATTTAGAAGAATAATTAACTGTAAATAATTAAAGTCTATTTTGTGATTTGGCAAATTTGTCACAAGTCAAGAAATCTTGTTTCAATCGATATCTCGGTCATGCACTCTCGCCTCATATTTATACGTAAACATATTGCGACATTGGACCCATATGAAAAAATGCAAGTCTTAAAAGCGATAAGTCCATTCGAGAATTAATAAAAATAAAAAAATAAATAAAAATTTGACTCTAGACAAAATGCTTTGCTAAGAAGACGTGAATGAACTATGTCTGACTGAAAAAGTGATAAAAGATAAGGAATTCAAGAAACGTCTGCCAATCACTTTACATTTTTTACTGAAAATAATCCGAAAAAATAGCTCGGAAAATGATAAATGATGAGAAATAACAGTTTCTTATAACTAGTTACTGAAACTAGTTTCATGCATATCGCCTCCTTTGTTCGAGTCCATCAGAAAATAAATAAGTTTTTTTTTAAATTATACTGGATGTTTAAATAAATTTTTTAAACAATTTACTATAATTTATAATGATATTCTCTTTGAATAATGCTAGAAAGTTGCAGATTTTCCCGAAGTTTTAAACTTTTTGTCCATTTTCACTCAGAGGAAGGTGAAATGTAATGCTATTTAACAAAAATAAATGTTTAAACAATTTATTATTATTTTAAATAATATTATCATTGAATAATGTTGAAAGTTACGGTTTTTCCTGAAATTTTTAACTTTTTATCCAATCTCACTCAGAGGAAGGTAAAATGTAATGCGATTAAACGAAAATAAATGTTTAAACAATTTATTATTATTTTAAATAATATTATTTTTGAATAATGCTAGAAAGTTGCGGTTTTTCTGAAACATTATTGTTTATAACTATCCTCTTTTAGATAATTGCTAGTAAGTTGCGGTTTATTCTGAAATTTTTAACTTTGCTTTGGCTTTTTAGTTATGAACAAATGATTAATAAATAATAACACTCATTTTTTAAACAATCTCTTTCTTTTTTAAACTATTTTTTCTGAAATAAAACAGATCTTTGAAATATTCTTCAAATTGTCTATATGGATCGTACTAAATGCAAATTTTCCTTAAAATAGTTATAAACCATAATAATTTGTTTAAACAATAATGTTTCTTAACTTGCATTAATTATTACCTAGCTCTAAGTAATAAGCTGACAAAAAGTGGAAAATTTCATAAAAAGCAACGATCTAGCATTACTATAAAATAAGATAGTTATAAACAATGATAAATTATTTAAGAAATTATTTTTCCCAAATTTAAGTAATTATTATCACACTTGAAGTGAAAAGTAGACGAAAAGTTGAAAATTTCATAAAAAACTACAACTATTTAGCATTGCTCAAACAGAATATCATTATAAATAATAATTAATTGTTTAAACAATTATGTTCTTTAACTCGAATTAATTATTATCTCACAGTAATTAAAAAGTGGACTAAAAGTGGAAAATTTTAGAAAAAACAGCGACTTTCTAGCATTATTCTAAGAGAAAATGGCTGAAAATAATAATAAATTGTTTAAACAATTCATGTAAACATCTAATTATCAGGATAAAGTAGTATTATAAAATAAATGAACACGCACGTTTTGAGAAAAATGACAAAGTACCGTTTATCAGATTCGTTTTCTAGAAATTATTTACTATCATAAACTCAATCAGTGAAATTGTTACTGGTTAAATCAGTATTTTTAATTATCACTGGTGAAACAGTGATTTTCCGACTTTGACTGAGTGAACCATGATGTGAATCGCATTTGACTAGGTGAACCATGATGTGAATTTTGAAAAGATTTGTGATCAGATGTTCTTAAATTGTTTAAAAATTTGTTATTTAACAACAAAGTTGAAATTTTTTTTCTTTTAACAAGTGCCATTTCTTTTAAGAAATTCAGATTAATCAAAGAAGAATTTAAAACAGTGTTGCAACTATATGGGAATAATTTCCAGTTTTTAAGAATAATAAAAAAAAAATTTTATTTTGTTATAAACAAATTATTGAAGGAAAGTCATTTGTTGGGATTGGCAATGTTTAGCTCATTGAAATTAATATATTTTGTATCAAATATGAGAGAAATGAATGTTCCATTACCATTGATTAATAATAGATGCTTTTTGGTAATTTTCAAAACAATTTTTATAAACAAATTCACAGTTTGACGATTTTGCAATGAATGGGCTCAATTTTTGTATACGGAATCAAATAAAAATGTCTTTCCGATGACTCTGCTATGATACTTTGCAAATTGACAACAATTATTCATTATTTAAACAATTTCTATAAACAAATTCACAGGTACAATGAATGTTCTCAATTTTTATATACGAAATCAACTAAGAATGTCTTTCCGATGACTCTGCTATGATACTTTGCAAATTGACAAAAAATATTCATAACATAAACAATATCCATTATTAAAATTGTTTAAATAATAAATAATTGTTGTTAATTTGCAAAGTGTCACAGCAAAGAGTCATTGGAAAGTCATCCCTAGTTGATTCCATAAACAAAAATTGAGCCTATTCATTGAAAAGTCGCCAAACTGTGAATTTGTTTATAAAAATTGTTTAATCAAGTGCCTGAAAGCGTCTATTGTTAATTAATGGTAATGGAACATTCATTTCTCTCACATTTTATTTATAACACAATAACAATTTTTTTAAATTATTCTAACCAACTGGAAATTATTCCTATCACTAATAAACCCAGTGAATCTCACTGATTTAACCAGTGAATCTCACTGATTAAACGAGTGAATATCAGTGATTAAACCAGTCACGGAATTCCACTGAGTGAACCAGTGAAATATGACTGATTACACCAGTGAATCTCACTGATTAAACCAGTGAATCTCACTGATTAAACAAGTGAATCTCACTGATTAAACTAGTGAATATCGCTGATTGAACCAGTGAATATCACTGATTGAACCAGTGAATATCACTGAATGAACCAGCAAAATATCACTGTTTAAACCAGTAGAATATCACTGATTAAACTAGTAAAATATCACTGATTACATCAATAAAATATCACTGATTGAACCAGTAAAATATCACTGATTATATCTGTGAATATCACTGACTAAACCAGTGACTGAATTCAACTGAGTGGAATAGTGAAATATCACTGATTATACCAGTGAATCTCACTGATCGAACCAGTTAATCTCACTGATTAAACTAATTAATCTCGCTGATTAAACCAGTGAATATCACTGATTAAAGCAGTAAAATATCACTGATTAAACCAGTGAATCTCGCTGATCAAACCAGAGAATCTCGCTGATTGAACCAGTGACGGAATTCCACTGAGTGAACCAGTAAAATATCACTGATTACACCAGTGAATCTCACTGATTAAACCAGTGAATATCACTGATTAAACTAGTGAATCTCACTGATTAACACAGTAAATCTCACTGATCAAACCAGTGAATCTCGCTGATTAACCCAGTGACGGAATTCCACTGAGTGAACCAGTTAAATACCACTGATTACACCAGAGAATCTCACTGATTAAACCAGTGACGGAATTCAACTTAGTCGACCAGTGAAATATCACTGAATAAACCCGTGAATCTCCTGATTGTACCAGTGAATCTCACTGATTATACCAGTATATCTCACTGATTAAACCAGTGACGGAATTCCACTGAATGAACCAGTAAAATATCACTGAATTTCAGTGAAACACTTCTGGCTATTTTAACCAGTGAGATTTTACTGGTTCATTTTAGAGAGTGATTCCTAAAAATATCTAACTGATTAATGCTGAGGTATCCATTTTAGACACAATTCTCATATATAAATAAAAAAAGGTAAAAAATTATTAAAAAAGTAACGATAGTAATTAAAGGAAGCGAGTTATTTTAATTAAGATGACAAAAGATTTTAAGCTGCAAAGAATCTACTTCAGTAGATTGTTTTCTAGTTTTTTTAAAATTTGTTTTATAGAGATTATGTATCTATAGTACTCTAACAAAGAGATTAATAACAAATGTAGCAATTGCTCATCAATCATCGAGTCTCGAACGTAAAACATCTGAGTGGACCTGATGTCATTCATAAATTCTTTTCACTCCTCTGCACTGGATTGTTTATAAATTGTAATATAAACTTGAGTAAGCCGAGAAAAAAAAACAGACATGCTTGTTGAAATTTGAAGCTGTTAAAGTATAAAAGACTTTGTAATAATGCTTAGCCGTCCCTAGAAATATTTTTTATTATTAACAAACTATTTATGTGCAAATAAATACAAAAGTCAAAGGGCAAAGTGCAAGAAAGTGTTTGTTTATTGTTTGGAAACTAATCGACCCACGTGGAGAGCTTTACTTAATGGATGCGATTAGAGTAAAGAGTATGGAACCTACTATGGTATTATCAGTAAGTTTGCGTATTTTTTTGCGATCTACGACACATGATGACTTTGTGAAGCTCTTCGCCTGGGGTGATTGCTAGAGAGATTGATCAGCGATCTGGGTCGAAGCAGTGGTGCGGATTGCTTTTTTTCAAATTTTGTACTTTTATGAATCAGAAAAGTCTATTTCGGAAGAAAATTTCTTATTTGTTTAGTATGTTTTGTTGTATCTCTTTAAACAAAAAGATCAATAACAATATCAAAATTATCGTTTAAAATTTAAATAAATATTCTTCTTTAATAGACAGTAAGTAGTAATTCTTATCTCTACATTCTAATCAGTGAAATAATTCACTGATTCAAATAGTGAAAAGTAATTCATTAATGATCAGCAAAATTCCACAATGATTTGAATAAAAAGAGACAATTTATTTATTTATTATAGGGCTCAAAGATAAAATTTTTAAGTGTGTAAATAAAAAAAATCTGTAAAAAGCTATAGAAATTTCAGTCCTTTTTCATTCAAATTTTGAAATTTTGGTTAATGATTTATCATATGAGTAGACAATTTATCCGTTTTAATGAAAATTCGTTTTTTTTTGTTGTTAAAAATTAATATATTATTAATTGAAAATTTAAGTATTACATTTTTGGTTGAAAATGGATGCTTTTTAGTAGCAAGTTCAACTATTTGGTTGATAATTCGTCTTTTTGGTCGAAAATTAATCTTTTTGGTGAAAAATAAATTTTTTGAATTATTCAACTATTTGGTTGAAAGTTTAACTGCTATGTTAAAAAAAAATTATTTTGGTTAATGATTAATAATTTTAGTTAAAAACGGATCTTTTTGGTCAAAAATGGAACTATTTTGTTGCAAATTCGATTTTTCGAAATTTTTTTTTTTTTTTAGTTGGAACTTCTTGTTTTTAGTTGAAAATTCTTGTATTTTGTCGAAAATTCGTGTTTTTTTTTATTAAGAAAATAAAAAAAAAGTAAACTACTTTGTTTAAAAAATTGTTTTTTAATTGAATATTTATCATTTTAGTTGAAAATTCATCTCTTGTACTGAAAATTCAACTATTTCGTTGAAAAATAATTTTTTTGTATGATAAAAATTAATTTTGTTCATTGAAAATTTAAATATTCAATTTTTTATTGAAAATTCATATTTTTAGTTGCAAATTCATCTAGCTGGTTGAAAAATCATGCTTTTTTTTTAAATTTGTCATTTTTGGAATAAAATTAATTTTCTTGGCGGAAAATTAATTTTTTCATTAAAAATTTAACTTCTTCGTTGAAATATGAACTGCTTTGTTAAAAATTTATTCTTTTGGTTAATAATAATTTATCATATCAGTAGAAAATTTATCTATTTCCTTGAAAACTGAACTATTTTGTGGAAAAATTCTTGTATTTTGTCGAAAATTTGTGTTTTTTATTAAAAAATTAAAAAAGGTGAACTACTTTGTGAAAAAAAAATTTGTTGATTGAATATTCATAATTTTAATTGAAAATTTATCTCTTCTATTGAAAATTTAACTATTTTGTTGAAAAATAACTTTTTGTATGATAAAAATTAATTGTGTTAATTGAAAATTTAAATATTCCATTTTTGACTGAAAATTCATATTTTTCAGTTGCAAATATACATCTACTTGGTTGAAAAATCATGTTTTTTTTTTATTTTCATTTTAGTGATAAAATTAATAAAATAATTGTATATAATAATTAATCAACAATTGTAATAAAATTTAACTTCATTGAAATTTGCACTGCTTTGTTAAAAAATCATACTTTTCGTTATTGATTTATCATATCAGTTGAAAATTTATCTGTTTTGTTGAAAATTTAACTATTTTGTCGAAAATTAGTTTTTCTTTTATTGATGAAAATTAATATTTTGTTAATGACTCATAATTTTAGTTAAAAACGGATCAATTTGGATGAAAATTGAACTTTTTCGTAGAAAATTCTGTTTTTCGAAAATCATTTTTTTGTAGTTGAAAATTCTTGTATTTAGTTGCAAATATTTATATTGTGTCGAAACTTCGTGTTTTTTTGTTATTGTAAAAAATTAAAAAAAGATAAACTACTTTGTTAAAACTGTATTTATTTTTCTTGAATATTCATAATTTTTGTTGAATATTTACCTCTTCTGTTGAAAATTAAACTGTTTTGTTGACAAATAATTTTTTTGTATGATGAAAATTAATTTTGTGAATTGAAAATTTTAATATTCCACTTTTGGTTGAAAATTCATCTTTGTTTGGTAGAAAATTAATCTTCTTGGTGGAAATTTTTTTTTTTCATTTTAAGTACTTGGTTGATAGTTTAACTTCTCTGTTCAAAACTCAATTATGGTTATTGATTAATAATTTTAGTTAAGAACTTATTTGTTTGTTTCAAAATTGAACTATTTTTTTGAAAATTCGTATTTTTGAAAACTAATATTTTTTAGTTTAAAAATCTAGTAGTTTCTGGAAAATTCTTTTTTTTTCTTGTAAAAAATGTTTAAAGGTTCAAGTACTTTGTTAAAAATTAATTTGTTTTTGTTGAAGACTCATCAATTCAGTTGAAAATTTATCTTTTCCTTTAAAAAATTAAAATATTTTGTTCAAAAGTAATTTTTGTTGTTTGATAAAAATTAATTTCGTTAATTGAAAATTTAAATATTCTATTTTTGGTTAAAAATTGATTGTTTTTTAGTAGTAAATTCAACTATTTGGTTAGAAATTCGTCTTGTTTGGAAGAAAATTAATATTCTTGGTGAAAAATTCATTTATTTTTAAATTCAACTATTCATTTGAAAGTTCAACTTCTGTGGTAAAAACTCATTCTTTTGGTTAATGATTCATAATTTTATTTAAAAACTAATTAGTTCGCTTTAAAATTGAATTATTATGTCGAAAATTCTTTTTTTTTATTTGATCTTTTTTTAATGAAAATGCTTGTACTTTTGTTGAAAAATCGTCTTTTTTAGCATAAAATTAAAAAAAAGTTGAACTACTTTGTTGAACATTCATTTTTTTGTTGAAGATTCATCAGTTTAGTTGGAAATTCATTTTTTTCAAATTTAATTATTTAGTTAAATATACTTTCTTTCATTGATTGAAAATTATTTTTTTTAACTGAAAATTAAACTATTTCATTTTTGATAAAAAATTTATCATTACTTTAGCATTACTTGAATCAATCAAAATTGACTTCGAATCAGTAATTTCTGCCTAATTCCAATTTATAGTATATAAAAGTGCAAAGCGGCAAGCCTGTTAAAAAATAAAAAGTTTGATGATAAATATTATTACTTTAACATAAATTGTGAAACTTGACTATGAATTAAATTTATTGTTAAAAAATATCATAAAAGTAATATTTAATGTTGAAACTGATTTATTTTTATAATTTTATAGTGTCAAATGTAATTTCAATTAATTAGCGTCAAGACTGCTGGGACGTTTACCTGAGAGTACACAATACAGTTAGATAAAATTTTTAATAAAATTTATAAATCATAAATTCGCTTCTAAAATGACAGACGATGGAATGAGTCAGTTGGCACGTGACGCAGTGGGCAAACTTTTAAATAGAAATAATGGTGACCCTGACGATCGTCAAAGGCGATAAAATTCAACGGCCCCGAAGAAACGTAAGACAGATACCTAATTATGCTTCATAGTGACCGTAATGATGAAAGTTCTCATCAGTTCTGAATTCGAATAAAAATCAAGACCATTCGAGAATAACTTCTAGATTCCCTGAATTCATTACATTTTTCCATATTCATTGGTCTGCATACTTGCAGAAAAATTAGATTTATTACCAATATCCTGCGCTGACAGTGATAAGAAATAATTGACTTGTAAATTTCATTGAATATCTTTTTCAGATTTCCTAAGGGGTCGTCCATAAACTAGAAACTTACGTATTGTCACTAAACTCTTTTGAGGGACCTTAGGTTTAAGGTGGGATCCGAACCACCAGAGACTCGCCCAACCCGCTAGAAAGGAATGTGGCCAATCTTTCCTTTCTTCAGATGAATTTTGGCACATTTATCCATTCCAAAGTCCATCCCAATCTCTCCTGTGTACTTCTAAACGATATTTATGGCAGTTTGAAGTTTGCCTTTACCAGAGGCATATCTATATATACATATATATATATTTATATATATATGTATGTATATATATATATATGTTGAATCAATTAATTTATTGATTATTATTCGTATTATACTTGTTTAGCGACGTTACCAAAAATTGTGTCTGTTTTCACTTATTTCTTACGTTTTAGGACATCCTTATGGACAATAAAAATTTCTTAACCTTTTTGAATCAAATTTTTTACGCCTACAGTCGCTCAAGCTCACCGATTATAAATCATGAACTTTAAACTAACTTATTTAATAATTGGAAAATTTGTATGCTTTAATTTTAATCCTTTGAATCTGTCAACTATCTCATATATGAGTCCAGAAAGGTTCGTATTGAGACAAGTTTACGCCGCCTTAAAATCACACTTCTAAGGCCATAAAAGTTGTCTTCAAGTGATGTGCCCTCTCATTTTTTAGGTGCAACGACACATCACCGTCTTAAAGTCGAACTTCAGTCTAAATCGAGTCAGAATGAAATCGAAGCATTTTTACTCGGGAAAGATTCTGTGTTTCTGTATGTGTGGATGTATGGTTAGACTGGAGGAGTGTAGAAGAAAGAAAGAGAATATCGAGTTTACACGGTGCGTCGACTCATCTTATACCCGTCGCCTCGCTTTAATTAAATCTCTCGACCCTTCCTGAAGAACCTAGAATAGTTCCAGGAGTCTGAGGCCACCTTCCACTTTTCGTCACCTTTTCTTCCGCCTCTGTCGCGTCATTCTTCCTGCTGACGAGGTCTTCGAGTTTTGCTAGTTACACATCGTGCGTCCGCTAATGAGCATCAAGAGCCAACCTCAACATCTAGAACTACCGCTGTCCGAGAAATTTCATTTCAGTCCTGTAAAGATCTAAGGTGTCCTGAGTCGTAGTTAATTGCTTAATGTCATCAAATCTAAAAAACAGACAATATTGAAATACTAGGTCATCGGTATTTGCTCTATTCGCTTCTTAAACACCATCTGATAATTTATTTACCGCCATCTTCTGTTGAGATAAATGTCACCAGAAGAATATATTTTAAAAGTGGGTTTTCTGTAGAGCAGAGTAATGTTATAGAGAATAGTCAATTCATAAATGTTTCTTTTCTAAAAATCGATACCCATTCAGTCGGCATTATATCGTTTTTTCTTCCTGCACGTCCTTTAACGTTGATTTTCATTCTGCGTTTGTTTTAGGTTCTCCATGAGCAGGCGAACGTCAAAAGCGAGCTGAACGAGGCCGGAAGAGACCTCATTGTCCGAGAGGTAGACCCTACTCCACCCACCATATCGGGAGAGAGACGCGACAGGAGGGTGCAACCGTAGCAGCGACGGCAGTCAGCCAACTCAAACTTTGATATGGTTTCCTAAATAACCAAGGCGACCGATACCACAGCACGATACCCCTCGGTTTCCACCCGCGGTAGCATAGCAGAGTGGTCGGTAACTACCGGTGAAGCATATTGAAACCCCTCTTCACCCTCTACCCCTCAACACTCTATCTCTCTCCACCCACCTCACAGGACCCGATACAGTGAGCAAACGCTTGTCGACGAATGCCTTCCATGCAAACCCCCCTGAGTGCGTTTGTCGTTTCGTAAGTAGAACCGCCACCTCGACACCCACGTAGAGTAATCAATCGACAGCATTTTCCATAAAACGGTCACCACATGACGATGGAGTGACAGGCAATCTGCCTACACCAATTACACCACTTAACTACAAAATCGAATATGAAAATGGACATCCTTCTTCAGCTAGACCTAAGGATTAGTAATGAATATCATGATGGTTCACTTTCTTAGAAGATAGTAATATTTAGTAAGATATTAGTTAGAAGACTAGGGCAGTATTGATCCATCCTTTGTCTGTTTGGCAGCTAATTAGATGTTAACTAAACAAGAGAACTAAAATTAAAAAGTTTAAAGTTTATTGTACTCGAGAAAGCTTGCCTACACGTTCCCTTCCGAACAGTATAACCAACCCTGGTGGGCTCTGGTCTCCAGTTGCGACCGACTAGCGTTAATTACTAATTAATTGTTTCGCATGTTTGAGTTTTAAATGGATGAGTTAAACAGCGCGTAAGAGCTCTGGATGATCGTGGAAGGTAGTAAGGCAGCTCTCCTACCCTTTTCTCACCACTTCCATGCGTACGATTACCACGCAAATACTGTACACCGGTTAACGAGGTTAGGATGACCGTGTGAGTGCGAGAGGACTCGGTTCTCTCGTTCGTTTTTCACCCTCGTCACCGAAACGAAGTATCCATTTCGAGCTGTGGCCAACGAGCTTGATGAATGCTAAGTATCCTCTCTGAATTTATACCTAACTTACGTTTATTATACTCATAAGTTTTCAGGTAACTTTCCAAATATGTAGGTCTAACCTATACTATAAATCCAATTTCTCCTAACTCTAAATTCAGACTAATCTCAAACTAATTAAGTTTTCCAATATCAACCAAAAGTCTCTAAGCAACCAAATTTCTAAAAATGTGTCTGACCAGGAGACTTTAGAGTGAAAAGAGGTCCTGAAAGCAGATTAGAGCCTCAAAGGAAACCCTTTAGAGGCTATCAGGGACCAATAAAGTGACTCAAGTGTTGGTGATAAGTGCACGAGATCGGTGAGAGAAGCCCTTCCTCGCCACCAGCAACTCCGACGATGCCCCATGGAACAACGACCAAACTCAGTTTACACGGGAGAACTCCCTGAAGAGCGGTGTCGCGTCCCTGCAAATCGTTTTACCTCAATCTTACTGCCAGAAGAGACTAGTAGAGTAGGGGATTCTGCCCCCGTGAAGCTGGCATCACTCGCCTACCCATAATCGGAGCTCAAATAAAAAGACGTAATATCAGATAAAACATCCCATTTGTCTAACGACGATTTTTCTCAAGGCTGAACCAACGAGCCAACGACAAGTATGCCCTCGAGAGGGGTAATGGTCTTAAATGCCGCTCTTACGCCGCTATTCATCCGATAGCACGTCTGTTTGACTTCACCTTTACTTCTGTCTTGAGATTTCACTTAAGTGAGATGAATTCAGGTTAAATGGCTTTATCTCTTTTCAAGTTTATAAAGGAGATGTTCTCTTGTATAAAAGAAGCTTTAACATATTGTGCAACCTCCCGGAATATTTTCTTGTATTTTAATAAAATTCTATTGAGCGTCTTTGAATTTGCATAGATAAACTTAATAGATCTAGTTAAAAGCGATTTTTTCAGCTGCCTATTGGAAAATTTTCCTGCGGAAGGAGGAAAAAAGCTGGAAATAAGCAAAGGAAAAGTGGTTACCGGCACCTAGAGTTATGTACTGTTGGTGCCCATCCCCGTATGTGTATTTCGTATATATTTACAACCCCGTATCGCTATCTCCGACCGCGTAAAGAACACGGGGAATGATATACGTAGTAATAACAGGCACCGGGGCGGTGAGAGAGACCAAGGGGTGAATTTCCGTAATGCCTATAATGCTCTAACGTTATGTACAGCGTTTCCTCCGTTTTCACAGAATTTTATTGCCGGAAAAAAGTGGTCGCCCGGAAGTCCTGAAATATGTAGCCACCCCTTCAGTAACCTCCTTCGAAGTGCTCAGTATCCGCGCATTCGTTTACGAGGGTAAAAACGATTTTAATATCGCTCCACAACAAAGACTTTTGATCCTATAAATGAAATTGTTGAAGATTAAAGACAAATTAAAACGGTGAAAACTGATTCAATTGAAATGTGCTAATTTTACGCGGGAGGAATGGAGAAAGAAACGACGGAACCAAATAAATCAGCAATGACAGAAAAATCGGTCTGACAAATCGGCAGCTGTTATTGACTGGTGCGGGGGCGAGTCGCACGTTAAATCGGTATCTTAACTGGTACCAGAGGACAATTATTGAACTGTGCGCTTCGTTCGGTAGAACAGGAGGTAACGCCAGTACCGTCTATTGGAGGCGAGAGTCCGGATTGTTAATTGCTGACTGTCACGGGCACGCAGTGAAATCGAAGAGATTGCTTCACCATCCGCTAAATCATTCCGGGTTTCTAGGAAGGAAGGCTTCCCGGTTTTCGCGCTTTTCAAAATTTTCATTTAAATTTTTCGTCAATATAAGAAGTTAGAATTGTTGTGAAGTGGTCCACATAGACGAACCATAATTCATAGATAACAACAGATAATCTAGCTGGGATAAATTACAATAAATAAAATTAAATCTATAGCCTACAATCGCTAATATATTCTCTAACATACTGGGTATTTTTTTAACTTAAGAAATCGAAAAATCTCAAAAAATACGCATGCTGTGAAAAAATATCCGCAATAAAAACTTTGTATTTTCGAGGGGGAAAAACGATTTTGAACAAATTTACCCCTTCCCCCCCCTCGCCAGGAGGAATGGAAGGTAACTTGGTAATTTAAAATGGGAACCCCAATTTTTTATCACAGATTCGGATTCTTCTTTATGAAATACCCCCCGAAAATAAAGTTTTTATCACGAATATTTTTTTCATAGGATGCGTATAAAATAAACGCCCTGTATACTCTGATACATACTCCGTCATAGATAAATCCTGACAGATAGTCTCCAGTAGACAGCAATAAATATACCGCAACAGATAATTACATTTGAAAACACCACGAAAAATGGACTAGAGACGATAATCCGCAATGGGTAAACCATAATGTATAATTCATAATAGGCAGGCCACATAAGACAATCTGCGATGAATAGGCCAAAACCAACAATCTGCACTAGATTTATGCAAAAAATATACCATAATATTTAGAAGACAGTCAACTGAACACAACAATTATTTACAATCTATAAAAAAGTACAGAAATTCACAGTACATACCTTACGACACATAATATGTTATGATCAAGCCACAACTAATAATCTGCAGTTGATACAGTACAACAAATAATTCGAAATTGATAAACCACAAAAACAATGGCACACAAAGATAATCAATTATTTAATTATATTATAAATAATTACTGCATAAATGAATCTTAACAAAAGATGAGTAAGCGAAAAAAACCTAAAAATTCACTTTATTTAATTTATCAATACACTGGAACTTGGAATTATGGCGTCCGAGTTTATTTCCTTCCTGGAACTGCTGGTCTCGTGTGGCCTCGGAATGAAATCATGCGTGGAACAAGGGAGGCGGTGCTACTCAAGCATGACAAACAAGCAGGAGGGACGCACTCTCCACGCGTTAGTTGCATCAGGTTACGACATGTCTGGCAATCCAATGGACAGCGTTCAAGCGGCCCTGACTGTTTACGTTCGGAGTATCTGGACTAATGTCCAAGGCAATGCCCGAATTCAGTGATAATTCCAAGTTCTAGTTTATTTAACGATATATTGTAGTTTAAAATCCATAATTTGAAATGGACCATTATAATCACTAGGGCCCCCAAACAAATAAAATCAAACAAAAAAAATTAATACGGTCTTGAAGTTGTTACCAAAATTTTAAAGAATTTATTCACTTTTATTCTGTATTATAAGAGAAATATTAAATATTTATGAATTTTACAAAGTATCCATATTCATTTTAATTTATGGATAGACGTAGAAACCGAGATGACAATTTTTTCCCGTCAATTTCAGTTTGATAATTGAATTCACGATATTCTAAACATACAGAAACAATCATTATCTAAATTTTTTGTTTAAAAATGTATTTCTTCATCTGAAAATTGTACTATTCTATTTTTGTTCAATATTGGTCGTTTTTAGTTAAAATTTCAACTATTTGGTTGAAAATGTATGTATTTTGTAGTAAATTTGTCTTTTTTGGTGGATTATTTTTCTTCATTGAAAATTCAAAAACTTGGTTAAAAGTTCAACTATTATGTTAGAAATTTATTTTATTAGTTGAAGATTCATTTGTTTGGTTGCAAATTAGTTATTTACATTCTCATCTAGAGAAGGTATTAGATTTGTGTAAAATTTGACACCCCCGTTTTTTGTCAAATGTCCACGTTTTGAGACCCCCTGCACCCAAAAAACAGGTCTTTGCGAATGTGTCTGTCTGTCTGTATGTATGTATGTCTGTCTGTGAGCACGATAACTTTCGAAAAAATTGACCGATTGGATTGGCCTTGGGTATACTATTTTAGTCTCGTAAACGAAAGGTCAAGTTCGCTAGCCCGCCATTTTGGATAAAAATTCAAAAAATGAGCGCATTTTGAAATTTTTTTTAAGCAATGTTTTTTAATAAATTTTGAATTATATATGCGGCTGTTCATAGAACTCAAAAATTTAAACAATTTATTCTCATGACTTTTTTCGATAAAATGAAAATGTTCAGACTTACAGCATTTTCAAGATCCAAAAGAGGAAACGAAAATTAACTCCATCGGTTTCCTTTCCTTGCCCCCCCCACCCCCCCACAGTAACAGAAGTTTTAGTGGGACTGACTTTACACCTAGACTCTCCACCATATGACGAATCGCTACATTATGAACACATTATCGAGATGAATACCAAATCAAGCGCGAAGCGCGAGTTCCAACAGGTGCGCGCCCCGGGCGCGGTCAAACTTGCGCGCGATGCGAGCATATTTGTCGCCTTTAGTTCCAAGTTCAACCATTCAGTTGAAAATTACCGTTTTTAAATTAATATTTCTGAGTTGAAAATTCAACTGCTTTGTTGACAATTTTGCTATTGTGTTTTTTCGCTTAAAACTTCAACTGTTTTGTTGCAAATTCGCCTTCTTTGGTTGAAAATTCTATCATTTTGGTAGAACATCTATTTCGCGTAAAAGTGACTTTTCGGTTAAAAATTTATATTTTCGGGTAGAAAATTCAACTGTTTTGTAGAGAATTCACCTTGCTGGCTTACAAATTCAATTTGAAAATAAATCTCTTTGAGTAGAGGAATTAATTATTTTGTTAAAAATTCATCTTTTTTGTTCGAATTCAATTATTTTTTATTTAAAATAAAAATATTTGTTTTTTGAAATATTGAAAATTCATCTTTTTGGGTTAAATTCGACAGTTTTTTAATTGTAATTGAACCCTTTAACCCTTTTTGGGTTGAAATATCAACTATTATATTTTAAGTTGAAAATTAATCTTTTTCATATTTTTTTTTCTCGAAAATTCAACTATTTGATTTAAAGTGCAACTGTTCTTGGTTTAAGTTTATTATCTGTTTTGTGAGATGGGTGGCCACTGGGTACGATGAAGTTACAATGACGGACCGGCGAAATCCTCGTATGTCTTGAGGATATGGTGCGACCAAAGAATGACGGATCTCTGCCCCCCTCTCGTAAGTGCCTTAGCATGATTTTCATACGTGCGTGTGGCTTCGAGATTACGAACCAGTGATGGCTACGCACCTTCGAGGCAACCGATCATAAGGAGAATCATTTGTGTAATTCAATGCGATTCTGCTGATTCAGTAGGGGCTACACACCTTTGAGGTAACCGATTATAAGGAGAAACATACGTGTGATTCACCGCGATTCTGCTGGGAGCTAGTTTCATTTTTCTGGACAGCAGTCAACTATTCTAAATGTCAGTTGCTTAAAATGTAAACTCCTGAAAATATCAATTATTTTAAATATCCATTCATTAAAATGCTAATTATTTAAGTATTATTAGTTACTAATTTTCTCAATGTCGAGGTCTTTAGCAGATTGTGACTGCGACTGCCATCGACGATAATGACACTGGCTCCCAGTAGATCCGCGGTAAATCACACCTATGGTCACGTCTCACAAACGTGAGATGGATGGCTACAGGGAATAATTATAATAAAATGATCACAGTACAATGATAATAATATAGATTTATACAAGCGTTACGAAATACAATTCAAATGACATTTTTAAAAGTAAGACATGATTTAAGGAGAACTTGTAATCGAGGACACATGGACTAACGAATCGTACGAAAATGAAATGCGTGTAGAGCAACGCGCTTCTCACACAGGGAAGATGTAATTTGGACGTTGGCAGGTATTTATCCCGCTCGGCAGGAAGCGACACGGAGGCAGTCGGGGCGGAGGAGTTTCGTGAGGCTAAGAGCATTAAAGAGACGTTTTCCGCCCGACACTTAGGTTTTCGTTCTCGCGCCCACCCCATAGAATCACGGCCTATCGGCTTAGCACTTGGCGGGTGGTCCCGGGCCGCCCCTAGCTTCCTTTTTCCACCCCTACAACCTCCAACATTCTCTTGTCTCAAATCTTCTCTCTCACTCTTTCTTTCTCACTAATTCTCGCTGTCTCGCTCCACAGACTATAACTCCAGAACAAGCGGCACCTAGTATAAATATTTTCCCTCTTCTAAGAACTTAAGTATCCACCATCAACAGAACTATAGACTCGCTCATTCAATACAGATTTGGTTAGCTTAAAATATAAGTTTGAATGCTAAAAAAGAATAATATGTCAATGTAAACTAAAATGGTATATATTTCGTTTTATTTGAGATATATTGTATAACATATATTTGTGGAGTAAATGAAGAACTGAGAAGCTCATGACGTGGAAGATAAAGGTGCAAAGCATGGAAGTAAGGTACTTGGTTGGAAGCAACAACGCCCCAGGGTGCGTCGATGGTGGTGAATTATCAGCTAAGAGGAAATTATGGAAATAGATATGAGTCGAGCAGAGAGCGCAGACGCGGTGTGCGTTTGCATAGTGTTCGGTTGGCTACTGTTGAAGATGATGGGGCTGCCTTTAAATAAATTGTACTCAAGTAGCCAATTTGCGATGTAAAAGTACATTTCCATAAATTATCCGTAAAGACGTTGCAGGTTCTCTCAAGCCTAACTCGTATGCGAGGTTAGCTAAAATCTGCTGAAGAATTTAAAAATTGTGAAAATTAGTCATTAATAATATTTAAATAATTAGCATTTTGAAGAATGGATATTTAGAATAATTGATATTTTTAGGAGTTTCCATTTCAAGTAGCTGACATTTAGAATAGTTGAATTTTGATAGATGATTGTATTATGCGCGTAATGGATCTAACTTATGAATTTATTCCACGTGCGTTGTACCTCTCACATTATATGAACAATCCAATATCGAGTTATGCATCAAATGCCTTTCCTGGAGCGGGGAACATGCCACTGCTCACGCTACGTGCTAACTGCGCTAAACCGTGTTAACGAGGGGGAGTCTATCAATTCCAGCTACTCAACGCAATATGAACGTAAACCGTGGTACAGGTACGCATTTCCAGGAGTAGTCACCAAGTGGTGCTCGTTCATGCGAATTTACGCGAATCGTTCATCATTAGCTCAGCTCAGCGACTATCGATAAAAGAATACACTTTCTTAACATGATAGCATGCCAGACAGTGATTAGACACGTTTTAGTTGAGACTAAGTATTCAATAAATCTGCATAAAGTTTCTTGGGTTTAAACGAAGCTCAGATGCCCCTCCTCCCTAATCTCAGGCGAAAAATGTTATGCGGGGTTATTGAATATTGTGTCTCAATTGTGCATCTCAACCAATAAATATTGACAGTTTTGTACGATATTTTGTAAAAGAAAAAAATTACAGATTTCATGTGTAAGTAGATTCAGTTACGCACAGTCAGACAATTGGTTATTGGATAGTTGATTATATTTTAAGTGTTCCTTATAGAAGTTTTCTTACAGTTTAACTCTTGAAAACTAAAAAATGAAAGGCTTAAAATCTAAGTGAAGTATCGGACGGTATATTGAAAGAGAAAATTGAATAAGATAATTTCTAGGGAAATGTGCACAGCTCCTGAGCCATGTGCTGAGAGTTCACGTAATCTACGTGTGAGGTAATTCCAATAAAAAATGTAGAATGAAAAGGGTAGATACGAGGGGTATGCCGTCAGGCATCTCGAATGTAATCATTAGCAAATTTCAGGAAAACGGGGTCCCCTTTTCGCATTGCGTGTGTCTACTAATTTATTTCCCTTTGAATATTCGAAGGGCACCCTTTCCTTTCCTTAGACTTCATGAGTTTGTCCGTTGTCTTCCTGCTTGGGAGGGCGTCGCATGACCGGGACATTAAGACATTGTTCGCATGATTTACACCCCGAAATTCATTCATAGGCCAGCCATATATTAAACATACATTGTGAGTTAACCCTTGCCTTTCAGCCACCTCCTTCTATTCTATCCTTGAGTTCAATTTCGCGACATTTTTGCCAAAAAATTAACCTTTTTAAAGTCAGACGAATTGGGGAAAAGTTGAAATAATAAAATTGTGAAACATATTATTTCTTTAATTTGTAGGCAGTGGTTCCTCTAGGTAGAAATACTTGGTGTCACATAACGAAAGCAAGGGTGAAGGAAGTTACTGATGAACTTGAGTCATCGATCATCCAATTACCCGGACGATCAATCATCCCACTGGCATTTGCCCCAAACGCGCTTCGAAGCAACTAGATGCTCCAGACCACGCGGTGGTCCAGCATCCTCCGGCCCTCGCCCCTCTTCTAGTCAGCACCGACCTGCTCGACCCTTACGCTGAATCCCTAATCAACCCTTTTCAACGCGCGTAATTTCGAGCCATCGCCTGCTGCTTGCAACGCGTCCCACCTTCCCTAAGTTATCGACTTGCTCCTGGCTCTTCGCACCCTTCGATCTGTTTTTGGTTCATGATTGATGCTACGGCTCCTCAGAAAATCAATATCAATTAAAGACTAATTCTCCTTGATTTACTCCTTTTCAATAACACTACAAAAATGCTTTACTATTTTTACAAGATTTAGAGAAATACCCAAACATTTTATATAAATAGTAAATAATAATAAATAATAATACTCTGACTCTAAAGAAAATTAAGTACGAGTAACTTTGACAGAACTTTTTGAATTTATAATAAATTTCACAGTTTGCGTTACAATTATAAAGATGATAAAAACACAATGAAAATAAGAAGTGGAATTGATAGTAGAGCGTGCTTTCAAATTTTTTTATTTGTTGAAAAATATTATTGAAACTTACATAATCTTTTCCCTGTTTCTTATAAACCTAAAAAGAGTACGGGAAACCACCCTACAGTAGATAATGACCCTAAAGTAGATAATCGTTTATTCAAAATAATAATGTATGCAAAATCATTAATATCATATCATTGATTGAAGGTAGTCTCCCCTAAATGACATTTCGATTTTGCATTTAAATATATATATTTTTTCATTCGCTCATTATTTAATTTGCTGTTCCAGCCATGCAGTTTTCCAATGCACCTTATGTACCCCAATTATTAAATTGTCAAATATAAAAAATCTTAAATTCAAAATTATCCCATAATTTGTAAGAAATTTGAACATTTTAACTACTTCTGTTCTGGAATCATTGAACTTCAATATCAAATATTTCAAGTTTTGAAAAACAGAACTATATGACATGTCCTTCACAGGATATTTTATGATTGATCAGAACTAGTGATATTCTTTGATTATAAAGAAATATTTCTTTGTGATAAATGTAAAAATTAATAAGTCAAACAAATGATTTCTTGGAAGCTAAGAACCTAGTTTCATTGAATCTGTTTTTCATATCGTAAGAAATATTTCCTCATCTTAATGAAATCGATTCTTTGAAGTTATAAATATTTACGTATTTAAATTGGGTAATTAATTCTTGAAATCATCTATATGTGGATCAAGCAATATGGCTTTCTATGGGTGAAAGGAATATATTTTAGGATAAATGAATATTCATCGAATTGAAAAAAAATTATCTGCTGCTAAAAGTTGACACGATTATTGCAAGCATATAATTATAAGCATTTCAAAATCTTTTTTTGAAACTGAAAATAGATCAATTCTATTAGAAGAAATCGTTGTTTGAATATACAATCTGAAATTAATTAATTCGAAAAAAATCGTTTGAATGAAGAAAATACTTTATTGAAGTAAATACATGTGGGCATATGCCTAGAACCTTTCACATTTATGCACCTCAAAGATATCTATGTAAGTAATTTAAGTAAATTAAAGGGGAATTTTCTTCTCGAGGTATCAACTATAGTGTAAATTGTACTGTTGAACTGATTTAAAATAGATCAACACACTAAATTAAAAGTAATTGAAGTTTGAATATTCGATTTTTGAACAAGTTTCTCCGGATCCACATTTTCTTATGCTTCTTATGCCTTTAAACTATGGCGATACAAGATAGGGTTACAAAACACAGTATGCATTAAGACCATCACAGCAGAATCGTGTTTATTTCAAGAAAAATTCAAAACTGTATTTCTTTCAATTCGAAAAAATGTATGGGCTTCAGAATTATGCTCCTTGATTTTGGAATTTCGACCGTCATGGTTATACTTACATAGTTAATTTAGAGAAGCAAGTTCACACACGTTAAAACCCAATAGTAATGATAAAGGAAAGGAACCATCCTAAACAATTGTGCTCAATTGTGTCTCGAAGGAATAGTGTTCCGAATTAATAAATCGTCTGCAAAATTTGAAAACCACGGTTATAACCATTATGCTCGTTAAAGTATAATACAAAGTTTTGGAAAAGCTTACAAATACCTTATCTTGGTTCATTACGGTAGCCTGTTATGAAAATAAAAAGATTAAAAAAATTTATTCAACGTGAAGTTGCTAATTCAGAACTTACGGGTGACGTCACAGGTTAATCTTTCAAATAATAATAATCATTACCCTGGAGTTGACATTTTTTCAACGATGAATCCTTATACAAATAAACTGATCCTGCTCAGGGAAAAGCAAATAATAAAATAAAAACCAAACATTACTGCTAAGATTAACGAAAGGTTAGCACAACATTTTTCGGAATTAATTAACCTATCAATACCTAATTTCCTTTGATAATTTTATTGTTATTTTGAAATTGTTGTCAACCGTCAATCACAAATCTTTTAATAATGATGAGAATATTATTATTACGTACATTTAGTCAATATAGTAAAATTTTCAATGTCGTGCCTGCAAAAATTGTATAATTTATTTTTTAATTGAAAAGTGAAAGGTTTCAGACATATGTCTATATGTGTAGTTCGTTGAAATTCAACATTTTGTCATTTATTTGTTTCAATTATAAATTTATTTCAGTTGAAAAACATTTTTTTTGTATGAAAAGTTCGTGAGCGTAGAGCGCATATATTATCTCACAATAGAAATTAGTTCTGAAGGTTATCAGCCTAATATTTTCACCATTTATATAATAAATAGGTGTGATGTTCTAGGTATCGTACTAGCAGTTATTCTCTATTCTCAGCATCAGTACTGACTGTGCCGGAAATATTTTGTGGATTTTTGAATAATGATGGTATTTTTGTGGCTCAATAGATTGCTTGCTAGATATCGATCTATGCTTATTTTTCAAATTATATTATTTTTGCAATTTTTCTACTTTCTCTTTGAGTGAAACACCCGGTTCTTTCAATTAATTAATATTTTGTCAACCTTGTTACATGCTTATTTTGAATACTATAGCGCATCTTAGGGCCCCAAAAACATGTACTCCTACTAAAAACCCATTTCTTCGTTTCCAAGAAATGTTAAGTAAAATTTTGGATATGCTTCTTTGAACCAAGGAATCACACCTTTAAATTAAAAATACTTTCACTTCAGCGGATAGACATAGTTTTGTTTGAAGGAAATGTTTCCTAGATTTAAAATCATATTTAACTCTATTTGCTACTTAAGATTTAAACACAATCTTTTATTTACTTCAACCAATACCAACGTTTATTCGCTTAGTTAAATGTCACTGATTGAAATAATGATTATATTTTTTTTAATAATTTCATACTTTTTTTGTATATAAAATCATTTCTTTGTATTGCAGAAATTTTGCATAGGACGTATTCTGCACGATAATTTCTTTCAATAAAGTAAATTTTCTTTGATTCAAGATATTTATTGCTCAGTATAGCATAGTTATTGATAGTTAGAAAGTGAAAAACATTTAAAAGTTGATAAATACATTTCCATTTAGTATGACGGAGCCCATCTGGGTATAAACGTGCAAAACGCTGCTTAACTTCGGGGATAAAACGAGAATCCCTAAAGAACTTCATTTATTTGAGTGAGTATCTTTAATGAGTATATAAAAGATTCTTAATATATTTTGTTAAAAGCTTTAATGATAAAATATCAGGTTTTAAACACCTAAAGTATGTACTTCAGACTGCCAAGTTTGCACTATGCGTGAACATAGACAAAAAGTTTTGTTTCAAGAAAGAGGGTTCTGTTTGAAGCCGAAAAATAGGGTAAGAGTCTAGTTTTAAGACAAAAATTGGGCCGAATTTAAGGTGTAAAGAATTAGGCTGTAACAATAGTAACACTCTTTTTCTGTGGAGGAGACGTAGGTACATTTGTTTTATTTTAATAGAAAAATACTTCCAAAATCTGCTTAATATTTTTAATGCTTTTGTGTTAGGTTATTTTACAGCTTTAAATTTTAATGATTTCATATTATAATAAATTAATTTTTATTAAAAAAGGAAGCTTTTCAGCAATACAAATTGTTGGTGGATTTCAAATAAGGAAATTATATTGTAGGTGTGCTGTAAGATTGGGACATGTATTGACACTATTCTTACTTGAGGGGCTGATAGCAAAAGCGGACTAAGAAAAGAGTCCGTGGCGCGTGGACTAACCCATTTTTGCACGCACTCATATTTCGATACGGTTCAACTCCAACCGAACTCTTGATTCATATATATATATATATATATATATATATATGTATATATATACTCCCGCGCCCCTTTAGGGAAACGAAGGCTGCAATCTATACTGGGATGTAACTAAATTATTTTTCCACTTAACTAAAACTTGCATGCAACGTATACACTATACAGCCGAGATCCATAAGTATAGCGAGCTAAAGTTTAAATTAAGGACAGTATGGAGAAATGTGAAGCATTCATCTATCCATCCTATTTTGATTTCGGCTACAGGCAATGTGCACGCAAGATGCACTGAATATCTCGGACATCTATAGAATCAAAGGATACTGGTAGCAGCTGAAAAATTGGCTTCACCAAACACCTGTCGCATGATATAAAAAGCTTCCTAGGCCATCAGGAAGAAGGCAAGAGGTTTCAAACATCGTTTAACAATTTCATATCTTTAACTTATCAGACACTTGATATAGTCGGTGACTGATGATGAAAAAAACTGTGTTTGCTCAAGTAAAAGTCGATTAAAACAAAATAATGTGACTAAAAATAAAAGCGTAGGGCCATATGTTAAAAAGTAGCACAGGTTCATCATGGAAAGAATAATTAATGTCTAAAAATAGGTTGATTTATTTCTTACTTATGATGCTTTTTTCCTTTTGTTTATTGATTTTTCTCTAAACTTTGGTGTTTCAGGCGCAGCAGCAAGTGCCGTGTAAGTTGACGCTGCGTGAAAATTGAACAACATTCCTGTAATGTAAATATAATTATAATAGTGCAGTGTTCAAAGCAAGCAACAAAAGTTCGCGAAATATCAAACGCCAGCCTAATTAGTTCCCGCCCGTGGCTGTACATTTGTAAATTCATGTAAAAAGAAAGTTGCCTATTAATTAAGTCAATTGCAATGATTTTTCGCGAAGTGGTATTTTTCCCGAACATACCTTGGAGCCAAGTTCAACGTCACTGCGTTCGCCACGGTTGATGCATTACTACAGAAGACTGAGATGTACTATTCCACATTCCGAGAAACATATCGCTTATCCTCCATAAGGTAAATTCACTTTCAATTTTATTCAGTATTAAATTATATTATATCAGGTTAAAATCAGTCATATCTCCAGTATGTAGGGTTTTTACATTTGGCAGGCAAAATGTTTCCCAACATTTGAAAATCTAATCGAAAAGACCGAATAAAAAATATAAACAATAAAGATGATAAATTGTCAATGCGTTATCTGTTAAGTGTTTCAAAATTCGAATTTTTTTGTGATGATAAATATCGTTATTTTACTTCTAGAAATATAATAATCAATATTTTTTGAAATCTCTTTAAATTCTCTTTGATTCAAAATGAAAATAACTAAATGATTTTAACAATATTCTTTAAATCGTTAAAATTTAACAAATCAGGTCAATTCAAGTTTGGCATGTTTAACCTCAAAAGTAAAGCGTGCATTTATTAGTATATTATGCACCAAGGGAGTGTACTGAAAAAATTAACAAGTCGTATTAAATAATTATTTGTAGTGAATTATGCTAATTAATCGATAATTAATGGTAACTTATTGCTTCGAGTTGGTTAAATCTGTCAACGTGATAAAGTAATCGCTAGACGATCACTTTTTGTGAGCCCAAAATGTGAGCTATATATATTTAATGTAGAATTTTCATTATTCATCTCTTACGTCACTTTTTACTCTTTAGGGACTGAAAAGTAGAACTTTAGACTCTATTCATAGGCAATGAAAAGGATTGAAGTCATGTATGTGTTATTAAAAATATGCTTGGAGTTTTCTTTATAAATTGATATTAATTTAATTTTAAGCTAGAATATTAATTCAAGGATAAATTTTGGATTTGAATAATCACAGATGCAACATTTCAAGAAATATTGCAAAGCAAGTAGCGACTATTTCTTGAATTAAAAGTTTGAACAAAAATTGCACTCACTAACTACTTATACCCAGCATCGCCAGGGTATCAACAGTGAAAATTTGTAAATGTTCTGCAATATTTACAAATGTATGTAAGCCAATACAAGCATTGTATGACACATTTTCATTTGGAAAACCCGCTTATACTTCCCCGCAAAAAGGGTGAGTTCTTCCAGTCAATTCTGGACAGGATTTTGTTTATATGTAGTTTAGAATTCTTGCAAAGTATTCAAATAAATTTCAACAATATTTCAGAAATCCGTAGAAGTATTCTATAATTTTCCAACATTTTCATCTAAATGTTCGTCTTGAATGTTTTAGATAGTTCTAGAATGTTGCGGTATGTTCTAGATTACTCCAAAAATGTCGAATATTCTATAATGCGCTCAAATATTCGCGGAAGCTATATATTGTTCAAGAATGATCGAAAGTTTCTGTACTTTATTCTGAGATTCTGGAATATTGTATATATATCTACATTTTTTTAGAATATTCTAAGAATTTTCAAAGTCTTCCCAAATTAGTAAGAATGTTGTTGAAAGTCCCTTGATTTTCTAGTTCATTTTGAAATTGCGGGAAGTTTTTTCTTTTATAAAAAATGTGGAATTTTTTCAAATGTTCAGGAAGTTTTCGAAATTTGTTAGTTCATTCCGAAATTCTGAAATCTTCTAGAATTTTCTAGAATATTCTGAGAGGCATTCGATTCTTTTAGAATCATTGTTCTGCATTCTTCTTTCTCCATTTGAGATTATTGTTAAATTCTGTAGTGTTTTAGATATTTTTGGACTTTACTTAAAATATGCTGACTGTTCTAGACAAGACCGCCCACTATGAAATCTGGAAATCTTATAACTGTGAATGCGGCAAACTGTATTAAATTCTTATAGAGATTTCCAAGATTTCGTTCAGATTTCCGGGAGTTCCGAGATTTCCAACGCTGCTCGCGATCCACGGAGTAATAATAAGGAGACCGACCTCCCTGTATACGTTTTGACGGTGCAAACTGCACATTTATTGCCTTGCCTCAGGCGTCGAAAATACTGACGCATGCGCACTGCGCTTTACTATCTCTTTTTCTGCCGTGAAAAAAGAGATAGTATATCGTAGTGCTCATGCGCCACTACTTCGGGATTATCGTACAGATACCGCAGTCAAAACTCGAGGCGCTTTGTACAGCATAATCGGTCTCATCATTACTCCGATCAGACCTTACGTGGGATTCTATAGACTCGGCTAAACTCGGAGGCTTTCGGATCTATTCGACTGTTCGTTCCAAGCATAGGAGCGTATGTCGGAATGCTCCACACCAGCTCACCTCCGTCTACACTTACCAAAGATTTCCAAGATTTCCTCCAAGAGTTCTCTTGAGATATCTCGCGCAGCAATCCAAGATTTCTTAGTGACCATCCACTCGGTTCTAGATTATTCTGGAAGATTTTATAATGATCTAAAATTTTTCTGGATGTTATATAGTTTATTCTGCCATTCTGCCATTCTGCGATATTCTTGACTTTTTTTAAATGTTCTGGAATTTCCTGAAATATTTTAAAGTGTTTTAGACGCTTCTACATTCTAAAAATTAGCTTGGATATTTAAGTGGATTCTGGAACTTTCTAGAATATTCTGAGATGTTTTGGAATTCTCTAAACTTTTCCGGAAGAGAATTTGTAACAAAATATATGTAATTTTTACAGTCTTATTCATGAGAGTGTGAGGGACCATTCATTAATTACGTAAGGGCGATTTTGACCACTTTTGACACCCCGCCTCCACCCCGCCAACATAAGGATACATCAGAATAGTTACATATCATTAGAAAAACTAAAATACGCGATTTTTTAAATTGTAAAATGGGTAGTTTGAGTAGAAATAATGCAGCTACTGTGATAGTTAAAATTGAAACTACAATTGATATAGTAAGATATTACGTAAGAATGGTTTTACCTCCCTCCTCCCGAGGTAAGGTCATGTAGAGATTTTGAAAACCCCTCTCCCCCTCAGGATCCTTACGTAATTAATGAATTGCCCCTGATGTAATCGTCCAAATTTTCGATATCTAGTTTTTAACGGATCTTTACTTTTCGGCACTCACAGAGTCCGAAAATCATGAAATTTTGTCGATGTCTGTATGTCTGTATGTCTGTATGTCTGTATGTATGTCTGGTTATCTGAATGTTGTAGCCACGCTAACTTTTGAAGGATTTGTCGAATTGAGTCAGCCTTCGATAAACATTTTAAGGGTCCTAAAATAAAGGTTGAGTTCGTTAACCAGATATTTCCAACCAAAATTAAAAAATTTAAATCATTTTTAAAATTAAAAAAAAAAATTTATCAAGTTTCAGAAATTTTTGTCCAAGTTTCTTTTAGATGGGAGAGAGTCTTGAAAATTATCCAATGAAATTTTTTATTTTCATAAAAATTCAAAAAGTTATATACTTTTCAACATTTTGAAAATTTCCAAAAAATAGAAGAAAAAAAATATTTTTCTAAAAGATTAAAAAATTTTATTCAAAATTTTTACTAGATATGAAATATATTTCGAAATTATTCTCATAAAATTTTTTGATTTGATCAAAATTCAAAAAGTTAGAGCATTTTCAAATTTGGAAACAAAATTTTCCGTTTTATTTTGTTTGCATGGTTTTATTTTTCTAAAGCAAACGTCTGTATAACCTAGCTGTTGAGCGCGAAGCGCGAATATAACAATGAGAATGTAATCGTCAAGGCCATAGGTGCTTTGAGAACCCTCTCCAAAGTCAAATTGAAAAAAAAACATGTTTAATTTCACTTTATGATTGTAGTTTATGAGGGGTTAGAATCACAGTTTTTGATTTGCGCGCTCAAACATGGGTGCATTTTCAGGGAAGCTGAGAATAAAAATTAGTGCAAAGTAAGGAGTAAATTTTAAAGTCATCATGAAAAATAAAAATTGTACATTATTTTGCGAAATCTGAATAAGCAGTACCAGATAGAGGTACAGAAGAAAATATAATATACACATACAAGTATGTGTTCGTTAAAGCCGAAGGAGCTTTAACAAAAGAAAATTCACAATCATCAAATTACAGTTGTTGACGCTTTGACCTTAAATCTTAAAAGGCCTGTGCACAAATTTTTACAGAACTTGCGAGCGAAGCGAGCTGCTCGCGTAGCGCGCAATGCGAATGCAATATTGTTTGTTTATATTTTAAAGTATCGTATTACTTAAAATGAATGAAAAGTCAATTTGTAATTTTTTTAAACTATGACGACGAATCAAAATATATTAAATCGAAGTGCCTAGGTACATGCATACATGATTTGTGCTATCTTCACGCACCAAATTTCTTTAAACCCAGGAAGAACAAAAATAAACATGATAAGTTATGAAATAATGTGGGATAAAGCTAGTGCATGGTTTCCTTTTTACAGGTAACGTCATGACCTAGGTCACTCCTGTGAATCATAGTTTATGATTGAAGAATGCTTCTCCATAAATGACAGTATTTTAGTAGATAGTAGGTACTTGAATGCAGCTATCGTTATAAGCAGTTTTCTATCGAATAAATGCTTGTTTGCATGAATTGCATATGCATGTGTGCGTTGTAGTGTTATTTGCGAATACATGGTGAGTGATAAAACCCGTCCTGAATATCGATTATTTTGACAAATATACTCTCGAAAATAAGTAAATTGCAAAGGCCATTTAATTATAAGAACACAGTGACAGTTTTCGAGTATACAAAAAATATAAATCCTTTCCTAATATTTCGAATCTGAGAGGGAATAACAAGGTATATATTTTTATTTATCTTTAGAGAAGCTGACATCATTTATTAGAGAACTTCACCCCTATTTTATGGTTGAGTGTTTTATAAGTCCAGTTCATTCAATAGTTGATTCATCAGAGCATATCCCTCTTCGTTATAAAAATTTTTATCATTCTTCTTTTCCACCATGAATTTTAACCTCATTATATAAAAGTGTATTTCATTTACCCGAATGAATTGAATTACCTTTATTATTCAATATCTTAGTAGACTAATTGCATATATTTATGAATAATAAAAAAATAAATCTCAGTCATATCGTTTTACGTAATGAAGAAATATTCATTACTCATCGATTGAAACTCAATTTAATTTTTTTTAAACTCGTTCTTTATCTAACGTCTGTAAGTAAATCTGAAAATTTTGTCCGTTTTCTTTCTCTCGACAGACATCTTGGATTTCTCCCATCCAACCTATCAACCGGCATTTTACCGGTCCGTCGGTCATGCAGTTCGCCAGACCGCGTCGCTCCCGCCTGTCGGGCTGGCTATATAGCCATCAATGGTGTGCACATTAAGGTTCATATCTGCCGGCACGTCGTTCCGATCGATCGGACCGCGGGCTGGCAGATCACTTGCAGTCAGCGGGCATTTTGCTGTATAATAATGTGTAATTATAAAATCTTTCAATATGAAAGTTTTTAATTTTACATCTTCATTTTTAAGGGTACATTTTCAATCAAAAGATCGTTAAAATGCAGTTTTGAAGAGTTACACAATACATGATTAATATCTTTTGAAACTGTAATTTTTTGACACAAAATGTTCTAAGTCAATTAACTGTAAATATAAATTAAGTAATTTCGTGTATTCAAAATTGAAGAATAATTGATTGATTTTACAGGGCGATTCTGAATCTGATGAAATTAAACAATTTAAAGATTTTGACGTTAAAAATTGAAATATTTCAATTTGAAATACTTTGTAGTTAATTAAATGTAAACTTCTGATTGAAACTTTATAAACTGTCTGTTGTTTCAGTATAAAATATATATCATTTTTAACGACTTCAATTTGAAAATTTGTAATTAAGAAAAAGAACAATTTTTGAATATTCAGCAATGTTTGACTGTTTATTTTAAATGAACAATTATAAATAAAAAATTCAAAACTAAACACTTTTAAACTGAATAGTTTGAAATAGAAAGCCATGAATTGTCGAAATTTCGGAGAGCTAAACTTAAACTTTGAACGTTACAATGTTAATTTTTATTGTTCTAATTAAAAAAATTTATTTGTAAGTAAAAATGTTGAATTTTGATGTGTAAATATCAAATAAAAATGTATTCATTTAGAAAAAAAATCGAGTAAGTTGTGGAGATATTTAGCAGTTTTTAAATAAAATTTTGCAGCTTTTAGGGATTTTGAAAGGTTTAAGATAATACAAATATTGTCTTCATATTCATGGAAAATTTTTTTATGATTTTTATTTTTAAAAATTAATTTAAACAGAATATTTAGGAATATTTTTAAATGAAAGAAAAATTTGATGAATGAATAAAAATTGAACAGTTATAAATTTAGAAAAAATTGGAATAAGTTTAAGAGATATTGAGAAGTTTTGCAAAATTTTCAAGAATAATTGAAAATTTGTGAAGATTCCGAAAAACGTAAAATAAAATGTACGTTTTTGAAGATTTTGAAATAAAATTATGTTGCTTTTTAAGGATTTGGAAAGTTTTCAAGATAATAAATTTTTTCTTTAAGGTTCCTGGGAAAATTTAAAGTGATTTTTTAGGAAAAAAATATACTTTGAACAGAATATTTTAAAAGATTTCAAAACCAACTTTAATGTATAAATAACAGTTGAAAAATTATTCATTCACAACTTACCATTCAAGTAATTTAACTTCTAATTTAAAAAGTGTTCCATTAAAAAAAATCGTAATCTTTCAATTTTTAATGTTTCTAACTTAAAATTGCGTAAAACGATATAATTTTGAAAATTTATAAATTTGTTGATTCATTCTTCAATTTAGAGCATTGAAAATAATAGAGTGCATTTATAACTAATACAAATTTTGATTCGTTAAAACGATTACTTCAGACAAATAACTTGTTAAGAACAAGAAAGTCTGCCTCACCCAGGATTTGAACCGAAAATATGAATATCGCAAAGAGTGGAAATAGACGCCTACATGCTGCTGTTTAAAAATAATCTTTTTATAGTTTATGCTTGAGTTCGAAAATTTTATGAATATTTTATACTGGTTGATTAATGATTATACCATGACACACAAGACGCCGCTTGTAAATATAAAAACATGATTTCTATTTAAACATTTCTTTATTATGTCTATAACATTCATGATTAATATATTTATATAATTTACAATAAACATTGAACGTGAAGAAATAACTTTAAAATTATTATGAACCTCCCCCTTGAGTGTGGAGGGGAATTATTGGATGGCCCCCCCCTAAAGCCCTTCTCTGGATCCGCGCACAGATCGGTTCGGTCGCAAGTTTGAGCGCGCCTCTGGCGCGCGTCTGTTGGTTATCGCGCTTCGCGCTGAATAATGTATTCACTTCGCGCTACGCGCTCGGTCTTTGTGCTTCCCCCGCATTTGTGCACAGACCTTTTTAAATTAAACGTCAAAGCATCGACAAGTGTAATTTGGTGATTATGAATTCTCTTTTGTTAAAGCACCTTCGACTTTAAAGAACACATTCTCATCACGTATCTCGTGCTTCGAACTCGATTTTGTCCAAAGTGCAAACTTTTTTTTTTATTTCATTTTATTTTTTTATTTTTTTTATTGTGATTTCAAAGTAATAAAAATAAAAAAAGACAAAGAAATAAAAAAGAGAAGGAAGGGGATTCGGTTGGTTACCTTCTCATTTTTCTTTCCTCTTTTTCATTTTTGTCTGAAGAAACAAATTTTTATTTTGTTTTCAGGAATTACAATAGGAGCATTTTGTGGTGTTTGTCCAAATTTTATCGTAAGATTCATGGTTTATTTCAAGAATTTATACATTAAATCCGAATCATTCTTAATTTTTGCAGCTAAACGACCTTTGGGAATCGACCCGACAAGAGGCATTGGGACAGCCTACGAAGGTTACGTAAAAGTCCCAAAAATGGGTGGCGTAAAAAAAGGTTGGGTGCGTCAATTTGTGGTTGTCTGTGACTTCAAATTATTCCTCTACGACATTTCGCCGGACAGAAATGCAATCCCGTCTGTCTACGTATCCCAAGTTTTGGATATGAGGGATGAGGAGTTCAGTGTCAGCTCTGTGCGAGACTCTGATGTTATACATGCGACGAAGAAAGACATTCCGTGTATATTTAGAGTGAGTACAAGCACGAAAAGACTAATATTTCACAATTTATCATATTCATTTAATTAATATTTTCATCGATTTAATAATTATCGAATAACAACCCTTAGATTGAAATTCTAATGCTAGATTACATTGTTTACTATCAAATTACATACTGTGTTTAATAGTCTTAATTAAAAAGCTGACTCCTTAATAAAACGATATTCCTTGACTAGATAACAACATCCTTGCTGGAACCACCCGGATTGCGGAACCATACGTTAATGCTTGCTGACACAGAAAGTGAAAAGACTAAATGGGTAGTGGCCTTAAGCGAACTTCACCGGATTCTCAAAAGAAATAATCTCCCTAATACAACAGTACGATCTTTTCATTATTTATGGATTTTTGTGCTTATTCTTTGTTTCTTTGAGTGCGGATGTAAATAAATTGTTGTTTCTTTTGATAGATTTTCAGAGCTAAGGAGCTGTTGGATAATACACTCGCGTTAATTAAAAACGTTATATCAGGAGCAATCATAGACCCGGATCGTCTAGTCATTGGCACGGAGGAAGGCTTATTTTGTTTAGATTTAGATCGTAGTGGTAAGTAACCTTCATTTTTTTCAAATTTCGGTTCTAATCTCTGTTCCCTGTATTTCTATTGTATATATTTTTAGATTTTGAAGAGAATTTAACTTAAAAAGGCTTAAATTTCCAAAGGATTCATTTTCAAATTTTTATTAATAATGCGAGTTTTAATAACGAAATTATTTCATGTCTTTGAATAAGAGTTCTGAAAGGTTTAAATTTCAGGAAGAAAATCAAAATTATTGATAGGTTTGAAATGAAAAAAACAGCATAAATTGGAAAACTTTTAAATACAGATAACACTTGAATTATTACAAATTCATTGATTTGAAGTTATAGCAATTTTAAAATGATTAAAAGTTAAAATTGCATTGCCTCAAACATCTGATTTTAAACAGAATTTAAGACGGATCGCTTTAAATTTTAAGCGCTATCAAAATTTCGAAGTAAATTCAGGGTGGCTAGTTTTATCACCTGAAAAAATTCCCGTTTTTTTTTTTAATTTTAAGTAATCAAAACTAAACTGCAAATTAAACCAGCCAAAATTGGACTCTTCTAAATCTACAATTTTCCAAATTAAAGCTTTAGAAATGTCATTCAAAAACTTGTAATTTAATCGTTTAATAATGAACAAGTTATATTATAATGGAGACCTTCTAATATTAATAGGTTTAATTTTAAGGGCTTAAAAATAATTTATCTCACAATGAAACATTGAAAATGATCAAGTATTTGGGTCATACGAATAAAATGGGGAAAAGGGTGATTTCTCACGAAAATAGGGGAGTGAATTCTTTTGAATAAAATTAATATATAGGTGCCATATTGAATTCAATATGAAATGCTTCAAATTTCTAAGATTTTAAGTTGAAATATATTGCATTTTTAACAAAATAGTTAAATTTTCAACCAAAGAGATGAATTTTCAAACCAAAGACGAATTTTTAACAAAACAATTGAGTTTTTAAATTAACAAGTTTAATGGTTTAGAAAATAGCTGAGTTTTTAATCAAATAATTGAATTTCTAACTAAATAGTTGAACCAAACAATTGCACTTACAACGAAATAATTGGATTTTAAATAAAAAGAGGCGAAATATACCTATATATAATAAAAAGAGCTTCATAGTAGAATTTCTAACAAAAAAGATCATTTTCAATCAAATAGTTTAATTTCCCACAAAACATTTGCATTTATAACTACATTGTCGAACTTTTAATCAAAAGAGACAAAACTTCAACAAATTTGTTAAATTTTTAATCAAATAGTTGAATTTTCAACGAAATAGTTAAATTCTTACCAAAATAGTTGACTTTTCAACCAAGAAAGATGAATTTTCAACCGAAAAAGATGAGTTTTATATAAAAAAAGACGAATTTTGTACTAAAATAGTTTAATTTTCAACAAAAAAGTTAATTTTCAACAACAAAATTAATTTTCAATCAAGAAAGATACAATTTTAACCAAAAAGGATTACTTTTCTATAATAAAAGACGAATTTTCAACCAAATGGTCGAATTTTCAAACAAAAAAAAATTAAAATTCAACGACAAGTGGAATTTTCAACCAAATAGTTCAATTTTCAGGTGAAAAAGACGATATTTTTAGACGACAGTTGAATTGTCAATCTCGAATGAGGATTTTTGAACAAAAACTATCATTTTTAACAAAATTGTTGAATATATTACCAAACAGTTGCATTTACAACCAAATAGTTGAACTTTCAATAAAAAATACAAATTTTCGACCAAGAAAGATAAATTTTAAACCAAAAAAGATTACCGTTCTACCGTAAAAGATGATTTTTCTATCCAAACGAATTTTCTACGAAAAGAGTTGAATTTTCAGCCAAAAAGAATAACTATTTAACAAAATATTTGAATTTTTAACAAAATAATGAAATACTCAACAAAACAGTTGAATATTTAAACGAAAGGAATTAAATTTCAACGAAAAATAGTTGGATTTTCTTACTGTGTTCTTTTAATTCAGTTCACATTTATGCGGAAACGAGAAAAAAGGGAAGTTTATTGAAAACTCGGGAAAAAATAAATTCTTTAAAAAAGGTTTTAAGAGGGGAATAGGGGAGAGAGTGTGCAGTCTGTAATTAAAATTTAATATATTAACTTTTCTTACTCGATAAATATTTTACAGATATTTTCTTACCATTAAGTACATTTTATTATGTATTGCTGTTGCTAATTGCGGCCACCCTGTAAATAGTAGTTTAATGAATAAATAATTTAAATAAATTTGAAAGCTTTGAATTTTGAAAAATAAAACTTTCTTACTCTGTTCCCCTATTATTGTTTTTTAAGAATAGTGAGTCTGAAGTCTAATTTATCTACTACATTTCAATTTACATTTAATTACAAACTTGATTTAATTTGTTCATATTTTTTTTTCAGAAATTGCAAGAGTTGGGGAGGGAAAGAAGATATATCTTCTCGAATATGTAACGGAGGAGCAATTAATAGTAGTACTTAGTGGAAAACAACGTCATGTGCGTTTAGTTCCTGTTCGCGCTTTGGACGGAGACGAAGTTGAATGGATCAAAGTCGCCGAAACGAAGGGGTGCATCACTCTAACAACCGGAGTCGTGCGTCGAAATCCTCTGACTTACTGCCTCTGTGTAGCAATTAAGAAGCAAAATGCCTCGCAAGTCATTATTTATGAAATCACACGTACGAAAACAAGACACAAACGTGTTCGTGAACTGATGCTGCCTTGTCATGCACAAACGCTGCAAGTTCTATCCGAAGGACGACTGTGTGTTGGATACCCATCTGGCTTTTCTATTTATAGCATTCTAGGAGATCATCAACCTATTTGTAAGTCACTAAAACAAAATTTAATTTATAATAATAATCTTCGAATTCATTCATTCACTTTGTTCACATTGAAACTAATTTCTTTTCGCTTTTCACGTGTTTGGAATTGTCTATTTTTTTAATGCTTCAAGTTTGAGTTTAGTAATTTGGGAAGTTTCCGAAGAGAAAGGATGCATACAACTTTTAACGTTTTCAGGATAATTACACTTTAAAGGTTCACAATATATAAAATTTTTCAATTTTGAACGATACAAATGACAATGATTGATTTTTGTATATAGTTTCAATTTATAATTACAGTTTTGAATGCTTAATTGTAAAACAGTTTAGTTTTTGAGTAAAAATAAGCATTCAGTTGGTTTTGAGTGGATACTATCTTCTTCAACAATTTATAACTCTTAATATCAATTTCAAAAAAATGTGTTCTACTACAGTTTCGATAGGATTCTTCATGCTCTTTCTATTGAACATAAGCATCATTAATAACCTGGAAAAATATTTGATAACAGGGAAATGACCAGAAAAATTGTTTTTGTTTTTAGAGGCCACCCTGAAATATTTTAAATTTATATTGAGAATTTGACTGCTAATATTATACAATCATTTTTTATTTATAACCTTATTGGCTAAACAATTCTAAATTGAAATCCTCCTGAATCGATAATAGTTTCAAATTCAAATATTAAAAATGTCATGACAATTTCACAATTAAATCTTTCAAAATTGTACAATTTCATATTGAAAGCCTTGATACTCAGTTTTATATTTAATGAAAAACTTGATAGTTGCACTGTTTTTAGCTTAAAGTATTTTTGATTAAACAATTGTGAATTAAATGATTCCAGAATAAATTAAAAACAATGAAAAATTAAGGAAATAATTGGTCAAATTCAAGCCTTAAAAATAAGAAGATTTTAGAACTAGGCATTGAAAATGAAATTATTTTTCATGTGAAAATCTTCCAAAATGTTGGAAATTTCAAAGTGAACTTAATAATATATTTATCAATGTCAAAATTTCAATAATTTCAATTTAAAATTATACTTTTGAATGCGCAATTCTAAAACTGTTTAATTTTTGAGGCCTTGAAACTAAAACTTTTTTCTTCAAAAGCTTAAATCGAAAATATTTGTTTTGAATTTTCTTCATTTTTGGAGGTTTCCAATTTCAAATTTCACTATTAAATCTTTCAAAATTGAAAAATTTCATATTGAAAGCCTTGGTAGTCAGTTTTGCATTTAGTAATTTTAATTTCAATATTCTAAACTGTTTCGGTGCAATTTTGAACGTAAAAAATTGCCGGTGTTTTAAATTCTTCGAAATCGTAGAATATCAAATTAAAAGACTCGCTAGTTGCACGAATTTCAGTTTATTTATTTTTTATTTGAAAATGTTCCAAAATATTGAACATTTCAAACTCAACTCTAAAAAACAATTTCGAATTGAACGGTTTAAAATTATATCATATTGCTTTTATTATTATGAGAAGTTGTAGACTCCGGAAGCTAGGATCATGGTTCCTTAAAGGAATCATGAGCCTTTTGCATCCCGTTCGCGATGGAATGAGCCTGACGCAGACAAGCCGGAGTCTTCTTGAGTTGGCTAAGAAATTAAGCTTACATACCTCCAAGACAGTCGATTATGAGAACTACAAGATGAACTTTGTAGTCTTGGTACAGGTTGCTCAGCTCGAAAAGTAGTGCTTGATATTTCGCCCGTTTTTCTTCCTCCTTTGCCGGGATACTACCATCGGCTGGTGCCGAGAATTCAATCACGTAAATGATCTTGATCGTCAGATCTGGGAGGACAATATCAGGCTTCGTAGCACTGATACTTACACTGATCATTCTCCACATTGTTTCTGGCTCTTGCTTGCACGCTCGTCTGTTGGTATCGCCTATAGGTAGATTCATTATGCACTCGCGGTAAACTAAAGTGTATGTATATATATATATATATATATATGTATATAAATGTGACCGCCCATCTTACGGTGGGACACCCAGATAGTATGTATTCTAGGTACTCTGCGTGTGCATGACACGCTCTGAAACCTATCGCTGGGAATTTCTTGACATAAAATGCGATCAGGGTATACTAAGGTTGTAATGACACCGTCCTGGCATGCGGAAATGAAACCTTCTGTACCTAAATTAAGCCCTGACGATCTGAGAAAATAAAAAGTTTCGCTCCTTCTACAAGGACTGCTATTCTACATTCCTGTGAAAATTTTCGTGCATTTTCTTGCCGAGTAGCTGTTGGTGGAATTTTTCAACTTCTACTTGCTTCACTTCGGCTTTCAGAAGTGAAGCATCTAGGTGGAGTAATGCACTTTCCTCACTTCTGATGTTAAAATTCCACCTAGTTTGGTTAAATTCGACTCTTTTTTTATTTAAAATGGAAATGTTTTCTTTTTGATTCATATTTTTCATTGAGAATTAATCTTTTTTTTTTTTTAATTCAAATGTCTATTAAAAATGTAATTGTCTTGTTCAAAATTCGTCACTTTCGCTTGAAAATTTAACTATTTTGTTGAAAATTTAATTATTTTGTTGAAAATACATTTATTTTATTAAAAAGTAATCTTTTTTCGAAGGTTCATCTGTTTTGATGAAAAATTATCTTTTTGGATAGAAAACTAATCTTTTTTAGTTTGGTGACTTCTTTTTTTTCCCCCAGTTTGCAAGAATCTTCTCCTTTTTCGCCTTTTTCTCGTTTTTGGATAAATACGAAATGCATTAACAGAATTGGGTTCAAAATTCTACTATTTGACTGGCAATTTTATAATTTTGTTGAAAATGCAACTATTTTGTTAAATCATTTTTGATTAAAAATTCAACTACTTGGTTGAAAGTTGAACTGCTTTGATAAAAAAAAAATTCCATGTTTCGTTGCGAATTCACCTTTTTTGTTAAAAAATAACTACTTCGTTTAAAGCTGAACTACTTAAAAATTTTTTTTTTGAAAACTCATGATATTTATAGAAAATTCGTCTTTTTGGTTAGAAAATTCAACAATTTGGTAGAAAATTAAACTATTTGGTAGAAAATTACTTTTTTTCTTAAAAAATTAATGTATTTTGATGAAAATTGATCTATTTGTTTAAAAATTAACTTTTTTGTTGGCCAACAATATTTTTGGGTTGATAATTCGTCTTTTTGGTAAACAATCGTTTTGCTGGAAAATTCATCTATTTGGTTTAAAAAGGAACTATTTGGTTAAAAATTTATCTTTTTTTGTGGTTGAAAATTCAACTTTTTTTTCTGAAAATTCGTTTTCCTTTTTGATTGAAAATTAATGTTTTCATCTAAAAATTTAATTATTCAATTTAGGGTTGGAAATTTTCACTTTATAAGTTTAAAATTCAACTATTTCGTAGAAAATTCACGTATTTCGTTGAAAATTCTATTTTTTTTCTTTTTTGTTAGAAAATTTATCTTGTTTATTGAAAATTCACCTTTTTTTTGAGGATTCAACTTTTTGGTTGAAATTTTGTATTTTTTGGTAAAATTAAAATGGTTGATAATGTATCTCTTTTGGTTGAAAATCTGTTCTGGTCTTTAAATCTTAGAAATTAAAAGTAATTCATATTAAATTCAATATGGTATTTATATTATTTTTATTTAAAAGTATTTATTCTCCTATTATTTCCCTGCATTCGTAAAAAATAGAAAAAATTCAAGAAAAACTTAACTTCAGAATACATATATTTTTGCACAATACATAGACAAACCTTGTTTAATTTTTGGTAGAAATACTGATTTCCGACGAAAAATACTAACATAATCTATTATTGTTGAAGTATTGTAAATATTCTTTGAAATATAATGATTTTTTACTAACGATAGCAATTTTAGACGAAAAACACTAACGTAATATAACAAAAATGGTTCCAAATTGTAAATCATCTATGAAATTTAATGATTTTTGTTTGAAATAACCGATTTCTGGTGAAAAATGTTCAAATGACCTTAAATTCTTCCAAAATTGTAAATCTTCTTTAAAAAGTTGTAGATTCTCTCTGAACTATTTTTTGTTTTTATTTTAAATAACAATTCCCGAAAAAAAATATTCCAAAATGGTTAAAAAATTATAAATCGTGTTCAAATTCTAATGATTTTCGTTTGAAAATATTCATTTTTGGTGTAAAAGGCTAACATAATCTAAAATTTTTAAAATATCTAACTGTCTTTGAAATATAATTTTCTTATTAAAAATACCAACTTTCAATGACAAATACTAAAATAACCTAAAATTGTTGAAAATTGCGAAATTGCACTAACCTAAAACATGTACAATTTTTACAATAATTTATTAAATAATTTTTAAGTTTTAATTTAACCTCGCAATTTGTCGACAATTTGCTTTTGTCTTGTTTCTTTAGATAATAGTTTCTGTAAGTACTCATAATTTCTTTATGATTGGCCGCAAGTTTCTTATAATTCTTGAAAAATTAATCGAAGTTTTAAAAAAAAGGTGGGGAAATATACAGAATTTTCAAATATAAGTATTATAGGAAATTTTGAGAAAAATAGGGGAAAAGGGGGAAAGGGGGGAAATACATAAAAGGGGAATAGGGGACTGACTGTGATCTCTGCACTATAAAAATCACCCACCCTGGCGAAAGTATCGGATAGGTTTTCCTTCCGAACCAATCCCAATTATTCCGGAATCTGTATCCGAACCAATCCGAAAAAAGTTCTACATTTCGTTTGACCCAAATCGATTAAAGATTAATCCGACTCAATCTCGTTCAATACGAATAAATCCGAAACAAATTTTCAATCTGAATGAATCCGAGTTCGGATTGAATTGGATTCATTCGGATTGAAAATCGTTCCAGGTCAATTCGAGTTCGGATTCATTCGGATTGAAAATTTGTTCCGGATTTATTCGGATTGAACGGGATTGAGACGGATCAATTTTTGACCGACTTGGATCAAACAAAATGTAAAAAAAATTCGGATTGGTACGAATTAACTCGGATTGATTCGAATACAGATTCCGGAATGATTCGGATGACTTCGGACTCGTTCGGAATGAATTCCTATCCGATACTTTCGCCAGGGCAGTCTTCCCCTTACCTCTACATCCCCAAAAATTCTAAAAAGGTTCGAATAATTTGCACGGTACCATTTAAATTTGCATACTGATTATGAAAAGAGGGTATCAAGATTATTGTGGAGAAGGTTATATAAATAGTATAAAAGAGAGGAAAAATGAGAAGGGCGTAGGGTATATGTGGGTATATGGCAGAGAAAGGGTCATGGTTAAGGCGAAGGGAGGGATAAAGGGAAGAATCGTATATAATTTAAGAGATGTTGAGTAGATCGGGTGAAGGGTATAAGGTATACTGGTATAGAGAGGTAAATGGGTATATTAGTAAAGGGAAGATGGATAGGCGCGTGAAGGGTATGGAATATAACAGAGAGGAAGAAGAATGAGGGATAATAGGAAAAGAGTATCTAAGTTAAGGAATAATAGGCAGAAGGGTATATAAGTTAAGGAATAATAGGAAGAAGGATATATAAATTGAGGGATAATAGGAAGAAGGGTAAATAAGTTAAGGGATAATAGAACGAAAAGTATGTAACTTAAGGGATAATGAGTAGATCGGGTGAATGGTAAATATTTATGGGGGTTATGATGGTTTGGAATAGGTAATAGGTATAACAGTACAGGGATGGTAGATGAATGGGTGAAGGATATGGGACTATGATGGATAATAAGGGTGAGGTTAGGAAGAAGAAGGATAAATTGCAAATGGCGCCTATGAGAAAGGGATGAGGGGAATAAAATGATCGGGAAGAATAGAAGAGGAGAGAAAGCAAAAAGACTTTATAAGTTAAGAAGTGATTGTTAGATCGCGCGTCGGGTATATGGATATCGGAGATGTTGGTTCAGAGAAGGAAATAAATATATTAATAAAGGCATGATGGATAGATAAGTGAAGGGCATAGAATATAGAAGAAAGGAACAATGAGTAGGGCGTGTGGGATATGGGTATGAGAGGGGCACAGTTAAAGAGAAGGGTGGGATAGTAAGAGGAAGGTTATATAAGAGGAAGATTATATAAGTTAAGGGATAATGGGTAGATCGACTAAAGGGTACGTGGATTATAATGGTTTCTGAGGAAAAATGCGTATGGTAGTGTAGGTGTGGTGGGTAGATAAATGAAGGATATGGGGCTATGGCGGATAATAAGGGTGAGGTTAGGAGGAAGGAAGGTAAATTGCAAAAGGCGTTAAGAAAATTACGAGGGGGGTAAAATAGATGGGGTAGAATGGATGAGAAGTGGAGGGAAGAAGGATATATAATTTAATGAGTGACAGGTAGAGTCTGTAAAGGTTATATGGGTTATATGGTGGTTTAGAGGGAAAATGGGTTTTCTACTGAAGGAATGGTGGATAGAAAAATGCCTATGGGGGTTTGATGGATAATAAAACTGAGGTTAGTCGGAAGGGAAGGCATAAGGGGTGTATAAAAGAGGGATGATGGGAATAAATTGGTGGGGTGAAAGTAAAAGAGGAGAGGAGGTGACAGTGGAGTATAAGAATATAGTTGAGAGGGTAAGATATCGTAAATTGTATAGGGACTAGGTAAGGGATATGGGATAGTGTAATAGAAGTAGGGAGAGATCAAAATTTTAAATGAAACAAAAAATCCCGAAGTTCTCAAGTGACATGAATTTCAAAAAACACAAGGTTGGGAAAGACCCTAACTTTGAAGAAAACAGCACTGGGTAACAAAATACATATATAGCACTGGTACAAAAATATTCAATATTAGTGGAAATTGAATTTTGAAACAAATAAGGGAGATTTTATTTTTACCAAAAATGAAGGGATGTGCAGCAGCAAAAAATCGAGAATCAATCGCTCTATGTTAATGAAATCCCAAATTAAATGATCCCTCACACAAACTTTCAGAAGTGATAATTCACCATGGTAGGTCCCCTATACCAAAAACTTGAACTAATCACTCAAACCCAAAGCTAATCAAACTTCAATGCACGAAAAACAAATCACATTACTTAGGTTTTACTGTGACTAAGTAAAATCCTCTGATGAATCATCTTGATCTGGGCCCCATTGAACGTTTTTGCAGGCCTATAGGAAAAACCATGAGTGCACTTAAGATGCACGTATATGACACGTGCACCTGCGATCACGATACGCGAACGAGCTACCAGGATCAGGCAAAAGTAGCTCAAAGACTGAGTCCAAGTAGGTTAACAGGTTTCCAGTTGAAAGTGGCCTCCGCTGGAAGATGGAGGTAATGAGGAGGGGACACATGGTCCGGTGGGGGGCAAAAACAACGAGGAGTTAAACGACGACGTTAATGAACAGTGATTATTCCGGGGAGCATGAGGTCTCAGTCTGTGACACTCTCAGGCACTCTGAGCAGACAATTCAATTTGCACGCTCGTCTAGAGAATGGCGAGTTTTAATTGGCCAGGCAAATAATTGTTCCTGGTAATTGACTAAATGAGCTCTGGGGACAATTTATTCAATGCTTGGATTATTATGCACTTGGATTAATAATGTAGGGCCAGATTCAAGGAACATTTTTTTTTTATTGTTATTTGTATAAATTACATCGAGGTGTTCATAACTCCTGCAATCGGTGCGTATATTTATTATTATTATTATTGCAGACGCCTAGAAATTACTTGTCACTAGCATTGCCAAAGCATTATCAAATTAAGATGTATGCCTCAATTTGAGTACTATGAAATATAATTAATAATCATAAATTAAAATAGATATTATAATAGATACATCGGATTACATAGAATCATAATTGAATTTTAAGTCTTATTTTAATTATTAAGCATCGAAATTAAACAATTTTTTAATGGTAAAACTTAAAAATTGCATAATTTTCGGAATTAAAAATACTTCAATTTTAAAGATTTTTAATTCAAATTTCCACAATTTTTCAGGGTCACGATTGAAACACTTCAATTTGAAAGATTTATAATGCAAATTCTTGAAATTTGATGATGATATTGAAGATCAAAAATCAAGCTTTCAATTCAAAATTGAAAATAAATTTTGAATATAAAGCATCACAATTGCAAAATTTTTAATTATAAAAATTAAAACTAGCATAATTTTTAATTCTAAATTTTCACAATTAAAATCACTTCATTTTCGAAGATTTAAAATTCAAATTTCTACACTTTTAAAAAGTCGCAATTGAAATCTTCAATTTTGATGATTCGAAAAGATGAAGAGTCAGGTTTTTAATTCGAAATCTTCAAAACTGAAAAAATTTCGAATATAAAGCATAAAAAATACAGAATTTTTAATTTCGAAACTTAAAACTTAAATAATTTTATTATAAATTTTCAAAATTAAAAATACTTCAATTTTAAAGATTTTCGCATAGAAAATTTTACAATTGATAAGATTTAAATTAGAAAATTCTTCAATTCGAAAGATGAATAAATAACAATTCTTTAATTTTGTAACTTAAAAGTAGGGTTTTCAATTCTAAATCTGCCAAATTGGAAAAACTTCAAATATAAAGCATAAAAAATGCAAAAATTTTCAATGTAAAACCCAAAACTTGCATAATTTCCAATTATAAATTTTCGGGATTAAAAATATTTCAATTTTAAAGATTTACAATTCAAATTTCTACAATTTTGAAGAGTTAAAATTGATACTTCTTCAATTTAAAATCTGGACAAATACAAATCCTTGAAATTTGATGCTTTTGAAAATCATAAATGAAGTTTTCAATTCAAAATCTTCAAAATTGAAAAACATTTCGAAAATACAGCATCAAATTACAGAATGTTTGATTATGCAAATTAAAACTAGCATAATTTTTCATGATAAATTTACAAAATTAAAAACACTTCAATTCTAAAGATTGAAAATTCAAATTTCTACGCTTTTGACGAGTTACAATTGAAACCACTTAAATTATTTGTAGAAATACAAATTCTTCCATTTTGATGATTCGAAGATCAAGAGTCAAGTTTTCAATTGAAAATCTTCAAAACTGAAGAAGTTTCAAATATAAAGCATCAAATATACAGAATTTTTAATTTCAAAACTTAAAACTTGCATAATTTTCAATTATAAATTTTCAAGATTAAAAATATTTCAATTTTAAAGATTTACAATTCAAATTTCTACAAATTTGAAGAGTTACAATTGAAACCTCTTCAATTCAAAATCTGTACAAATACAAATTCTTGAAATTTGATGATGGTATTGAAGATCAAAAATCAAGTTTTCAATTCGAAATCTTCAAAATTGAAAAAAATTTTGAATATAAAGCATCACAATTACAGAATTTTTAATTATACAAAAAAACTAGCATAATTTTTAATTATAAATTTTCAAAATTTAAAACACTTCAATTTCAAAGATTTAACATTCAAATTTCTACACTTTTAAAAAGTCACAATTGAAACCTCTTCAATTATTTGTAAAAATTCAAATTACATAAAAAATACATTTTCAAGGTATTTCCGGATGAACTATTCATTAGAGTAGATTTTTTTTTTCTTTCAAAATTTAAGACTTTTGTTAACATTTTATTTTTTAACTAAAAATTTGACTATTTCATGTTTGGTTGAATCTTCTTCAGTTGACACTTCAACTATTTGATTGGAAATTTTCATATTTTGATGAAATTTTGTCTTTTGTGGTAGACAATTATTCTACTTGGGGACTAATCACATTTTTTGTTGAAAATTCATGTATTTTGTTGAAAATTAATTTTTTTGTTATAGAAAATTAATCTTTTTGGTTCAAAATTCATTTCTTTGCCTTCAAAATTAGTTTTTTTCATTGAAAAATTAATTTTTTTCATTGAAAATTAATTTTTTAACTTTTGTGGTAGAATATTAATCTCTTTGAGTTCTTGGTGACTAATTCACCCTTTTGGTAAAAAGTTCAACTATTATGTTGAAAACTCCATTAAGCATTAATATATTTGAGTGAAAATTCATGCATTTTGTTAAAAATTATTCTTTTTTGGTAGAAAATTAATCTTTTGGTTGAAATTTCATTTCTTTGGTTGAAAATTAGTTTTTTTTATTTAAAATTAATTTTTTACTAAAAATTTAAGTATACCATTTGTCGTCGGAATTTTTTGTTTATAAAAATTTAATCTTTTTGGTAGAAAATTCATTTGTTTGGTTAAAAATTTAACTGTTTCGTTGAAAATTTATTTTAATTGCTTAAAATCTTATTTCTCTGACTGAAAATTATACTATTCTATTTTTTGTTGAAAATTTGTCTTTTTTTGGTAGAAAATTAACCTTTTTGGTTAAAAATGTAACTATTTCATTTTTCGTCGAAATTTTTTTTTATTGACATTTAATCTTTTTGGTTGAAAATTAAACTATTTCGTTGAAAATTTGTTTTATTTGGTTAAAAACTCATTGCTCTAACTTTCAATTAAACTATTCTATTTTTTGTTGAAAATCTTTATTTTTTAGTTGAATATTCTTATATACACTTTTTGTTGAGAATTCATTTTTTTATCAAAGATTTAACAGTTTGGTTAAAAATTTAAATTTTTTGTTGAAACTTCCCTTTTTTTTTGGTTGAAAATGAATGATTTTACTGAAAATGTAATAATAAAATTCTACATTATTAAATCTTAAATTTTTGTCAGTTGTATTATGCACACCAATGTTACACTATTTATCACTGTCCTTCAACTGTAACTCAATTCTTAATTTATGTGTGTGAATTTGGCAACATTTCTTCTTTCGAGTTTTTCAACTTACCCAATCGGCATTGAGGAAAAGCGACAACAATGTTTTCGAGATTTTCGTGACGCAGCTATTTTTATAGAAATATTAAAAATACTTCTATTTTAAAGATTAACAATTCCAGTTTTTACAATTTTGAAGCGTTACAATTGACCAATCTTGATTTTTAAAGATGAATGACTAAAAAATTTTCAATTTAAATGATTTTGGAAATCAAAAGACATCTTTTCAATTCTAAATCTACTAAATTGAAGAAATTTTAAATGTTAATTATCAAAATTATAAAACTTTTAATTGTTACAGGCCTTTTAAAATTAAAAGACAAGCATCGGCAACTGTAATTTGGTGATTGTGAATTCTCTTTTGTTAAAGCTCCTTTGACTTTAACAAACACTTTCTCATCACCCATCGTGTGCTTCGCTCTTTTTGGGGAGAGCAACTTTTGTGTATTAATTTTTGTCATAGTTTTTTGTCATTTGTCTAAATATTGATTTACTTTACTTTTTTATTTTTTACGATTAAAACAAAAACTACGCATCCTATCAAAAAATGATTATTGAAAAATTTTTAGCTCTTTTTTGTGTGAAAAACTTTTTTTTTCGTAGCTTGTTGGTAATATTAATTTTTTTGTAATTGTTTTAAGTGATAAAATAAAAATTTAATTTTTTAATTTTTAATATTGTTTGTTACGAATGAAAGAAAAACTACGCGTTTGATCAAAAAGTGATTGATAACAAAATTAGATCTTTTTTGGGTGCACAATTTTTATGAATTCATTTTTTTTCGTATCTTGCCTATTTTGACCGAAAAATAGAATTTTTTATTTTTCATTATTTTTGTGCGATCAAAATTTGTATTTTCAATTGTTCAATTTGAAGGTTCCATAAATAACAGTTCTTAAATTTTCAAAGTCATAAATCGAGTTTTCAATTCTAAATCTTCGAAACTGAAGACAAAATTGAAAATTCTTCAATTTTAAAGATATAAATTCAAAGTTCGATAATTTTCAAGAGTTACAATTGAAAACTCTTCAATTAAAAAGAAATATAAGAAAACTAATTCTTCAATTTCAATTATTTTGAAGATCAAAAGTCAAGTTTTCAATCCGAAGTATTCCAAATTTGATGAAATTGCGAATATAAAGCATCAAAATTACAGAATTTTTAATTATTAAAATTAAAACTTGCATAATTTGTTATTGTAATTTTTCAAAATTAAAACCTGATCAATTTTAAAGATTTAAATTTCAAATTTCTACACTTTTGAAGAGTTACAATTGAAACCTTTTCAATTATTTTTACTTTAGAATTTTTAGTTTTAAAACTCAAACCGTGAAACATTTTTTATTAGAAATTTTGAAAATTAAAAATACTTCAATTTTCAAGATTTACAATTCAAAATTCTACAATTTTGAAGAGTTACAATAGAAAAATCTTCATTTTGAAAGATGCATAAATAACACTTTTGAAATTTTGATGATTTTGAAGATCAAAAGTCAAGTTTTCAATTCGAAATCTTCCTGATTGAAGAAATTTCGAATATAACGCATGAAAATGCAGAAATTTTAATTATAAAACTTAAAACTTGAATAATTTTTCATTTAAAGTTTGCAAAATAAAAATACTTCAATTTTAAAGATTTAAAATTCAAACTAAAAAAAAAATTTTCAACCAACAGTGAAAAAGTTACATTTTCAGCAAAAAAATCATTTTAAACCAAAAGAAACGAGTTTTAAACAATATGCTTAAATTTTCAACATAATTGTTCAAATTTTAACTGGAGAGATGAATTTTCAACTAAACTGATGAATCTTCAACTGGAATAGTTAAATTTTAAGTTAAAACATAATTTTCAACCAAAAAAATCAATTTTTAACAAAATAGTTCAACTTTTACCCAAATAGTAGAATTTTCAATAAATGATAAATTTTCAACAAAATAGTTTAACTTTCAATCAAAGAGATAAATTTTCAACTAAAATTATGAATATTCAACTGGAATAGTTAAATTTTAAGTTAAAAAAATTGATTTTCAACAAAAAACACTAATATTTAACCAATGAGATGAATTTCCATCTAAAGTGGTAAATCTTCAACATAAAAATGATTTTTTAACAAAGTAATTCAACTTTTAACCAAGTAGTTCAATTTTTAAACAAAAAAGAACCTAAATTTTTTTATTTTGAATAAAAAACAGTTGAATTTAACCAAAAAGGCGAATTTTCAATCAAATAGTTTAATTTTTAACCAGGAAAGATTTCAGTTGAATTTTCAACACCAAAATATGAATTTTTAACTTTTTAACCAAACATTTGAATTTTGACCCAAATAATAACATTTTTAACTCAAAATATAATTGTCAGGTGGAAGAATCGGCAAAAATATAGAAATACAGGGCAAATATATAAAATAAAAAAATAAAGAAGAAAAACTTTTCAATCCAAACATATTACTAACAAGAATATTTTATAAACGGAATACAACAATTTCAAATTAAAATAAAAAATTTAAATTTATTGTCCCTGATATTTCCTGATTCCCATGTTTTCCCTGACCCCCGATCATCCTGTTTTTATTATGACAATTCTGAAAAATAAAAAATATGCACATTGGTAATTCGGAAAAATAAAAATTAGGGCAAATAATAATTAGAAAAAAAATAATTAGAAAATTAAAATTAATTATTAAAATTTGAAAAAAATAATTCATAATATTAATAATTATTATTATTATATCATTAAGCCGTTTCCCTTTCGGGGTAGGCGTGAATCGCTCGGTTGGACAGTAGTAATGTCTGGATGGGTATATAGGTATAGGGTAGATAGGTATACAGGAGTAAGGTATAATCTTGTTGTAACGTTACTCTCACCAAAACTTCTGTTTCTAGGAGGGGGGGGGGCTGGAAGGAAACCGAGATTCGCAATTGGTTAATATTTTATGCTGAGAAGGTCACCAGTCTTCAGCAGCGTTGTATTATATGAGTTCATAAGTTCCCATCTGCTAAATTCCCGGTCAACTTCTAGGTATGGAGCCAAATACTCTTTTTTTTCTAAATTGAATTAATATGTTTAATTTACAAAGCTTTGGCAAATGATATTAAAGGATATGCTTAAATATTTTAGCATACTCGATTAATTAAATAATACTAAAAACGTAATTAATAGTTTCTTGAATTTGTCTCTAAAATTCATGAATTTTAATAATAATTCAAACAAATTTTTCTTTTATCTTCTTATACTTAAAATTCAGTGTATATTTGGGTAACATTAATGTGGGTAATATATTGAATTCAATATAAACCGCTTAAAATTCCTAAATTTTCAAGTAAAAATATTGTATTTTCAATAAGGTAGATAAATTTTTAAGCAGATATGTAGTTGAATTTTCAAGAAAAAATATTGATTTTCTAAAAAAAAAAAAGATAATTGTTCAATAAAATACTTTAATTCTCAACGAAATAGCTGAATTTTCAATTAAAAAAGATCAATTTTCAACCAAATAGTTGAATTTTGAACTAAAAAAGATCAGTTTCAACCCAAAAATGGAATAGTTAAGGCTGAGTCTAGTCTTCCCAAAAATTCAGGATGACTAGCTAAGCTTATGAAAAATATTTGACTACTTATCCCGAATTTCGGGACGACGAGACATTTCTCATAGCCAAATTTGCAGTTAAAAACATTAATTCTCAACTAAAATTATGACTCTTCAACTGGAATAGATGAATTTTCAACCAAAAAGATGACTTTTTAACTAAGAAGATTAATTTCCACCAAAAATACAACTTTTCAACAAAATCATGAATTTTCAATCGATAAAGGTCGATTTTCAACTAAAAAATTAATACTTTAATTTTCAGTTAAAAACATTAATGTTCAACCCAATATATGAATTTTAAACTAAAATGATGGAATACTTAAATGGAATAGTTACATTTGTAGTAAATAATAATAATTTCATAACAAAAAAAAAATTTCAAAAAAATAGTAACATTTTCAAATAAAGTGATGAATTCTCAACTAAAATGATTAATCTTTAACTGGAATAGTTAAATTTGAAACCAAAAAGATGAATCTTTAACTAGAATAATTTAATTTTTGACAAAAAAGATTAATTTTCAACCAAGAAGATTAATTTCTACATTCCCAGGTTTTTCCAGATCCGAAAAATTGAACAATTACAAATTTAATGCCGTCAAAATCAAACAATTGTCAGATATGTTTAAAATAGAAATATTATTTAAAAAATGTTAATGTCAACTTTAGGTTAAAATTTAAAGTATTTCAATGTATCAAACACTCCAAATACCATGCAATAAAATTTTGGCTATAGAAGAAAACACTAATAAAGACTCCCATCTGGGTCGAAACGTTTGTTGACTTATAAATCAAGCAATTTACTTATGTATTTAAATCCAATTCCAAAATTAATCTTCACTAAGGGAATTTTAAATAATATTATTAAAAATCATTAACTGTGTTTTGACGCTCACCTGTTTTTCATATGTTCCAATTGCACATTTGCTGTCTCCAGCTGCTCAACAAGACTTTCATTCGTTCTTTGCAGCTTCCGAACGCTATTTATCGCAGCGTCTACTTCATCTTGAGCAGTAGCTAAGTCTTTCTTCAATTCCTCTACTCTTGACCGAACTCTTTTTACTTCTGTCTCGTATTGCTCAGATCTTCTGATCGCATGCGATAATTCTGTCGTCTTATCTCCCAACATCTTTTTCAACTTTGCATAGGTATGTTTTAGCTCAACTAATTCCTTATTCCTACTTATAGAAATATGATATACAATAATGTAGGACTCAAAATGAAAAAATGGATCAATTCCACATGTTATTAACTTTAAAAAAATCATTGACTGTTAACTGGTCGGCGCTGCCCCTCCTTACCCTATGTACCTACCAACGACATTTTGTCCTGACAGGTAATCTTTATTATTTAGTTGTATTATTTATTACTGAATAGCGAATTAAATTATAATGAATTTTTACTAATAATTCATCTTTTCACATCAAATATTACCCAATATTATTTTACATGGCTGAAAGTGAAATTTGAATAGAATGCAGGACTATACTTCCGAAAAGGTCACCCAAGAATAAAGATTTGATACTTGGCCTAGGGGTTCCTTTTAGACCCTACTTGAACGCACAGAAAGGATTTTTGGCGCAGATCAATATAAATGAAGTCATTAATAATTTTGATTTTTTTTTAAATTAGATTTTTTCAAAATCTCGAAAAATATTGATTTTGGAAAAAATGTTGTTCACAAAAGTTGTAGATCTCGTCGAAACATACATTTTTTGAATTCATACTATTTTTCTAAAATTAATATTTTTCGAGAAAAATGACAAAACTGAATTTTCAGATTCTTTTTGCATGTTGGAAAGGGGGTTTGGCGTGAGCGGTTGAAGAGGGTGTTGTTCACATCCACTCACGCCGGCCCTCTTTTCCAACGACAAAAAACACTTCGCATTTTAAATGGTTCACACCCCCTCCCACCACTCATGCCGACCCCTTTTCCAAAGCCCCCAAAAAAATAACGCATTCTAGTGGTGGTCCTTTTTTGTAACAAAAAATCCGAACATTCTTTTTTGTAATTTTTCTCAAAAAATATTGATTTGAGAAAAAAAGAATACAGGTAAAAAATATGTGTTTCGACGAGATCTACAACTTTTGTGAACATAATTTTTTCCAAAATTAATATTTTTCGATATTTAAAAAAAAAAACGAATTTAAAAAAAAAGTCAAAATTATTATTAACTTCATTTATATTGATCTGCGCAAAAAATTCCTTCAGTGCGTTTAACTAAGATCTAAAAGGAACCCCTAGGCCAAGTATCAAGTCAACATTCTTGGGTGACCTTTTCGGAAGTATACCCGAATGCAGTAATGTCGGTGGTTTACCGAACTAAGTTATGTAAAATTTAACACACAAATATTCTCCGTGCACATTAGGTATATTTTAGTTAGGTACATAAAATATGCCGGTCGATGGAAATTGAAAGTCATAAACATGAATAATTAATTAAGATATTAATTACGATTAATGATTTGAGTATTAAATTGATATGGCCGATGAAATTCCCATTTTCATAATGCAGTTTTCCTGACTAGAAAATCACCTTGCTGCCGTCCCAGAGACCCGTCTTCGATTCTTGCCAGATTCTTCTACAGGCCGATTTTTTCTGTTTCAGCTCTTACAACATAATATAATGCCTAATCCTTTGTTTAAGAATATATATTTAAATTCTAATGGGGTACATACCATCTCACATGCGGCAAGTCTCTGCAGCAAGTCACAACTGCGGCATCTCTACCTAGCGGCATCTCTCCCTCATGGCATTTCTCTCATTGAAATCGTTTTATATAAAACAAATGAATATTATATATAATACTTCACACTATATATAAACTATATATAATATTTCCGCCTGGGACCGCAACTGTCTAGCAATTATATAAGAGAAGATAGTTATAAATAATAATAATAATTTGGTTAAACAATTATTTTTTTAAGTTTCATTCATTTTTACCTTATCCTAAGTGAAAGGTTGACAAAAAGTTATATATTTCAGAAAAAACGCTACTTTCTAGCGTTATTCAAAAAGAGTATTATTAAAAATAAAAAAAAATCTGTTAACCAATTATTTTTGTTAACTTGAATTAATTATAACCTCACTCTAATTATAAAATCCAGAAGAACTGCGACTTTCTAATTCCGTTCTAAGAGAAAATTGCTAAAAACAATAATAAATTATTCAAACAATTTATGTAAAAACCTAATTATCAGTGGAAAGTAGTATTTTATGTATTAGAAACCATTTTTATTTTTAAAAACCGCCAAAAAATCATAATTAGCGCCAGCAACTAGCAGAATCCAATTTTTCACTTATGCAGCTTTTTAGGACCCTATACAAAAGACTTATGGGGATGATATTAAAAAACTTATTGTTCATTTTTACTCTACAGCTAATTTTCAAGAGCAATGTTGAGTTTCAACTCGATTCACCTAATATTGATGATTCTGAATGAAATGTACAAAAACTTCCTTCTTTTCTTACGAAAATACATGTTAAACTTCATGGGGCTGGCGGAAACTCTTTATATAATTTTTTTTCAAACACATTTATTTTTTTGTGGATTCGAACAAATTTGTGGGCGATATGCATGAAAATTCGAAAAAACAATTTTCTAATGCATTTTTGGACCACCCTAACGTGGACGCGCGTTCTCCTGAATCTGCGGATTTCTTTTCGGAAACACATTAAAAACTAAAAAAAATGTTCATTACTTTTTGTTTGGACTTCTTACTTTGTATCATGAAGCTTATGTTTTTAAGAAATACCGAATTTTCAGCTAATTCACAGCTCCTTTTGGCTTCGTGGCTTTTGAATACCCAGAAGAGCCTGTGGGGGGGGGGTCCGTCAAAAGTCCACACTTATCCACAAGCACAATCTGAATTCACATGAAGTCACTTGAAGTCACTTGAAATCTCCTGAGATATCTGAAGTCATTTGAATTCACATGCAGTCACTTGAAGTCACTTAAATTCTCCTTAAGTCTTTTGAAATCTTCTGAAGTCAGTGAAATCTTCTGAAGTGATTGAAATATCCTGAAGTATCTTGAAGTCAGAAGTAGGTGCACACCCAATCGATCGAGTTGTCAACCCCTCGGGTCCTCATGATTTTTTATACTGTGTCTTAGATGGGTGGAGTGGTTAGTCGAAATTTAATGCACAGTGTGGCGAAAAAAACGTTCGTGGACAAATTGACTTTCAGGAGAGAATTTTTATCCGATTTAAACCTTTAAAAAACCACTATAGAATCATTTTTCACTAAATTGAATTTTTGTTGTCCCTTTCGATGATAACCGACATTTAACAAACAAAAATTGGGCGGGGGAGGGGTAGGAAAAATCTTACGTAATATTGGCATGGAGGAGGGATTCTAGTGAAAAACACGACTAAGGGTACGTTCACATATTACGTAACATTTAAAGGGGAAGGGGGTCCAAATGTTTTATGCACATGTTAAATTTACATACACTTACTATAGAAATAGTACATTTTGATAAGAGCGCAAATGGGCGCACAGTGGGCTGAATCGGGAATTTACTATTCAAAATCACCTACAGCTTACAATTCTTGACCGATTTTCAAATTTTTTGTTTAGAAGTGATCAGCAATAGTTGCATGAGAGCGTCTATGGATTATATTTTTCATTTTTTTATTATTTTCTATTTTTTATATAAATAAACAAAGAGCGAAAATAAGAGATTTTTTAATTATTATTTTTTATCTTCAAATGAACAGCTTAATCAAACCCATTCTTGATAAAAACGAATGTCGAAGTATCTAAAGAATATGAATAATTAACAGGATATCGAATCTAATTGTTACAAACAAATTATATTAACAGAATGTCAATATCGTGGAAATTTTGCTTGCAAAGTATATTTGTAAGTTGAAATTGCTTGATTTTATCGACACAATCACATTTCATCATGAAAATTTGTTGCTGGTATAATTTTCTTATTTTATAAACAAATTATATAAACAAATGCATAGTTCAGGCATTTATTGGCAGAAAGTAGTCGTTTTTCTTTCTTAGTATCTTCAAATTATATAAGTTGTAATATATAGTGATAAAGATGGGTCATTCGATAATATTTGTTTATTTTATAAACAAATTTTATAAACGAATATAGGCAGAAGGTAATCGTTTTTCTCTCTAGTCCTCTTCAAATTACATAAGTAGTGATGTTTAGTGACAAAGAATTGTCAGTCGATATCATTTGTTCACTTCATAAACAAATGTTATAAACAAATGCATAGTTGGACCATTTATAGATAGACTAACCGTTTTTCTTTCTGATCGTCTTTAAATCATATTAGTGGTGATTTTTAGTGATGCCTTCAAATTAGATAAGTGGTGGTGTTCAGTTATGAATATGTAGTAGTCATATGTACTAGTCGGATAGTCATTCGATATTATTTGTTTATTTTATGAACAAATGCATAGTTTTTCTATTTACAGACAGAAGGTAATAGTTTTTCTTTCTGATCGTCTTCAAATTATGTAAGTGATGACGTTTAGTGGTGAAGACTTTTGGTTCAATATCATTCGTTTATTTTATGAATAGATGCATAGTTTGGCCATTTATAGACATAAAGTAAACGTTTTTCTTTCTGACCGTCTTTAAATTACATGAATGGTGATGTTTAGTGATACAGACTTGTCATTCGACATTATTTATTTACTTTATAAACAAATGCTTAGTTTGACCATTTACAGAATTCATCGAATTTTTTACTTCCAATCGGACAGTATTCAAAAGAAGCTGCAGAAGCACGTAATGAGGATTTCAAGCGGTTCAGAGAATTCAACACACGAAAGTGCTCTCGAATTGTCAGTGATATTATTTGAAAGCAATAATGAAAAAAGATTAATTTCTGCCTACAAATGGCTAAACTATGAATTTGTTTGTAAACTAAACAAATAATATCAAATGACAAATCCTCATCACTAAACTTCACTACTAATATAATTTTAAGGCGATAAGAAAGAAAAACGTTTACTTTATGTCTATAAATGGCCAAACTATGCATTTATTTATCAAATATATTTATAAAATGAACAAATAATATCGAACGAGAAGTTTTCACCATTAAACATCATCACTTATATAATTTGAAGACGATCAGAAAGAAAAACGATTACTTTCTGTCTATAAATGGACGAACTATGCATTTGTTTATAAAATAAACAAATAATATCGAATGACAATTATTCATAACTAATAACTACCACTTATATAATTTAAAGACGATCAGAAAGAAAAACGGTTACTTTCTATCTATAAATGGTCAAACTTTGCATTTGTTTTTAATTATAAAATAAACGAATAATATGGATTGACAATTCTTCATCACTAAACATCACTACTTATTTAATCTGAAGATGATTAGACAGAAAAACGATTACTTTCTGTTTATAAATGACCAAACTATGCATTTGTTTATCAAACTTGTTTATAAAATAAACAAATAATATCAAATGACCAATCTTTATCACTAAATATTACCACTAATAAAATTTAAAGGCACTGAGAAAGAAAAAGGATAACTTTCTCCAAGTAAATGCCTAAACTATGCATTTTTTTATATAATTTGTTTATAAAATAAGCAAATTATACCAGACAACAAATTTCCATAATTATGATCCTGTCGATAAAATCAAGCAATTTTAACTTACAAATATACATCGCAAACAAAATTTCCACTATGTTGACATTTTGTTATTACCATTTGTTTATAACAATTAGATTAAATATCCTGTTAATTATTCATATTCTTTAGATACTTCGACATTCATTTTCATCGAGAATGGGATTAATTAAGTTATTTATTTGAAGATAAAAAATAATAATTCAAAAATGTCCCATTTTTGCTCTTTGTTTATTTATATAAGAAATAGAAAATGATGAAAATTGAAAAATCTAATACATAGACTCTCTCATGCAACTATTGCTGATCACTTCTAAATGAAAAATTTGAAAATCGGTTAAGAATTGTAGGCTGTAGGTGATTTTGAATAGTAAATTTCCGATTCAGCCCACTGTGCGTCCGAACAGATTGCAACGCACTTGTCCCAGTCTAAATTGGATTATGCAGTTTTCTTCATCATGGCTTCAAAAAGACACTGTCCTGTGAGTTTCCAGGCAATACCAAGCGGAACAGAATTTTTTCTTCTACGTCAGTCCCTTCCGCGTATTCGACATAACACAGTAACTGAGCAGCACCAGAAATATCCACCGACTCGTGAAATTGAAGAGAGACGTAGAGACTGCTGTTCAATAAAAATTTCAATTGAAACTGAACATCAGTCGACAGTTCTTCAATCCTTCTTTTAATTGTTTTGCTCGAATGAAGAATTGTCGAAATTCTAACAGCAGCGTCTTCTTCCAGAACTTCTCGTACTGCATTAATCATAATCGGCATGAATGTGGTTTCCATTATAGTGTGCAGTTTTGAATTCCGCGCAATCTTTAATGAAGCATAATACGAGGCTCCTAATACTTTGGAGTTGGAAGAGTCAGAAGTGCCCATTGCATTTGTCAATGTCCCCTCCTTATGCTCGATTAAGAAAGCATCCAATTTCCCTTTACAAAAGTGGATCGGCTTGCCAGAATCTTGTGGATGTGCTGTATACTAGAGTCCTCTCAATTTCGAAGGTTTCTTTGAAGTTGCTGCCAGATACACGAAACATAAAATGCACTGCGGTTCCATCAACCGAAACCCATATCTCAGATAATCACTCGTTTTGAATAGAGTCCACACAGTTTCAACGGTCACAATTATAATTGACACTTATTTCTCAAAGAGATATAGAAACTGGATATTCCTTTTGCGAGCACAGCACACACAAATTTCACAGACTTCACAGAGTTCTCAGAGTTTATAGAGCTTAATAAATGATCATTTTCACTTATTTCTCACAGACAGGCGGTAGATCTGTCTGCTTTCAAGATCTAAGGAAAAGGGACTAGATTCCTGTGAAGAGGGGGAAAGACTGTACAATTTTTCAATTTAAAGAAGGAAATATAAATTATGGTGCAGTATTTCATTTGCAAATTTAAATGGAAACGGTAAGGTGCTCTGTTAGGATAAATCTTCAGAAAATACGGCCGCCGCTCATTCAAATCATAAATTCTTCAAGCTTCAAGATATACAGCATCTTTTACAATTGACATGACAGTTTTAAATTTACAATTTGCTATTCTATGCAAACTTTCAGATGGTAAACTATGTACAGCATGAAACTAACGGTCAAAATTGTGCGTCCATTTTAAACAGTCGTATTAGAAAAATGCTTGTGACCGAATCCATTTCATATCAGACAAGGTTCTACGCTTGAAGTCGTAGAATCTCTTGGGGACGAAATAAGTTGCTTTTTAGAGGAAATTAGGCGATACGTATTTTTTCGATTTGCGCGAAAGAAATTTCTAAGAAGTTATGCGTATTTGAATTTTGTGCTTTGATTTTCAAATAGCCCGAATTTTTTTCTTTAAATCTCAATAACTTCCGACCTAATTGAGATATTTATTATTTTCTTTTTGATTCTAATAGCATTCTTCTGTGTAAATCAAACGTAGATTTTTTTGAAAAACCCACATTTGAATTTTTTGTCCATTTTTCGTCGAATTTGCACTTTGATAAGGAAGATATGTTGTAAGTTAGATGCTGGCTAAATAACTGTTGTGTCCAGGAAAATTTTTTTTCCTTACAACCGAATTTCCTACTTTTTCTCGGAAACAATGACTGATACGAAAAAATGTTAAGATGAAAGTTTTCACGTCTAAAAAAGTTCCATAAAAAATGTATCTCGTTCTTTTGCGATATCTTTCATCGTTGACAATGAAAATTAGAATTTATTAATTTTTCTCGTCAGCGAATAAACATATCGCATATCGAGAGATATATATCTTGTTCTTTTGCGATATCTTTCATAGTTGACGATAAAAATTCAAATTTTTTAATTTTTCTCGAACGTAACGATAAGAAGGTACATTTTTCATAGAACTTTTTTAGACGTACAAACTTTTATTTTAACATTTTTTCGTATCTGTCATTGTTTCCGAGAAAAAGTAGGAAATTCGATTGTAACAAGAAAATTCTCCTGGCCGCAACATTTATTTAGCCAGAATCTAACTTACAACATATCTTCTTCATTAAGGTACATATTCGAAAACAAAATAAGCAACAAATTTAAGAGTGGGGTTTTCGAGAAAATAGACTTGATTTTTTTCAGGAAAACGCTATTAGAATCAAAAAGAAAAAAAGAAATATTTCAATTTGATGCAAAGTTATAGAGGTTTAAGTAGTAAAAATTAGGGTTTTTGAAAAACAAAGCACAACGTTCAAATACGAATAACTTCATAAGTACGGAACCAGCAGGGTGTTCAAATTGATTAATTATCATTATTTTCTGGGTTGAGACCGTTTAGCCCCTGACGCTTGGGTGATCCCGTTGCGTCCCCTTGTAAGCCTAAGCGTGGCCCCAAAGGTCTCTCCATACGGCGAGGACCGCAGCCACGTTATTGGTCGATATTTCTGACTCACTGATGCAGTTACTACCCGTAAGTGTTAGTCGTTTCTCCGCAATCGTGGGACAGTGACAAAGGATATGAATAGCTGTCTCATAATCCCTTCCGCACAGACAACAGAAGGGACTTTCTGAGAACTCTATCTTATGTCTGTGATATCCGACGTTTCCATGCCCTATATACGTTTCTGTTAGGACTCTGACTTCGTTCCTTTCGAGCTTGAGTATTTTCTTCGCTCGAATAAGGCCAATTCCCACTCATTCTGATTTTCCTTTGTCAGCCAACTGTTGATTTCTTCAGTGACTAATCTACTGGAAATGCCTACAACTGGCTCGGGTCTAGTAAATTTTTCTCTTGCTGCTAGTTTTGCTAGCCTGTTCAAAATCTCATTACCTTTGATGCCGCTGTGTCCAGGCATCCAAAGAAGAGTCACTCGGTTTTCCGTCGGTAGGTTGTTCAGTGCCTCAAAGCACTCCCATGCTAGCAGCAACGTATTCATTGTTCTATTCAGGGCCATTATAGCAGCTCTGCTCTCTGAGCAAATACGGATGTTTCTTTTGTTGCCATACTCCTGTGCCTTATAGGCGTACTGGAGCATGGCCATAATCTCAGATTGCCAGACTATGGCGTAGGACCATATCGGGATGGTGAGGCCCATTCCACGCCTTCTACGATATACACCGGCGCCAGCCTTCTCCTTGTTTCTGGAGCCATCTGTCAACCAGTTATCCCCATCACTGGGCAGGTTTGCTTCGCCTTTAACCCAATCCTCAATCATGGACGGGCTAACACGATACTTCTTGTCGAAGAGATAGGAAGTGGGTGTTTTGTCCCTGAACATGTTCAGGGTCGACCTACTCACGATGTCGGTTGGGATTCGCACTGACGTCGAGATCCTTCCGCCCTTTACTATGTTTAATCTCCAGGCCGCCTTCGCAGTCACGGCCTTGATGGTGACATGGAGGGACTCCAACCCTGTTAGTGCTCTCAATGCTATTGTGGCTGTCGCCTATGAGGCACCAGTCACACCTTTTAGAATCACTCCCCTGATTCTTTCCAGTCGAGACTTCAAGTGGACATTTCGACCCTGCTCCACCAGACCAAAGCCCGATAGGTTAGCCTGGGTCGCAGGATCGCTGTGAAGATCCGCATAAGTGTATCCGGCTTCAAGCCCGAAGTTTTCCCTATGGGTCTCCTACAAAGCCATAGAGTTGCTAATAGCTTTTTGCACTTGTTTTCAGGTGCTCGTTTCATGAAAGCTTCTTATCTAGGATGATTCTTAGATACTTAGTTCGTTCTTTGATTTCCAGTTGTCCTCCCAATTTCAGTGTACTCGTGGTTCCCCACTTATACCGTCTGGTGAATACAACCGCGTCTGCCTTACTTGAGTTAACCGACAATCTAGTCTTCTTGCATAAAGAATCTGCTATCCCCAGTGCTTTCTGCATTAATCCAAAGTTTGCATCCAGATGCTGGCCACGCACGATAACCAGCATATCGTCCGCGTAGCCTATAACGTGGTAGCCCTGACTCGTGAGCAAATGAAGCAGTTCATCCACTGCTAAGCACCACAGCAGGGACGATAGTACGCCTCCCTGTGGTCATCTCGAGTCAACGGTCCCACATAAAGTGGTATCATACTCGTCCTTGTTAGGTTCCTTTTGGCCAACATTTGGCAGGTCCGTTCCACGACTGCAGTAGGCACACCATGTGCAATCATTGCCGCCCTGATCACCTCTCTAGAGGTTTAGTTGAAGGCTCCTTCGATATTCATAAAGATTCCAATCGCGAGGCCTTTCTGCTTCAGTTTCCCTTCGATTAGGTTTACTGCTAAGCTTTGGGCCGTCTCGGTCCAGTGGCCAACCCTATAGACGTTTTGCTCCTTGTGAAGTGGGCGTCTTGATAAGACCTCGTCGTGGATCTATCCGCAAGTCTTTCACTATTTTTAGTAGGAAAAATGTAAGGCTGATGGGACGGAAATCCTTGGATCAAGTATATTGATCCTGTCTGTTTTCAGAATGAAGACTACTCTCGTATCTCTCCATGCCATCGGAACATCCCAGCGTCAGACGAGCCCTAGCAAATCTCACGAGCGGCCCTATGATGACCTCTCCAGCCCTCTGTAAGAAGACCGGATATATGCCATCCGGACAAAGAGAATTGTGAGAACTGAAAGACATCAGAGCCCACCTGACCCTGGAGGGAGTAACAATCTCGTTGGCTAGCCGCCGTTTCAGACCCTGCTGGGCCACAGGCGGCTTTGGTTGCTTCTGAGGTGTCACCCCCTTTTCTCCAGACCGACGCTGAGTATACCCTGTCGGACAACTTTAAGGAGCCGAGAATAGCATCTAACTCTGCTTCTTTCTTGATGTCTGTGCAAAAGTTGGTCCAGCTTTCTTGCTTCGCTTTACGTGTTGCACCCCTGTATTCATCCCTCATCGTCGTGAATGAGGGCCATAGTTCACCCTTTTGCCAGTACTGGCACGTCTAAACCTCTCTCTGGTTTCCCTGCGAAGCTCTTCTAGTTTCTCGTTCCACCAGTGTGTCTCCAAGGTGTCTAGTGGTATGGAGAGTGATGTCGATGAATTCCTCCCTGATTGAGTTACGAATCTTCGGGGTACTCCCCGTGTTAATAATATCTAAATCAATAGTGATTAGGTATTCCAATAGGTTACCTCTTGAGTTGATGTTTGTGCTACCCCAAAAAGTATGGTCGGAATTAGCATCGCAACCCGGCAGAAAAGGCAGAGCCCTTAACTTGCAGTAACCCACTACTGTACGTACCTCCACAGGTGGGTTGGTATCGCTGTCATATGGAAAGTAGCCCGATCCCATGACTAGCATCCCTATCACTTTAAGATTTGTGGCTATGACCATCAGGTCTCTCGAACATAGCTCTAGCAGTGGGACAACGTTGACTCCCTTCGCCAGTATGCAAGCCCTTGGTTTGGCCGCCTTTGGGTCCCTGTAATAAAAACCAGCCCCCCCCCCCTGATACCCATATGGTATCTCAAACTAACCATGGTTCCTGGATTAGCGAGATACCTGTGTGCCTCGCAGCCATGCCCCTCTGCAGATCCGCAGACGCGCCTTTGCTGTAAAGCAAGTTAATATGGCTAATGGTTAGGCCAGGAGCAGTCATTTTAGGTCTGCTCCCGGTCTACCGGTGTCCCGACAGGCTCCTTCCGTCTCTCCTTCCGTCGGCTGGCAACCCTAAAGTTGAGCTGTCCAATGTGGTAAAAGGGCGTGTTGTTGAGGACCTCAAGAGCGCTCGCTTGGGACTCAGGAATTTGCACAACTAGAAGGTACTTGGTACTCCCTGCTCTGTCTTCTTCCTGATGCCGGTCGTGCCTGACGATTCGCCAGGACGCTGTCCTTAGTGAAGGGTTGAATTCCTCCAACCGCCAAAGGACCACAGACGGATCTTCCAGCTCACCTGGGAACCACGCCGTAGCCCTCATCATCCTTTGAAGCCATTCAACCCCACCTATTTTGAAGTCTGCGCTTTCCCAGGGCCCTGTCTCGGCCAACGTATTATGTGGCCAAGCTTCAACCGCTGGGTTGTCTGTGACAAATACGAAGACCCCTCCCCTACAGAAGCAGTTTCTGAATTTTGGCCAATAATCCGGCGGCTCCCTTCTCGCCGGCTGCTGGGCTGTCTTGTGCCTCTTCATAAGCTTAGCCGCCCCCCGTGGCGTGTCCTCTGAGAACCTCCATCTCTTCTGCACCTCGGTGTTTCCATAGCCTCATTTAGGGGGACCGTCAATCCCTCGGCTCCCAGGTGAGTTAGGGGCTCAGCCACCACCTGAGTTTGGCTAGCCGGAGAGACAGATTGGGAGGAAAGGGTTTAGTTAGACCCATTCGAGCTCAACCCCTCTCAACCTTCACCACCTCCCTTCCTCCTCCTTCCTTACACTTTTGTTTAGTTTGTTTAGTCCGGTGTCCCCGAGAGGCCGTCAGGAATCCTTTGTACGCCTAGGTGCCAAAGTGCCACGGGCACGATCGCTCTACACCCATGGTTTAGGGGGGTGGCCACATTGAGTGAGACACTCAATGAATACCCGTTGGTAGGCCACCATACCAATGTAGGATTGTTTCTTGGTCGCTGTGGGGGCCGTATGTCATTCCCGTCCCGATTCCAAAATCGGATATCAGTCCGGGAGGACCTCCACCCAAGTATCCAGAAGACCCGTGTTAGCTAGGCTCTTTCACCTTTCTACCATACTACAATCATACATACCAGGAAAGCCCGTTTATAGGGATCCTTTTATGTCACCCAGGAGAGCCCGTTTATAGGTCTTCACCACACGCCAGCTGGGTCTCTAATTGTCCAAAATACTTCAAATAGGACTCATTGGATGTTGCCGTTCATAAGATGTTCGATGTTTTTATTTTGTTATGTCTTCTGTGCTTATCGGTGACCTATCTACGAAGAAGAGAGGCATATTTTTAGTATGACTTTCTTCTGTGGACTCAAAACTAGAGTTGAAGATATCAACTGATTTTTACTATCTATTTTTTTCACTTTCTTGCAATTCTATCACGAAATTCATCCAGTCTATTAAAATTAGATTTAATAACTTTTTAAAGAGTTTTCATTTCTCTCAACTGGATCTAATTTTCTAACAGTAGAAAGGTCGCGCGACGCAAGGGTCCACCCGCGAGAAGCGAGAGACCGCCTGCAGGGCAAGGTTAATTGTCCCCCTGAGGGTTTGGGTATTGTGAAAAAATTGCAGGATGTCGGCCCTGTCCCTCCCTAAAAAGTTCGAGAAAAGTTTGGGAAACACTGTTCTAAACAATCCTTCCTTATATTCTTCGAGTATGCTGTTAAATATGCTCTATATTTCTGATAACTTGGTGCAAACCATGTCTTCAAGCTGCAAGAACCAACAAACGCTATACTTGTTTACATAAAATGAAACACAACTTTGCCATGAAGCACGCCTCTTAATTTTTAGATTAGGTTACGCCAAACACTTCTCCACGACAAGTGAACACGGCAAACCATTATTTTCTAGACAGCTATCGACATGTGCCGCCGTGCACTTAAAGTGCAGTTTTCAAGGTGGATATTTTAAAAAGTATATGTTTTGCTAAATTGTATAAAAAATTTCTTCAATTAAAATTTAGCCAAAAATTGTTGCCCTACTACTGTGCAATTTTCTTGCCCAAGTGTGCTTTAAAAGCACATAGACGAATATTCAAAAAAGAGACCTTGTATTATATTCGCGCCATTGAACTACGAACTATTAATCTAGTTGTAAAGTCAAACTTTCAGGAGAGATTTTGTATTCTATTTTTTTGCAGATGTCCCTAATGCTGGTAGTAAACTTGTAACGTTGCCAAAACGTTTGGCGTGGAACGCTTCTTTTCAAGAATATGTTCGAAAATTGGACAAGCAAAAACCAGTTATTATATGCGGAGATATGAATGTTGCTCATAAAGAAATAGGTAATGTTTACGATGGTAAAATGGACAGCAAAACTGTTTGAGGTATTCCAATTACTCATGTATTAATAATTGAATATTTTTTGCATAGATTTAACAAATCCAAAAACAAATACAAAGAATGCAGGTTTTACCCAAGAAGAAAGAGATGGTATGACAGAGTTTCTCAAAGAAGGTTTTGTCGACTCCTTCAGATATTTGTATCCTGAAAAAACAGGCGTTTACTCATTTTGGTCTTACTTTAGAAACTCAAGGAGCAAAAACATTGGATGGTATGCTTTACATTCGAATAAATTTTTTCATAGTTCAGATTTATAAACTTAGTAAAGTTCGTATTTGAAATCGTTAGAAAAGTATTACATTCCTAACTACTCGTGTCAAGGCAGTAGAATTGCGGTGATTCTCTACTCTCCGAGTCTCGGACGTTAAGTATACTTGACCTCAAATGAGAATGATCAGATTTTCTCCAAACCTTGTGAATTAGCAGTGATTAGCAATAAAAATATAATGTCAAAATTTCGTGAAGCTTCAGAGCTTCGTTCACGATAAAAAGTTATCAATATTAACATGTAATCTTATAAAGGAATGGGGAATTCGGGTGCAATTTGCAGTACACCGCTCATATTTGGCATAACTATCAGGAAAAAAGTTATCAGAATTGGATGAAATTGAGGTATGCCTATTCCAGGGTTGTGAATCTGGAACAAAAACTCCACCGTTCCGGATCCAGATCCGGTTCTTTAAAGGCACGGTTCCGGGCTCGGCCGAACACGGTTTGGGAACGGAATGAGACTGCTACGCGTTCCGTTCCGGAAAGAAAACACTGTTATCTCTCCGCGTTCCAGACCCAACCGACCTAGTTCTGCCTCCAAGTTCGTTCCTATCCAGAACAAAACCGGAACCGGAAACACCCTATCACCCCAATATATTTTTACCAACCCTAAGTACTCTTTTGACGTGTTCGTTACTATGTATTTGACCCTTACAGAAAAGTACAACTTTTATCAAACTATGTAGATTCTGATTTTTTACTTTGAAATCACTGTTTTGAAAATAAGAAAAGAAATTATTCCTAAATTTAAGTATTGATTACCGGTCAGGTTTGTAAATAAAAGAATAGAGTTTGTATGAAACCAGATTTATTAATTGAGTCGATCCCGATTATTATGGGACCGGTTCACCGTGTGACGACCGACGTACAACTGGTCGAAGAATTACGTCTCTACAGCCACCGAAACTATAACACATACAATAGAGTATATATAAGTAGGGGGAGCGATATAACACACCTAACTTAACACTCCCTCCTGTTATATCACGTACAACCTTAATGACTTAAATAATGTCTACATGAGATAATATTAATAAGATGGATATTTTGAGCATAATTTCTGAAGTGTACTCACCTCGAAAATGAAATTTGTTAGATCGGGCTAAAAATTGGCCCAATTGTAGTCCTATTAGATAGTACTCCTCACACCGAAAATTAATTAATTTTGATAAATATTTATCAAAGGGAGGGGGTACAATTTTTGGATTTTTGAAGCAAAGCCTTACTTTTAAACATCTGTAACTTGTTTCCTATTCCCTTGAACAAAATTTTAGTATTAATGTTTTTGATAGATTTTTTCACAAACTTCCTGGTGGTCATAACGGCTTTCAAAAAAAGTCCAAATTCGACCCTAATTTTTGAAAATAAAAATTAAATTTGACCTTTTTTTCAAATGTCGACACTTTTTCCCCTTAAAATAGTTTTAAAAGAAAGCTGAATTTTCTTTCCTATAGGGCCCCCCATTTTCAGAGTTGAAAGTTAATTCGTCTTTGAGTAATAGAACGATACGTAAACAATATGCCATGATAGAACGGTAGCGCGCGATTTCCCCTGGTGCGATCTCGCCGAGGATCTTTGTGCAACGCTATAGTGCCTGTTTTGTAAGCTAAGTAATATTATATGCTACTAGAATAACTGCTTTTTCAAAAAGTAAGGCATAAAGCAACTAATCTTAAAATCCGTGTAGTTGCCCTCGACTTGCGTTTGAAATTCCCTGTACTACCAGAAGGAGCTCAAATTTGCAGTTCATGTAGATACCAACTCATCAACTCAGCGGGAATATCATCCTGGAACTCTTGTGATATTGCAGAGCCTTCTTGTAGAGATAAGGTATATACTGATGATCATGAAATGATTTCTGATGATAATGATGATCAGCTATATGACAGCGAAAAAGATCTAGATGTCTTAGACGCCTAACTGCAGTGTGAAAAAAATATCATAAAGCTGGTGTTGAAGTACCTGGTCAAATCATCGAAAAATGCAATGCCTCTAAAGATCTTCAAGAACAATTTCAACTTGTCTCGCTTGCGTCAAAATCTTGGGACGAAGAAAACTGATGCAGGTGTTCAATACATCAGCGTGAAAAGCAAGAAATGTCAAAAAATTAGTTTCAGAACATGGAATTCTTATGCTTCCGAATCCAAAAACAGGAAGAGCATTGACTCCTGAAACTAAAACTCTAGTGAAAAACTTTTATGAACGCGATGACATAAGTCGAATGATGCTTCGAAAATTTTATGAATATTTTATACTTGTTGATTAATGATTATACCATCACACACAAGACGCAGCTTGTAAATATGAAAACATGGTTTCTATTTAAAAATGTGTTAATTATGTTTATAACATTCATGATTAATATATTTATATAATTTATAATAAACATTAAAGGCTAAGAAATCACTTTAAAATTATTATTAACCTCGCCCTTGAGAGTAGAGGGGAAGGGGAATGATTGGATGCCCCCCCCCTAAAGCCCTTCTCTGGATCCGCGCCTATATTTCACTCGTGAGTCACGTATTTTCTATCAAGGGTTTGTGTTCTACGTCTATTCTTTGTACGCCCCAAATGATGGTATAGTCTTATTTGCACCCAACGATATATCGTTGAGAATTAATCTTTTTGGGTTAAAAATTCAACTAATTGGTTAAAAGTTAAACTATTTCGTTGAAAATTCACTTGTTTGCTTGAAGATTAAAAATTTTAGATCAAAATTCATCTCTTTGGTTGAAAATGTAACCATTTTGTTGATATGTGGCACAATAGGCTTCATGACTTGAGCGCCAGGGGAGCTCTAAGGGGCACGTTTTAAAACTAACCTTTTTGTTGAAAATTTGTCTTTTTTGGCAGGAAATTAATCTTCTTAGTAGAAAATTAAACTTTTTGGTTGAGCCTTCAACTAGTTCGTCATTTTTTTTACAAACTCAACGGTTTTTTTATTTAAAATTAGAATCTTTTTGGTTTGAAACATCAACTATTATACTTTTTCTCGAGATTTTTTTATTTATTGTTAACGCAACTACGTTAACTCCTTTGTTCAAAAGTGATTCTTTCGATTGAAGATTCATAATTGAAGTTGAATATTTGTCTTTTTTTTGGTATAAAATTAATTTTCTTGATAAAAAATTCAAGTATTTGTCATCTTTTTGCAGAAAATTCGTCTTTTCTGGAAAATATTTGATATTGGTTGGTTACAAGTACAACTGTTTAAAAACTAATCTTTTTTAGTTGAGCATTCAACTATTTTATTGAAAACTTATCTTTAAATTTTTGGTCAAGAATACACATTTTTTGCTTGAAATTTCAAATATTTCTTTGAAGAATAATTTTTTTTTTTAATTTGATTTGACATATCGAAAATTTTGAAAAATCTTTATGAATTTGTTCAAGAATCTTAGAAAAATGATATCTATGTAACTTTAAAGATAAATAAAGAAATAAACCTAAAAACATAGTTATTTGAAATATTTATTTTGTATTAAAAATTACTTTTCCCTTCACATCATGGCGTGAATATAACTTTTAGTGGCTGTTTTCAGTTTATTTATCTAGAAATAAAGATTGTCAAATTTTTACACCAACAATTTTGTAAATGCAAATTACCAAACATAAGTAATTATCATAAAATTTATTTCTTAATGCTTCTAAACATTACTGATTAAAGAGAATATTTTAATTGTAAATGATTTTTTAATATTGGGAAATAATTCTGTTCTTAACAATTTACAAATTTTGCTACCACACTATAATTTGTAAACTTTTACACTTTTTCAAAGAGGTAAAAAAGTTAAACTATTGGTAAAAGTTTACTTTTTCATTGAAAAGACTACTATTATATGTCATTGTCCGTGAAGAAAGGTACCAAATGCGTCAAAGCTGCATTTTACAGGACGGGCGATCGTAGCAGAGTCCGCAACCCAGCATTCGATTAGTGGGTTTACGGACACGTCCCGTACAGTTGTAGTGGTAAGTGGTTGGGCTGGCTTTCGTAGGCCTCTCGTTCGGTCTCCGCGTACGCTTATCATGCCTATGTTTGTAGCTTAATAACAAGAAAAGTAATTAACTTAAAAAATTGCTGAACATTGGAAATGAGAGAGTAACTCAGAAACTATCGATTGGCGTAACAAATGAAAGTCGATTTTTTCGCATTAGGCCCCTTTCTTCGTGGACGGTCACATATTTTTGGTTCGGAATTCATCTCGTTTGGTTAAAAATTCTGTTATTTGGTTTTAAATGTAATTGTTTTGTTGAAAATGCAACTATATTGTTAAAAAGTCATCTTTCATATAAAAAATTCAACTACTTTTTGGTTAAAAATTTATCTTTTTCAGTTGAAAATTTAGTTGAAAGTTCAACTTTTTGGTAGAAAATTCATGTCTTTTGTCGAAAATTCGCCTTTCTTGGTAGAAATTTAATCTTCTTCGTTGAAAATTGATCCTTTTTAGTTAAAAATACAATTGTTTTGTTGAAATATCAACTTTTATATGCTTCGTTGAGAATTAATTTTTTATTGGTTGAAAAGTCGATTATGTCGATTGTTTGACTTGAAGTTGAACTCCTTTATAAAAGAATGAATTTTGTATCAAGGATTCATAATTATAGTTAAAAATGCAACTATTTGCTTTTGTATGAACCTTTATGTTAAAAATTCTACTGTTTTCCAGAAAATTAATCTTTTTGGCTTGAAAATTCAACAATTTGGTAGAAAATCAAACTATTTTGTTGAAAATTAAACTTTTCGGTTGAATAATGATATTTTTGAAACTTCAACTTTTTTGTAGGTAATTCGTCTTTTTGGCTTTAAAATTAAATAATTTTGTTGAAAACTCATGTATTTTGTTCAGAATTTGTCTTTTTTGGTAGAGCGTTAATCTTTTTGGTCAAAAAATCATATTTTGGGTTGAAAATTTAACGACTTTGATAAAAATTAATTTTTTTTGTTGAAAACTATTTTTTTTTTAATCTGAAAATTTAACTATTCCATGTTTGGTTTAAACTTCATCCTGTGTATTATATAAGTTGGGAATTCGTCTTTTTGCATAGAGCATTAATCTTCTTGGTCAAAAAATTCATCTGTGGTTGAAGATTAAAAAATGTTGTTGAAACTGCAGAATCAAAGTTTTTATTTGAAAATTTAACTATTCCATTTTTAGTTAAAACTTTATTCTGTATATGTTATAAGTTAAAAATTCAACTATTTGGTAGAAAATTCATGTATTTTGTTGAAAAGTCGTCTTTTTGGGTGAAAATTAATCTCGTTTGTTGAGAATTCAACTAATTGTTAGAAAATTCATATGTTTTGTTGAAAAGTCGTCTTTTTAGGTAGAATATGAATCTTGTTTGCTGAAAATTCAACTTGTGACATTTCGTTTCATTCTACCTATATTTTGTCCTGCCGGACGCTTTAGCCTAGCCCGAGTTTCGGAGCTGGGACAGGGTTTATAAGCAAAAGAAACGAGCGGCTAAATATAACAAAAGTAAGCTGTGTATTTCTCCTATTTTTGGTATAATTCTATTGCATCTGACGGAAGTATATGATTGATGTATTTGTGAGTGTTGTATGTGTTTGCATAGCCAATTTTAGCTGTGTGTGTCTGTGTTCACGCGACTAACAATCCGTGAAGTGGTGTTGTACTTCAGAGCAAGATAGTGATGTGTATTTTGGAGAATCGTTATTCGGCACATAGTCCGGAGTGGAGGTTGTCCCGCGGGTTGCCCCTGCGGGTCGTCGGCCAGGGGTCGGCCTGGTGGATAGGTGTGTTGCCGCGAGTAGGCCGGTCAGGGGCACCTGATGCTGACATGCCCTTGTCTCGGAGGGTGGCTACAGGAGCGCCTGTCGACCACCGACCGGCTCGGTTGCGGGAAGGCGGTGAAGCAGGTGTGTAGCTGCGAGTAGGCCGGTCAGGGGCTCCTGACGCCCGCATACCCTAATTTCGGAGGGTGGCCACAGGAGCGCCTGTTCACCACCGATCGATCCAGTTACGGGAGCAGGATGGGATGTCACTAGGAGGCCGCACCCGTCAAACTGCCGTTTGTGCGTCGAGCAGGTAGGTAGAATGCCTGGCCCTGTGCGACATGCAAGCTTTAGGGTGGTTGTGCGTGGGAGGGAGCGTGTTTCGGTAGCCCGGTAGGTGTGTAAGGACATGCACACCGCACGACGGCACGTCACAGGCTATTTGGTAGAAAAATCATATATTTTGGTAATAAGTCTTCTTTTGGGGTATAAATTTTTCTTGTTTGCTGGAAGTTCAACTTTTGGATTGATTGAAAATGATCTTTTTTGTTAAAAATTCATCTTCTCAGATTTAAAAGTCTACTGTTTTCTAAAACATTCGACTTGTAAGCTTAAAAACTTCACTCTTTTGTTGGAAATTCGTCTTTCATGGCGGAAAAGTAATCTTTTTTTCAACTTTATTCTAAAAAATTTGTCTTTTAGTCCTGACTCCTAGACTTCTCCGGGTTCACGCCACAACTTCTGTCTTACTCGTATTAAGGATTTCTCAGTTAAATAAACAACTCAGCGTTGTTAGCAACTCAATATTTATTAAGGCCACAGCACACGACAAACGTTCCGACTCACACTTCTCCACAACCTTTCTTCCCCCCCTTCTACTCCCTCTATCTGCATTTCTGGTAACTACTTAATAGATTCCCCGATTTAAATTAAAAACAGCTAACAGATCCGGCTATCCTGACAAATTGGATTTCCACATCCAATGCAATTTGTCTTTAGATCATAGTTTACAAAATAATACAATTAAATATAATAATCAGTATTAAAACACAATCAACAAACATTATCAAACCAAAAGATTGTCATCAAACAACCAAAGTCTTAATTTACTTTAATAATAACCCAAACGCATCGGAGCTTTCTTACTTTGCTGACTTCTTCTTAATTCCTTTGGCTTTTCTTCTGTCTCGTCGTTCTCAACAAAATTCGCTTTTGTGGCCAGTGCTTCTTCTTCTTGTCCAGATTCATTTGCAGATTCTTCCACCAAATCAGCATCTTCGAATGCATCATCTGGCATAAATGCATCTTGAACTGTCGTGTTTTAATTGAGCGACCTTATAGGTATCATTTCTAATTATGTCGGTAACTACCAAGCGTTCCCGATATCCTTTTTGTAGCTTTCTAGGCATTCCGTTATCGTCAGGTGCTTTTTTCATGAAAACCATATCTCTCAGTTGATATCCTTCATCCTTGTATAGCTTCCCATCTGCCCTTGCGTTCACTTTCACCTGCGTTACTTCAATCACCTTCCTGTCTTCATCACGCATTTCTTGTGCTGTCATCGTTTTATTTCTTGCTAAATTTGACGTGGTGAAGTCAAAGTGAGCCTGATTCCTATTCCGTTACAAAATTCTTCAAAGGTTTTCGTCGTAAAACAAGCACCTCGGTCGGTGACCAACCGTTTAGGTATTCCCCACACCGAAAAGATAGTCTTCAAACTCCGTATTACTCCTTGAGCCTTCGTGTCTTCTCATGGGATTAGGAGAGTTTAACGCGTCAAATACATTCGGGACACATAGATATATGACGTTTGACATACCTTTCTAACCTTGGACACCAGAAGTATCTCAAAATTTCAGCTACATTTCTGTTTACAGAAAAATGTCCATACAGATCATGATAACAAACAAGGATAGATTTCCTCATGGGCTTAGGAATCACCATTCTCCAGTGCTCTGTTTGTCCGGACCAACAGTTCGGTCTTCCGGGTTTTTTTTTTTTTTTTTTTTTTTTTTTTTTTTTTAAGAAATAAAGCCAACTCCATCAATTCTGGATCTGTCTTCTGCATCGCTAATCCAAATTCTTCCTCAGTCATGTAAATATAGACCATTCTTCGATCTACAATTTTTTCCCACGTGTCCTTTGCTTCAGTCACTGACGCCCTGCTCATAGCATCGACATGTGCCATCCGTATGTAGGTCATCTGTAGGTCTGTAACGTATTGTCATTTGACACTCCTGTATCAACTAGGCTCATTTGGCAATGTGAGGATTGTTGGTCCAATTTGCATTCAAATATACCAAAGCTTGACAATCCGTAACGACTGTGAATTCAATGTCAATTAAAAATGATCGTAATCCATCAACCGCCCAGACTATCGCTATGAGCTTCGCACCTTTCTGTAACAGCATTCTGCTTAAGCCCTCAGCACTGGCGTCCATATGAAGTTCTGTTTCTGTCTTTGGGTTATACAAAGCAATAACAGGTTCTTCACACAAGGCATTTCGTAGGTCCTCGAATGCTCGTTGTTGTTCGTCCATCCATTGAAATTTTGTATGAGATTTCAGCAGTCTCGTCAGTCGCTCCGCCTTCAAGGCATATCGCATGATGTATCTTCGGAATTCACCCTTCAATCCCAGAAATCGTCTCACCTCGTGAACATTCTTTAAACCGGAAACCTCTTAACTTCATTCTCCTTAGTTACTCCAGGTCGTAGTCCTTCAGTTGAAATTCTATGTCCAAGATAGTTCACCTCAGGGACACCAAATATACATTTTTTTGGATTCAAGGTTAATCCTGCCCTTTCCAATTCTTGTAATATCAACTCCAATCGTCTTAAAAGGTCATCCTAATCTCTTGCAGGAATGATCGCATCATCCACTTAGAATAATGCGACTTTGTTTCGCAGATTCCCCAAAACTTGGTTCATGACACGTCCAAATTCAAAAGGAGCGTTCTTCAAGCCGAACGACAGGCTCCCAATAATTTCTGGATCTGGTCGTCTATGTTGGGCAAAGAGTAGCTCTGATTCAATGTTTGAGCATTGAGTCCCCTATAGTCTATCATCATCCTAGGTTCTCCATTTTTCTTCATGATTATCATGGCTGGGCTGCCGTATGGTGACTTCGTAACTTCGACCGGACTCGCTCATCGAGGATGTCTTTAAACTGATCTTTCTCTATTTTAGTTGCACGGTATAGTGCTAAATTTACCGGCTTAGGTTCCTCCAGTTCTCTTGTCTCCATTTTCGTCAAATGGGTGCATCCTTGTTCTCTTAAATTCACAGAGCAACATGTTTGACATTTATTAGCCAGATTAAGAAGTTCAAGTTTCTGATCTTTTGAGATATTTGCTCCTACCTTGAGCATTTCCATATCCAGATGTTCTCGCTCAGGCTTGAGTCTTGGAATAGGTTCAATACTTACTATATCTCGTGGAATTGTTTTTCCCAACTTCGTTGCTATCACCTTCTTCCCGTAGTTGTCCAATAATACTTCAATGGGACCAGCTGTCGAATTGGCATGCACCAAGTATGCCTCCGATGGACGTGTTACCAGACAACCAGCGATCTTGACTTGAATAGTTGTATTGACATCGACAGCTTCTACATGGAGGTCGTCACTCAGCTTACGCGGCACTCTCCAAAATTGCACGTTTCCGTCCTTAGAAACACTCCAAATTGCCTTTTGATTCATCCACCTCCTCCCAATCAATATTTCACGTAATATCATCGAATCTAAAACAACTAAAGCTTAAACTGTTTCTCCCACAACTCCATCGATCTCAAGGACAAGATTCACCACTCCAGATGCTTGTGCCGGACCTCCAATTTCAACCATGACACCTCCTGCGGGTACTTGCTCTGTTGATCTGACCTTGAATTTCCAATGCTCTATTATCGACTTCTGAATCAAACAGACCAAACTTCTTCCATCCCAGAAACCAGTTATCACCTTATCGTTGTTAACTATCACCCTTTTGCAGGTATTTGGATTTGTGAATCGTTCCACCACGTTGACTACTAAAGGAGAAGGTTTATTTCCCTTCTTCGCACAACTTTTGCTGATATGGACTTCTTGTTTGCATTTGTAACAAACGTTTTTCCCAGGCTGTGGACAATCTCTTCCCAAATGACCCTCATCCCCACAATTATAGAATCTATCTTGACGCTTACCTAGTGCTGAGGATTTGAAAGTCGTCTGGTGTCTAACCGTTGATGTTTCTTTCAAATTTGTCGATTCCGAGTTTGTCTTCTTATCTTCCGGTTTGTCGTTTTGACAGGTCGTGGGGATACATTCATTGCTTCTAACTGAGTAAGATCTTCCAAGAAATCTTCTTCTCTTGCTTGCTTCCGAGCACCCAGCTGCACAAACAACTGCTGTGACCACAATCCTTCAAGAATTTCTATCTCAATTTCCGTAAAATCTAATTTGAGTTTTCTGCACAAATACAATTTGTCAATGACATAATTCGTCGTCGATTAATTTTTTAATTGTCTTCTTTCCGGTAACTGATGCCATAACGCCGTCCTTGTTTGATTACGTATAAATATTTTCTGAAATCTTTGTCGAAATTTAATGCAAGTTGTTATAAAGTGTCTCTCTGCCGACCACCACCCTCTAGCCGTCTCTCTCAATCCCGTGTTCGCTACTCGCAACTTCGTTATTTCGCTGCATTTGTTTAATGCTGCCAAATCCTAGAGGTCTTCCAACCACCTTTCCGCTTTACATGATTTTACTCTCCCGTCATATTCTCGGACCTTGAAAACTGATAGAAGAGTACATCGGTAATAAGAAGAGCTTCTATCCTCCTCTTTGGGTTCATCTTTCACTCCGACCAAAGCTTTTAATAACCAAGGATTAGTCAAAATACTATTGAAAGTGTGCAGCTTGCGCATCAAATTCACTCCAAAGCCTCTGTTCACTTTTCACTACTCTTTCGAACTCTATTCCTTGACGATTTTCTATTTTATATGGGTATGATGTAGACTGTGCACGAAATGGAGGTGCATTCACATCTCGCCCTCGTAAATTCACTTGTTCAATACGCAATCTTCTCCACACCCTTTTTTCTTCCCCTTCCACTCCCTCTATCTGCGTTTCTGTTAACTGCCTAATAGTTTTCCCGATTTACATTAAAAATAGCTAACACTATGTTGTTAAAACTTCATCCTTTTGAACTGAAAATTCATCTTTTATGGTAGAAATTTATCTTCCTTGGTTGAAAAATAAGGTTTTCTGTTAAAAATTCCACTGTCTTCGAAAAATACGTCTTTTCGGCTCGAAGTTGTTACCATTTGATCGAGTCTCTAACTATTTTTCTGGAAAACTCGTCTCTTTTACTGGAAAGTTTATCTATTTGGTTATTAGTGCAACTGTTTGGTTGAAAATTATTATTATTTTTTATTTCATCTTTTTATGTTGAAAATTCATCTCTTTGGGTAGCAAATCTTTATTGGCTGAAAATTCAACTATTTTGTTGAAAATGCAATATATTTCGGGTTGAAATCTTAGGAATGTAAAGAGTTTCGTATTAAATTTAATATGTTATCTACATTAACTTTATTTAACAGAATTTATAAATGTAAAATTCGTCTTTCCCCAACGGCTACGTTACTTTTGAGGGAGGGTCGGGAAGTTCAAAAATCCTGAAATTGGTAACGTAGTTTATAAAAAATAAAAAAGTACCCTGGTGGCGCCAGGCCTTGCCGGGCCTTGCATACACTTATACTATACTTATATTGTATAAGTTTGGTTGATGAATTGCATTTTGGAAAGGATTATAACAATTCAAATCTATTCTATTTAAATTTTACGTTCTGATTCGTATAACTTATTTACAGTCTCCACATATAAAATGAAGCAAAATAATGTAATGTTTGAAAATGGAAACAACAGTTTTGGGAATGTGTAAAGGTATAAACACAACCTCAATAGTGACTTACCTCCCAAAGTTTTCAGTCTTGTTTTGATTTCTTTACATGTTCTTTTGTATCCATGATTATGTGAATCCTCTTTCAAAGTTTGATGTAATTGTGCATGTTTGTATTCCTTTCCGTCCATTTGGTTAATTATGTCCCTTGCCTTTAGCATACTCAGAAGAACCTCTGTTTCCGCCTTCGACCAATTTCTCGTCGATTTTTGAACAGGACTTCCTGGAGTGCTCATTTTTACGAAGTAAATAGGAAAAATAAATTTCAAATCAGCTATTACAAATAGTTTATTGTTCAGACAAACCAGATATTTACATGTTAAAACTACATTCAAGAAAAACAAACATAATCTACAGAATTTATCTTCTCATTGCCACTCTGAATATTTATATAAACAAGTACTTACGACTCCAGACAGTAATCAGTTGAAGTTTTAGTTTTTGAGTCTCCAACCCCATCTCGGCTCTCGCTTCAAGATCAGCTTTAAACATACGAGTAAAAGGTTAGCTACACGCACGTAGAACTGCTAGTCCAACGTAGTGTTATTGAAGCAAGCGCCGAGGTGGGGTTAGCGAGGGAGAACAGCAGTCACTACACCACATCCAGCTTAAATATTTTATAACTGAAAAACTAAAACTTCAACTGATTTTTGGAAAAGGAATTTTCGATTTGTTTTATTTTTATTTTTTTTACAGCCATATAAGTGCAGAAACTTGAGTCTGGGACACCCTGTATAAGTCCAGACACTTGAGTCTGGGACACCCTGTATTGGAGGTGATTTTGTAACGATATGGTGTTGAATAGATGAAAAAGGGATTTAAACGAAAGTATAAGTACATTCTTTAGTGCTAGCCGTGTAAAGAAAAGCGCCAAAATGCTTAGAAGGTCGAAAGAGTCAAAGAGGGATGGATGCCCAGCCGGTAGAAGAAGTAGAAGGGAAAGATAGGACAAAAATGACAGACGGGGTATAGAAATGAAAGATAATACAAGGACAAAAGAAAATAGAAAGCATAGAGAAATATAAAATAGCCACTGAAGGAGTCTAGAGCGGAGAGAGAGAGAGAGAGAGGGGGGGGGGTTAACTGGCTAAATTTGGGGGGATTAGAAATCGGATACAAGAATGGTGTGAAATAAGTGTAAGCGAATGCAAGAATAGGATGGAAGAGGGAGGGGAAGATAGAAAAGTAGAGAGAAAATATAATGGGTGCAAATGGAGTTTAATATACGAGACTTTAACATTATTTTCCGACTATATGCATCGGTACCAATCCTGATAAAGAATTAAACCTGAAATAAAAGGTTTTATTACTGATTATAATTAAGACTTAACTCTAAGTAATTTCACTTCATAAAAAGAGATGTGAGCCCTCAAAAGCGAAAGGAGATTTTTGAACTGGTCTCTTTTAATCTGTTACAGATTTTTCTTGGATATACTGCATTCCAGATATTAATTCCCTCAACCGGTCTTTTTTCGTAGCCCACGTTTTTGTTGTTTTAGGTATCGGGATTATGACTTTGCTATATTTAATTTCCTTTCCTTCATTGAATGCCCAGTATTTATTTTTTATTGCTTGATTTTATTTCGCGATTTTGGATTAGTGCTTAATTTTGGTTTGTAAAATCCGATGGTTTATTGGATGAGCTCCAGTGCGAAAACGGGTTGAAAATCCAAGTAAGTTTTAACTCCTACAAACCACATTTGAACTTCAATAGGTTTTACATGAATTGCAAACTGTGATGACAAATAAGTGAGCATTATATGAGAGTAAGAACGAGGTAAAGAAAAATAATTTTCCTTATGTTCTGTATGAGTGTCCAGTTTTCATTAATTAAGCTTTATTTTTATTTTTTTGAAAGTGGCAGATATTGCCTTTCCTGAAGTCAATGTGATAAAATCAGAATTATGTTAGAGCCTCAAGGAGTTGATTATTGAGTTCCCATATGAGAATGGGTTAAAAATGAATGAATTTCCTTATGTTCTACATAAGCGACGTTACACAATTTGGTTGAACTACTTTTTAATACTATTCACTAATAAATATATTCACTCAATTATGCTTTTATTTAAATCCTCCTGGACATTCCCTAAAACATTTAGTCGAACATTTGCCTCACACGTAGATCATTATCTGTCAGCCGTTCAGAGCTGGCAACGAATTTGGAAGGTACAGCTTTACCAAAAGCACCTGTCTCTTGCGATCAGGCTGTGGTCACTCAATGCTTTAGGAATGCAGGCGTATATTCGACGGTGGCGCCATCAAACGAGCCCGCAGGTTTTCAACATAAGATAATAGATGCTTCAGGTTATATCCAGATGGTTTGTAGATAACTTAATTAAATAACTTAATAAATTGAAAAAACCCAACAGAAAAACAAATAGAAATACATAAATAATTACTGGAATAATTATTTATGTATTTCTGTTTGTTTTTCTATTGGGGTTTCTCATAAAAACGTGTTCTAAGGAAAAAACAAAAGATGATGGAAGTATGTTTGAAACGTGGTTTGAAAGCAGTTTTTATTTGAAACTTGTAATAATATTTTCACGAAGTGTTCGAGGGCCGATACGTACATTGTAAGAGAACATACACTGTATTCTCTGGCTATAACGTTCGTTAATTTGCTATATTTCGACTGTCCCGAAGAATAAATCACTAACAAAATTTTCCCTATACAGAGTGTATCAACTATATTTTACTTCGCTAGAGTGTCGTATCTCTATGTATTTTTAATTGGAAACACGACACGCTAGCAAAGCATAATACAGTTGATACGCTCTGTTTTCGGAAAAATTGGTTAGAGACTTATTCTTCAGAATAGGCGATTTGATAATGTGCGTACCGGCCTTTGAACACTTCTTCATGGTTTAGGCCCAGTAAGTAACAAAGTTGACACCGTTCGGTAAACAACAAAGGAGTAAGAGAGATAGATGGAACGTGGAACCCTCAGCGACGTGTAGCGGAGAAAGACCTACAGAGCCATCTAACGAGCCCGCAAAACAGGACCAGAATATATGCCGTCGCGGTTGCCTATACTAGTGACTACAGCCTGCTTGCGATGCCAAGCGCAGGTTGATCTCCATCGATGAGTCCTCTCATCGACTGGGTCTCTACATTAATCGGACCCTCGGAAAGATGTAAGACAACTTTCCGGGATTTCGTCGAAGCCGTACCTAACCTCCGAAAGTGAGGAAAGGACAGCTTGAATAAATTAATCATAAGTAAACTTACCGTCTAGCCAAGATCCGAGGCAATGACAGCGACTAAACTAAGGCATTTATCCATTGTTCTTTAATATTTAACATTAGCCATAAGGCCTAGGTAAAGAGCCGACTAAATATGTTCGGATTCGGTGTGAAGCTGAAACAGTAATTTGATGGCTCGAAAACATTTAGCAGACAGTGCAGAGTATCGACAGCCGGTGAGAAACCAGAGAAGAAGGACGACTGGAGGGCACGCAAGCGACACGGCGCAGCAGGCCCACGCATACCAAGAGAGTTCGCGCTGTACCCGCTGCCAGGGTAACCATCGATCAGTAGCTTGGTGCTGGCTAATATGCACGACCAGCCAGAGAAGCAGAATGAGGGGATGTGACCCAACCGACACGACGCAGCAGTCCCACACATGTCATGAGAGTCCGCGCTGCACTCGTTGCCAGGGTAACCATCGATCAGTAGCTTGGTGCTGGCTAATATGCACGACTAGCCAGAGAAGCAGAATGAGGGCATGTGACCCAACCGACACGACGCAGCAGTCCCACACATGTCATGAGAGTCCGCGCTGCACTCGTTGCCATGGCAACCAACAAGTGGTAACTAGGTGGCAGCCATTACATGCTAGTAGCCACTCCTTACAGGCCAGACACAACAGACACCGAAACGAGATTCCACTACGGACCACGAGGGGCAGCACGGTCTGGTCACTACCAGAAGACGGCCATGTTAAAAGCGCCGGAAGGTAGCCATGTTGAGGACCACCAGAAGGCTGCCATGTTCTAAGCAGCACTCAGGCGGCCAATGAGTATCGCGCTAGACCGTGAAACCAACCAATCAGCGGCCTCGGGAGGAGAACGCAGTGCGCCTACAAATAAGGAACGGTAGGAACATCGAGGAGACGGGATACCCGTCACTCTGTATCTTGGCTTGACGGACTCTGTTGTGAGCGGCAATCAAAGACTGGAAAAGGAGAAATTATCATACGGAGGACGGTTGAAACTGAATAAGTAAACCGATAACGAAGGCTCGATGGACCACTAGTCGAAGCGGGAGTTCGCGGAATGGCTCAAAGGTATGTGGTTTTACTTATCGACAAATTAGTGTTCCCAACCCAGGGCACCGGGTGCCCACGCGGCGTGAGAAATTGATGGCTGCGAGTTACTTTGTGTAAAGTGTTTCTAGTGAGACCGTCCGGGACCTCCTCGACGCTCCAAAAGGAGAGACACGCTCGGCTCAAAGCCCGACTCTTAGAAAAGTTGGGGCGAGCGTCTCTCGTGGTCTGGGAGCGTGGACATGTGGCAATGGACGCCGACCGGTGTCGTGCATAGCGCAGGTGTCCCCGACGGCAATTTAAAATGGTAGTGGGTTTCGCTGGTGTTTTCTCGTAGTTTCTCTCAGGGAGATCTTAAATGGGAAATTTTAGGATAAAAGTGGAAGCATTTAATAGACTGTAAATTGGTTTCTAACAGCTTATGAGGAGATGCGCAGAAGCACGTGGTAAATCTGATGTGAGCAATTTTTCACGTTAGGTTGTATCTGATTTTCTGTCTTACCAGGATTTAATAAAATCAAGTTGTCATTTAAATATTTCAAGATTTAAAAGCATGCTAAGTACAATTCTCTCTCTCGCTCCTAAGTTCCCACTCCTTCTCTCATGTTTGTGAAGTGAGCTGGCCGACCTGCCAGTCTCAACAGGACCGGTTCCTGCGGGGCTCAGATAGGCTTATCCCTATCCGGGGCCTGGAGAAAAAAAGAAACAACGAGCTTCGTGGATTGTTCGTGGGTTGAAAGAGTGTAACCCACGAAATCGGTTAATTTCTGTAATTGTGTTCGCGACAAGGTCAAACAACCACCGCAGGGTCCCACTAGGTGCAACTCCCATCTAAAAATGACATAGGCTCCATGTAGAACCGCGGTGAATCACACGTGTAGCTACGGCTCACGACTGTGAGATGGGTGGCATGATGAAATTACGACGACAGGCCGGCAAAACCCTCGTGTGTTTTGAGAACACGAAGAGACCCAAGGATGACAGCTTTCTGCATCCATCTCGCAAGTGCCGTGGCATATTTTTGGCACGCGGGTATGGCTTTAAGCAACAGGATTGTTCGGCGAATTGAGCCTGTATGGCGTGAGATGTACGAACAACGTGGCTCGAAAAAAGGTGTAGCAGTCTGTCGAGAGAACCTGCTAATTGGCAGGTGTGTCTGTAAAGACGCTGCAGCCGATCAACGCAACCTGTCGATGGCCTGGATTGGCTACCGGAAAGCTTTCGATTCAATCTCTCATAGAAATCTGTAAATTATCATGTGACAACGAACAACGTCACCTTACGGAGGAGCGTCTTTCAGGACGACACCGTGTGCCTTCTGCTTTCTTGCATCACACTTCTGCCACTATCTCTCGCACTACGCAATTCTCCTGGGTACCTCTGCGGCAACACTAATCATCGCGAGCATAAGTTCACTCATGTCTTTTATATGAATGATCTGAAGTTCTATGCTTCTAGTGTAAGCCAAGTTCAACATGCTTTAAATATCGTCAAGGGGTATACAGGAGAGATTGGTATGGATTTTGGATTGGACAAGTGTACCTTGGACCCTGAGCTTGTGGAAATAAGTGTTATCAGACATCTTGACACTGGAGAGACATATACAAACCTAAGCGTGTCTCTGAGGAAAGTGTATTATTCCATCTAGATGCTTCACTTATGAAAGCCGAAGTAAAGAAAGCAGAGTTAAAAATATTTAGTCAACAGCTGCTCGACAAGAAAATGCACGTAAACTTTTACAGAAATGTAGAAGATCAGTCCTTGTCGAAGAAGCAAAGTTTTGTTTTCCTCAGATCATCAGGACCTAATTCAGGTACAGAGGGTTTCAGTTTCGCATGCCAGGACGGAGTCATTTTCACCTTGGTATACCGTGACCGCATTTTACGTCAAGAAGTTCTCAGCAATAGGTGCAGAGCGTGTCATGCACACGCTGACTACCTAAAACACATACTATCCGGGTGTTCCACTCACACGGAACGATGTATCTCTACAGACATAATGCGACCCTAAGAGTGCTTTATTACCATGTTTGTCACCCTTATGGTGTTGGCCACGTCCCTGTCCTGCCGAACGCTTAGACGAAGGTAAGAGTCAATTGTCCAAAACGAGAAGTGACAAATTTTCTGGAACTAAGATTTGCAAACAGCAGTCTCCATTGCACACTCGAGGTCTGACATCGTTCTCCAAGATTTCCAGAAACGAACTATATTCGTGATCAATTGCTCAGCACCGGCTGACTACAACATCACTGCCAAGGAGAAGGAAAAGGAGGAGAGGTATCAAGACCTTGGAAGGAAGCTGTAGCGACTGTACCCAAAGTATTCGGTAAAGTAATTGGCTTTGTGATCGGTGCTCTCGGAGGTGCGAAACTATAAATGGTTCGTAACCTCAACGCGATACCGCGTTCCGAATACATGTCAAGGCACTTGGGAGATGGGTGCAGAAAGCTGTGATCCTTGTGTCGCTCCGTGTCCTCAAGAAAGGGGAAGGTAAGGGTCAAAACTCACGGAGCCTCACAAAGAGAGATACTTGGTTCAAAATTTCAGAAAAAAAGTTTACGTTATTTATGCACGTCCCCTAAACATAGTACTGTCAAATGCGATGATTGATTCTATTTTATTTTTCTTAAATATTTTCAATTGCCAAAATTTTATTCTAATTTTTAAAGAATTATCAATTTCATTATAAAATTTCAGTACTATAGTATACACTATACTATACGGAATGGTTTTGGAATGAAAGAAATTAAAATTTGCGATTTTTTAAATACCATTAGGTCCATTTGAATGGTCTCATTCGCCGTCACCTTCTGCGCTCTACTTATAAGTAGAGTACAAAAGTTGAAGGTGACGTGTGGTCAAAAAATGAAAAGTGAAGCCGAAACTAACCCGAAAATAGAAGTCGTACCTTTAAATGGTCTTGTAAGTTCGTTTTGTACGTGCTCAGTGAATAGAACAATGAGTTTTTTAAAAAATGGTTTGGAAAAACGTGAAAAGAATATTTTTAATCTTAAATACTTTTAAAATTGCTTATTCTAGCACCAGTAAATAGATAGGGTACAAAAAGGCCTACTTTAAAATGCTTTTGCAAAATAAGTTTCTCGTACTAAAACTGACCTCAATATTGGGCGTTATTTCCGAAGTGACCCGCATTTAAAAAACCTAAGTTCTCCGATCGACTCAAACTTTGCAAAATGTACTCTTATTGGGTGATAGTTCATGGAAATAAAGTATTGTTAATGGATAATAGTATATTGCGTGACAAGGTTCGGAAGGCAACAATTTCACGAGTGTGAAGTTGTTGCCTCGACCCGAGTCATGCATACAATTTTTCTTCATATCGATAATCGAATTTTCGATTGAGGTATGATGAAAAATATTTATCGGCGCGATGGGGAGGTGATCATTTTTTTGTTGCGATTTGAGTGACTTGTAACTCTTTTATTATATAAAAAAAATTATCTGCTGCAGTTTCGATACGATTTTTATACGCCCGTTTTATTGATGAAAATCATTGTTTGGAAAAATAAATAATTAACTTTCAAAAATGAAAGTCAAAAATAAATTTCACTTTGTTTTCAATTTCGACCATTTCTTTGTTTGTTTCTTTCTTTTCTCTTTTTTTTCTTTCTTTTCTTTTTTTTTGTTTGTTTCTTTCTTTTCTTGTTTGTTTGTTTCCGCTATTTCACTTGGCCAAATTGATTGCGCACAATTTTTAGGCTTCTTAGGGCCAAATTATCGACATAACAGTGTGCACAGTCTTCCCCTTTTATTTCTTAGTTTCCCCTTTTTTCTTGAAATTCCTCTTTTCCCCCTCTTCTCAAAAAATTCCCCTTTTCCCCCTTTTCTCTTTAAATGTACGATATTTGAAAATACAATATTTGAATTACGCGGAAAATTCTCCGAAGTTAGTAAGTGAAGCCATTATTGAATAATAATAATTAGAGCAATTATAGCACTTAAATAAATTATTGATGAATAAATAAGGTACCAATAACTTTACAAAATATGTCATTCTTTTTAAGTAAGTATTAGAAGTTGAACACTTTATATACATACCTAATTAAAAAATGGAATATTCCAAATTCATCAACTGCAATGTTAAATGTTCTAACTTGAGAAATTTTTAATTTGTGTTTAAGAGCACTGAAGAGTAGGGCGGAGTGAAAATGCTGAAACAAATCAAATCGTTGGAGCTGAAGGAAAGAAAATTTGTGGGTTGGCATTCGACAAAAGTGAAAAAAATTATAAATCAGTAAAATTATACGATTTCAGATTCAAAATATTTCCTATTGGTTCAAATATTATGACAAATTTGGTATATTTACAGCTTTTACTAGTGAACAAGAATAAAAAATTACGAAATTTAAAAAGAAACTTTTTGTGCAGTAATAATTTTTTTGAAAATGTGCAAAAACATGTTCTTTTGAATTGAGCGATAAGCACACATTAAAAAAAAAAGTTAAATATGTTGAACCTGACATTTATTCAGCTTGAACCAAAGAAAAGTTTTATCATTTTGCTTTTTCGGAAAAAAAACTTTGGTCGCGATGTAGGATTTTTGTGATTTCAAATTTTCTTGGTGATTTTGGAACGTTACATACACCACGGAAAACAATGTTTCCCATGAATAAAAAATAATAAAATGTTTCTTTGGTTCAAGCTGAAGAAATTTCATGTTCGAATCAATCCAAAAAACATGTTTTTGTACATTTAAAAAAATCTTGAATCAGGCAATTTTCTTTAATTTTCAAATTTTTAAATATTGTAAACTTAAAAATGAGAACACAAGATATTAACTGATTTCAAATTTTTTTCTTTACTTGTTTTCGATGTCGGACTACAAATTGTTATCCCTCAGCCCAAACGATTCGATTAATTTTAGCATTTTCACTTCGCTCTACTGAAGAGTGTAGTTTTAAATTTACATTGAAAGTATTAATCATAGTAAGGAAGAAATGACAAATCTAGGAAAGAAATATTTATGAGAACGATGTTAAACATATTAAAATTGTGTATTCAACTAATTTTTTTTTTCGGACTTTTTCATATCACTGTGAATGGATATCCAACGACCTAAGTATATCCAATTTTTAAAAATAAATTCTTGAATGGCAGAAATCATTAAAAAATCATTGAAAATTGTTTGAAAATATAACATTTCTTATAAACAGGTTATTTGTTCTTTTCGACATGTAAAAATAAATGTTTAATCTTTCCCCTATTTTCCCCTGTTTCGTGAGAAAATTATCCTATTTCCCCTTTTTTGAGCTTCTTTTGCACTGTGATCCCTGAGATTGAAACATGAGCATTTTTAAATGACATTTTATTTATTTATTTTACAATCTTTCCGAATTTTTTTTCTAATGAATTTTTGTCAGTAGAAAGTCCTGAGGAAGCGTCCATTATTTACTGAAGAATTATTTTCTAAATTTTGCCCCCCCCCCCCCTATAAGGGTTCTTAAGAGTTTAGTAGCCCCCACTCCCCTTTCTTATGTGAGATTTCATATATTTTTGCTTCAAAATATATAAATTATTTTTACGGTTTATTGGACGTAATCAGGCAGTTTTTTTAAATAACTTAATCCATATTATAAAAATAGTTCTTAATACAGGGTTGCTACAAGACCTAAAAAAGATATAGAATTTTGAAAAAATGGCTTCAAATTTTTCAGTCGCACCTATTTCAAAGTCTTAATCATTATTTTAGTACGAATTTATTTTTTTGTTAATACAAATAATATAATTATAATGCCAAAATTAAAAAAAATATTTTAATGGGAATTGTTTAGAATTCACTAATTATTGAAAAGCCCTTTACATTTGCATTGATTGATAATTGTACAAAAAATAGTTGGTCAGTTAGTCTGCGAACAGAAGAATGAATTAAAATTGAATAAAATTAACTAGATTAAAAAAAAGTAGCCCTAGAATTTGTTTAGAACTAGACCTGGTAAACCTGGAAAAGTTATGAAATTGTGAAACCGGATAGCAACCCTGTAATGGAAATAGAAATGTTCACCCAAAATTGAACTACAGAACCGCCGTGATCCTTGCTTTTGTTTAATTGAAATAATGAGTCAGTTAATCAATCTGTTGCAGGAAAGTGCCAGTGTCTCGTGCAGTTATCAACTTTGCCAGTGGCCGTCTGCTATGGTTGTGGTGTGACCAGTAAAGATGCTCAAGCCAGTGCTGCTCAGAACGCTCTTGAATATTTGAAAATAATGACCAAGAAGTGAGCCAGCGCTCTGCTCCTGTCAATCGTCTCCACCAACAGTAAGACCAGCAACACCTTACCTTCCAAAACTCAGAATAACATCACTGACTCTAAACTTTACGGCGCTAGTAAAGTTCGATCAACAAAATCACAAATCCGATTCGTAAGCAGTCCATTGCAAAGTAAAGACAACTCATCAAACTGCGCGATTATATCCACAAGAATCAGAACTAACGGTACGACCGATAATCTAAAACCAAATATCTCAATTCACTCTTTCGGCAATCTTCGCGGTATCAACAACAACGGAAATCCGTCCCATGATCACTCAAAGTCGAAAGACTTTGTTCCCAGAAAGTTCATCGAGTCGGATCCCAAAATAAAATCTCAATACAAAGAACCCGCGAATCAAGACTACAAAGATCAGGATTACAAAAGAACATCCGCGAATCTCACCTCGAGGTTCCATCTTTCTTCTACAAATCAACAACTACGAAATGATTCAACTGCCTACGTCATTAATCGTAAGACTTTGGAACAAACCGTTCCGAAAATGGCATCAATCAATTTTCCACCTTTGCGTGCACCTCAGAGCATCGTCAACGTTCGGCATCCTTTCGTTACCGAGTCAAGAACGAAAAACGAGGCAGTTTTGAATTCCAAATCAAAAGTTGGTATCATGCAGAGTGGGTTAGTTAAAGATCTGGATCCTGGGAGGCAAACTTACGGTTACGGAACATCTCCGATAACTATTTCAAGTGTCCAAAACCTGGGAAACCTCGCACCTAATCTCTCGCCCTATCCGCGACCAGATTCCTTTCCCCAGGGAGTTACCAACGTTCTCTTTCCCGAAACTCAGTTCCCACCATCGCCCTCTTTTAATACCACTCAGGTTGGACAGTTTCCGACCTATGATCCAGGAAACTTTGCTACCACTCCGGTGAATGTGAATCCAGTCATTCCTCAATTTTCTGAAAACTCGATTCCTTATCCGCAATATGAAAATCCGCAATTCGTTCCATCTAATCACTATCCTTCTGCGGAAATTGCAAACAGCCAGTATCAGTATCCGGCAAACGTTAGTCAGATTCAGGACTCGCCTTTATTTATTCAGAGTCTTCACAGTCCAATCGCCGTTACGGACCAGTACGCCGCGCCAAATTACGCCCGGGCGGTAAGAACCGAGATAATACCACGATTAAGGAGGCCACCGCGATTTAGCAAGTAAACTTGGAGATTTGTCGACAGATTTCTGTAAAAGTTTTCCAAACTTTCTTAGCGTTTGCCTCTACTTTTTTCAGGAAAGGTTCGCGAGAAAATGTGTTAATGAAGCTCGGTCGCACTATGGTGCGCTGCGTGAGAGATGCAGTGAAAATTATTTCAATTTCAGATCCATTTTGAAATAGATTTTACATAATCTCGAGTCACTGACAGACGTGAGCATCAAAGAGCCACCGACGTCTTGACGGATTTGTCCGAATCAGATATAAATTGGTTTTTCTTCATCGATCGGATGTGACAGGAAGTTTCATCATTAGATTTTTTTTTAATTGATAGAAACCAATCGATTTGTAAATAATTTACAAAATTATCAATAAATGTCGGTGAAGCCGCCAGAACAAGATACAACCTTGTAAAAATGGATTTAACAAAAAAACGCAACTCTCTAGGGTGTTTTTTAATCACAGATTCCATTTATCCGCATCTGGAGCTTTTGTCAGCGCTCAAAACTGTCTAGAGTTTGCAAATCGATACCTCCATGTTAAAAGAACTTCTCTTGGAGTGTAGGTCTAAAACGATCACTCTGGCGTTGTTCGTCTAAACTAACCACTCTGCTTCTGAGTCTGTCCCTCGTTAGAATTATTTAAAATTTCAGAGTTCTTTAGATTCTTTTTATTCTATTGAATTGTTTCGAGTGGGTTGAAATGCTTTTACACTGTTTCAAATTCGGAAGAATTAAGAGAAGTCAATGAATTTAGAAGAATTCAGAGAAATTCAAACGTATTCAAGTGATTTAAAAATAATTCTAAATAAGCTACTGAATCAGCGAGTATTAATTATTAAACTTATCTGCTATTTGAGTAGGCATTTAGCGCTGAGTATGCGTACTAAAGTGCGGGACCAACTCCAACAGAAGAATGGTTAGTTTAGACGACCTGGGTTTTTGGCATCCTTGGTTTTTGGTAGCTGTTTTCTGTATTTCCAAGGACTTCACTAGGACGAAGAGCCAACTATATATCAATCTTCAGAGATTGCTAGAACGAAATAACCATATTGAAGTATTATTTTCAATGAGATATGGCTTCCTGAATAAAAGGCCAGAACGTAAGAAGAATTTTAGACGACAAACGCCAGAGTTTCTTTTAGCAAGAAGGTATCGAAGTGTCGGTAAGAAAAATTTGGGATTAAAATTCAGCCTTGTCAACTGATTGATAAGAATGAAAGGAACTTCCGATATTTGATGAAACCAGTGTTTTAATGGAAATGGAGTCAACAAAGAGATGTTATTACGATACAATTAGGCGATAAGGTATTATTACTCTTTAATAAAAGGATAATTACAAGCTATACTTTGCATAGAATTAGTGGAGGTTTTCCAATAATTGAATAATACGTAGCTTTATTGATATGTTTTTAACATTCTTTGACGCAGATCGGTGATTGTGATTGCCCTCGCGTCAAAGAAATGCTTCGCGACAACTATAATCGCGCTAGTTATAATAATAATCTTACAGTGGTGTATGTTTTTCCTTTAGATTAGTAGCTTATAAACTCATAAGCATCAAGTAGAATACCCGTAAGGTTAATCGTTAAGGACTTCTCGTTAAGTACTCATCACTTTTTGTGATTTGTAAGAGTGTGCATTGAATTTCGAGTTGCCTATACGAGTCTCGACATCGATTGAGACGCTTTTTGCCAAACAAAACGGGGAAAAAGTCCAATTTTAACATGCGTCGAACGTACAATTGTGAATCATTGAAAATGGGAATTGAAGTGAAACTGCTCTTCACACTTTCATGACTCGAACAAAAAAATGAATACCGGATGGATTATTGAAATGATTAAATTAGAACTTTTATTAAGAGAGTCAGGATAAGTTACTCGTCACTCAAGCTACGTTTGACGAGAGTGTACCGATTGCGCAAAAATATCTGCGCGATACTACTACGAAAACTGTCATAAAACAATGTCGAAGAGAGAAATAAAAAATTGTGTTGATTTTTATATATTTCTCTTCGAGAGTTTTGACATTCTGAGGAAAACGAACCCTTATTGAAAGCCGATATGTCGAACATTTCTCGATGCTAGTCTGACGGTATTTTTTGATGCATAAGTTTGGAAAATAGGCATTACTTACATGCAAAGTATAGAGTGTGCAGTGAATTTTCTCAGAGAATGATAACTCGAATATTTCGAATAGTTACTTTCAAAATTGTATTTTCTCTTTTGTTTTTTTATGTTTTTTTTCCATCCATATTGGCCTTGTGAGTCTTGACGCAGCCGCATACATACACGAGAGCCGTTGAATGCTTCTGCGACTGTGTGAGTGACGCACAATCTCAATACATTTATAAAATGTGGAACAGTTCATAAGTAGTTTAGCGTGAATCTTAATTGGATTGTATTTTAGATCCAGAATAATTCCAAACACTTCGAGGCGGAAAATCATTTGAATTAACAGTAGAATGAAAGAGAGATAAATAGACTATTTCGTGCAAGTGAAACTGATATGCTAACAGAAATGAAAAAGATGTGTGTATAAAATTTGGACAAAAAATTAAAATTGAACAAAAGGTACAAACATGGCATAATTTTCAATGTGACACGTGAGGTTTTGATCTCTTTTTCTCGAACCTCTACTTGCAAAGAAGGATTTCTACTGAATCAAAGCAAAGGATATTCGAATGAGATTTTTAAAAGATGAACAAGATTCGGAGGTTGTAAACGTTAACTCAAATGGGAAGCCCAAGTTCTTGAAGAAGGAAGTTTCAACAGAATTCGCAGTCTTGAATCTTCGCGAACTTGAAGGTTCTAACAACAACCTTGAACTGGAAAATGATGTTTAGGAAAGGCATCAGTATGGTCGAATTTCATGAGAAAATATAATGTCGGTACTTTCTGTGTACCGAGGGACTAGTATGATTAACGAAGCAAAGTAGCTTTCGTCAATATTCGTCACTTATTATAATACATTGTAGCGATGGAATACATTTTCTAAGATTTTCAAGTCCGTCTGTAGATAAGCAGGAAATTAACTAGAGAAAAGCATTTAGCTACTCGGCGAATTAAAATTATAATTAAATGACTTCTTTAGACAATTTTTGTTAGACAGATATGTGCACAAAATTCTCGACGTCGGTTTCTGTCAAAATATTCTCTTTAGAAATCTGGGTGAGATCTTGAATTCTTTATAGTATTATTGTGATGCTGACCTTGTAATATAATAACGGGAGGTGCTCTCTCATGAAATATTGAAACATTAAGAATTGTTTCAATAGAATCTGAAAGGGCATCTTGGAAGGAAAGATATCCAGATCTTCTCAGACTTATTAAATATTAACACAGATCACTCAAAGGGAGCACATGGGAATTTCTTGAAAAGTCTGATTTCTCATGGCAAGATTAATTTTCGTATAATGAAGTCTTTAGTGGGAGAAAAGTACTTCTGGAATTATGAGGTCACTCACTCTTTGTAAAATGACCTTAATTTTGCCTGATAATGGTCGAAATTTCTTTTTTTCTTTTGTATCTTCTGATGTTTCTCAATGATTGTACTATCCCGTTGAGTTATCTGTGGAAATTGTGTGGAATCGCAAACTGTAGTACGAAAATGTGATATGACTGTCACTTAGACTTGATTTTGAAATAATTTTCAGGATCCGTAAAATTCCTAAACTGAGAATTATACGCATGTATTGTCTTAGGTATGACTTTTTGTTTATATTTTTTTGTACATTATTTCATGACCGACTAGGAAAAGAAGGATTTTCCGAAGAAAATCTCGCTTGTGTAAAGGTTTCTATTCATGAAAAAAATATCTAATAGAATAGATAGAATTTCTGGTTAAACCGAGAAATCACTTTTAAGTGGGAAGTTAAAGAACTTTTCCATAAAAATATTTGTCAAATTTTTATTTTATTTTCATATTCAATTAAAATTTGAATTTTTTCAAATGAGCAATAATTAAACGAGTGAACATGATAATGCCAATAGCACTCTACAATAAAATTGTACATTTATAAAACTTTTGTTTAACATTACAGTAATGAATAATATGTTCTCTTTTTTGTTACGTTTTTTCCCAACTATTTTTTTTATTTGAGGTGAACAATTTACAATGATTTTGAGTATTATTCGTTAATAGCCAATGAGGCAAGTGAGCATACGACACGGACATGGCATACAGATAACGACTTAATCGATAACGGCAGCCCTCTCTTTACAGTTTGGGAATATATATATCTATAATCAATCAAGGTTGTTCTATGTATGATTGTGCGTGTAACTCTGTTAATAAACTGATGCTTATGAAATTCCTGGCTGTCTTAAATTTCTTTCGCAGTACCTTTTCCGTTGCCTTAGTATTCGTTTAAACGGCTTTTCAAAAGACTCTGTAGAAAATTCAGGGTTGTTACCGGTCAAAAATGATAGGAAATTTCATATTTCACACTTTTCCCCCTATTCCCCTCCTCACCCCTTTTTTAAAGAATTCCTTCTTTCCCTGTTTTCAAGAAACTTCCCCTCACTTCCCCTATTCCCGCTTTTTCGCTTAATTGTATTTAGAATTTCAACATATTTTTGGTTGAAAATTTATTGTTTTTAATGGAAAAGTATACTACTATATACTTGGTTAAAAATTGAATAATTTTGTTGAAAATTCGACTATTTTGTTAAAAAGTAATTTTTTTGTTGAACATTGACAATGAACTTTTTCGTCGAAAATTTAATTGTTTTGTAAAAAATTGGTCTTTTTGGATTGGAAAAACTTTTTGTTGAAAATTAACCTTTCTGGTTGAAAATTCATATTTTCGGGTAGGAAATTCAACAGTTTTTTTTAGAGAATTCGCCCTTTTTTTGAAAAATAATCCCTTTTGGTAGAAATTTGATCTTTTTTATTTATAAATACAACTGTTTGTTGAAAAATTAATCTGGCTGAGGATTCAACTATTTTTTTGAAAATTCGTATTTTTTGATTGAATTCAACTGTTTGAGAATTTGTCTTCATATTTTGAAAATTCATCTCTTTTGTTCGAAACTTTATTTTTGTTTGTTAAAAATACAACTCTTCGGTAAAAAAATAATTTGTTTGAGGACTCATCTATTTTGTTGAAAATTCGCCTTTTTGGGCTGAAAATAAAATTTTTTGTTGAAAGTTGATCGTTTTTATTTGAGAATTCCACTATTTAGTTGACAATGAACTTTTTAATTAAAAAATTATATTTTCGAGTTGAAAATTCCAAAGTTTTGTAGAAAATTCGTCTATATGTTTTGAAAATTCATCTCTTTTGTTCGAAATTTTATTTTTGTTTGTTAAAAATACAACTGTTCGGTAAACAAATAACCTGGTTTGAGGACTTAACTATTTTGTTAAAAATTCCTCTTTTTGTTGAATTCAACAGTTTTTTATTTCAAATCTTTTTTGGTTGAAGATTCAAGTATTACATTTTTCGATGGGAATTCATATTTTTGGGTTGAAAATTCAACTTCTCCGTTAAAAGTTGAACTCCTTTGTTAGACATTAATTTTATCGTTTGCAAATTAATTAGTTTTAACAATTTCACTCATATATTCTCATCATATTCATATTTTCGGGTTGAAAATTCAACTATTTTGTGGAAAATTCGTCTTTTTGGTTTAAAAAAACTTTCTTGTTGAAAATTCGCCTTTTTGGGTTGAACATTAAATTTGTTGTTGAAAATTGATCGTTTTTAGTTGAGAATTCCACTATTTGGTTGACAATGAACTTTTTAGTTGAAAAATTATATTTTCGGGTTGAAAATTCAACAGTTTTGTAAAGAATTCGTCTTTTTTGGTTGAATTCAACAGTTTTATATTTAAAATTAAAATCTTTTTTGGTTGAAGATTCAAGTATTACATTTTTGGGTTGAAAATTCAACTACTTGGTTGATAATGTAAATCCTTTGTTAAAGATTATTTTATTGGTTAAAAAATATTATTTTAACTGAAAATTGAACTCTACCATTTTTCGATTGAAAATTGATCGTTTTTAGTCGAAAATTGATCTTTTTTAGTTGAAAATTGAACTGTTTGATTGAAAATGAACTCTTTTGTTGAAAATTCATATTTTCGGGCCAAAATGCAATTTTTTCGTACAAAATTCGTCTTTTTGGATTGAGAAAATCTTTTTTGTTGAAAATTAGCCTTTTTGTGTTATTTTTGGGTTTAAAAATCCACTGTTTTATAAAATATTCGCCTTTTTAACTTGAAAACTCAACATTTTCAATATGGTACTTTTCGATAAACTTTAAAAGTTGATAAAATTCTGTATGACAATTATCCCTTGAGGCATTTAAGATAAATTTCGAAAGAAATATTTTTTTGCTCCGACATTATTGATTTCCTAGTTGTTTTTATACCTGAAAGAAAAATTCATAACGGTCAGAGAATTTCGAAATTGGGATTTTGCAGCAACCCTGAAAATTGGAACTTTTTAGATTATAATTTGGAATGACTTCTTAAAATTCACTCAGACGTCAGAATTCCAGTTTTAATTTCAAAATTTATCCGCGAAAAACATAAAATTCCCGGCCAATTTGAGAATATCTTTCTGCAAATTGTCTGATCTTTGTTTCTTCATCCTTTCGAACGATGAAACCTATAAAATCTTAACTTTCCACCATAAACCTATGTTCTGTCGCAATTTTTGTTTGCTTCATTGCATTCTTCACTCAGACCCAGCAATCTTCAAATTATTTCCATAATCATATTGTAATTTAAATAATTTCTAAACCGCTCTAAAAATTTGTAAATATAAAGGAACTCTTTTAAAAGCTAAAAATGTAAATTAAGATTTAAATGTAAAAACAGTTTGATCATTCATCCGTGGTTTTGACGATCAGTTGACCTGAATTTAATAATATTTCTAAAAGATATAAAAGAGCTCGTAAATAATTGTAATTATATAGAGCTCGTCAATACGTATCTTTTATCATCTTCTTCAAGAACAAGAAGTTTAAAGAGGAATTTACGGTTTAATAGAGAATCTCGTAACCCAGTTTTCCACTCGGGTGGGACAAAAGAACTCAAAATGATTATTTTCACTGAAAATTTTCTTTGTGGCATTACGAACAAATTTAAAAAAATGTCTAACAATTGAGAGAGTCGATTAAATATTTTTTATTATGAAAATTACGAAAAATATGAATAAATTGTGTTTTTTTTTTTGTCGCACTTGCTGAGGGAAAACCAAAATTTGTTTAAACGAATAAATGAAAATACCACATTGTAGGCACAAACAGTGTCTCCCTTCGAGAATGACTTCTCGAACATCGACAGGAAACATGATGACAAGAAACATTTCCAAGAAGCGGGTCATTCCGAATGATTACCTGGATTGATCGCGAGCGCTCGCAAATTCTTTCCGGATATTGGCACGACCTTTCTACTTCTCGCTTGGACGATCCTGCATACTACTGGTGCATCTTGCTTTTTGGCTGCCTTGATGGAAGTAGAAAGATTGAAAAGGGTAGAAACTGGGGGATAGGAAAAGATAGAAATATTCTATCTCCCTCAATGGCTCACTCTGCATCCCTAAAACGCTATCTTTTCCTATCCCCAATTTCAATAATTTTCTATCTCTTTCTGTACCTTTCGTGACCGAGGACTTATCTTTTTCTGTCCTTTAGTCTATCTATTATGAATTTCGATGTTTTTCAATCTCTTTCAATTTCTATCTTTCTGACAATCTAAATTCCCGTCTTATCTTTTTTAATCTTTTCTTTATCTCATCCTATCCTATGTCTATCTTTTTCTATCTCTTTGCCAATATAAATTCACGTTTATCTTCTTCAGTGCCCTCTTCTCTATCTCATCCTATCCTTTAAATACTCACGTCAATATGTTTGTATCCCTGTTAATCTAAATTTCAATCTATCTTTTTCAATCTCTTCTTACCTATCTCATTGTATCATGCATCTATCAACGTCTATCTTTTTAAATTCTCATCTAGCGAAGATATTACATTTGTTTCAAATTTGACCACCCCACTCCCCTTCCCTGTTTTTGTCTATTGTCCACGTTTTGAGACCCCCTGAACCCAAAAAACAGGTTTTTACGAATGTGTCTGTCCGTCCGTCTGTCTCTGTATGTATGTATGTATGTCTATCTGTGAGCACGATAACTTTCGAAAGAATTTACCGATTGGATTGGCCTTTGGTATACTCTTCTAGTCTCGTAAACGAAAGGTCAAGATATATAGGTGAAGGGTAGATATGTATATAGGTTTAAGGTATAGATATTTTAGATTGATCTAGAATTCTCGCGTTACTCATTTAAATAACACGTTCATTCCGCAACACTGCTCCGACCCAGGCTGCTGATCAATCTCTCTAGCGATCACCCCCCAACAAAGCCCAAAATTGTATTAAAACATAGAAAAGAGAGTTATTTTTCACGAAAACAGGGTAATAATGGAGGAATAACATTTTTCAAATAAAATTAATGTATATACCATATTGAATGCAGTATGAAAAACTTTAAGCTCCTAAAGATTTACGTCGAAATATATATTGAATTTTCAACGAGCAAGCTCAAGGGGTGAAATTAAAAAAAATTGATCCTTAACGAAGTAGTTAAGTTTTTAACCAAAAAGAATAATTTTTCAGCAAGAAGATGAAATGTTCTACCAAAAAACACCATTTTTGAACAAAATACATAAATTTTCCGCCTAATCGTTGAATTTTCAACTGAAAAAGATAAATTTTTAATTTAAAATAGGATAGTTAAATTTTCAGTAAAGATATAGATGTTCAACTGAAAAAACACGAATTTTCAAAATGATAGTTAAGTTTTCAACACAATTGTTAAATTTTTGAACCGAAAATACAAATTTTCTACCAAATATTTGAATTTTCAATCAGAAACGCTAATTTTTTTAAGAAAAAGTATTATTTTTAACCAGGCAGTTGTATTTTTACCAAAAATGAATGTACAACAAAAGAGTTGAATTAAAAAAAAAATGTTTTTACTCAAGTAAGAATAAAAATGTCAATCAAGTTCTAGAATATTTTAGCCAAACAAAGGAATTTTTAACCAAACAGTTGAATATTTAACCAAAAAGGATGACTATTTAACAAAATTTTTGAATTTTCAACAAACAAAAAAATAAATTTTCAACAAACAAAAAAATAAATTTTCAACAAACAAAAAAATAAATTTTTAACCAATTAGTTGAATTTACAACTAGAAAAAATCCATTTTTGATAAAAAATTTAAATTTATGAACGAATTATTATTTATTATTATTAATCATCATTTATCAACGAATTTACAAACAAATAGTTCCAGGGTTCAATCTTCAGAAGAAAATTAATTTTCAACAAAAGATTTCAACCAGAATAACAAAATATTTCAACTTTCAACTACAAATGATATTTTTTAAAATAAATAGTTGAATTTCCAAATAAAAAAGATCAATTTTCAACCAAAAAAAGATTAATTTTCAACCAATAAAATTTATTTTTGATCCAAAATTTCAACTGAAATGATGATTCTTGAAAAAAAAAAAAATTTTGACAAAAGTAATCGAACTTTCAACCAATTGGTTGAGTTTTGAACAAACAAAGATACATTTTTAACAAAAAACATTAATTTTCTACCTAAAAATAGTTCATACGATATTGGAACAAAATACATCAATTTTCCACCAAATAGTTAAATTTCCAACAGAAAAAGATAAATTTTCAATCAAAAATAGGTTACTTAAATTTTTAATAAAAAGAACAATTTCAACTGAAAAAAAACACGAATTTTCCACAAAATCAATCAATTTTCCACTGAAAAAAATAATTTTTGATAAAATAGTTCAACTTTCGAACAAATACTGAAATTTTGCACTAAATTGTTAAACTTTTTTGCCTCAAATACAAATTTTCTACAAACTAGTTGAATTTTCAATCAGAAAAATTATTTTTAAAACGAAAAAAAAAATCATTTTTAACCAGACAGTTTCCAAAAAGACGAATTTTTAACCAAAAAGGAAGATTTTTTAACAAAATTAATAAATTTTCCACAGAAGAATTCAATTTTCAACCAAATAGTTAAAATTTTAACTAGAAAAAAATTAATTTATAATAAAAATATCAATTTTCAACAAAAAATGGGTGAGTTTTATTTTTATTTCAAAGAAATTATTCCTAAAAAAAATTAATTTTCAACAAAAGAGTACAACGCAGAGGATGATTTTTTTAAACCTAGAAGATTAATTTTCTAGGAATGGAATAGTTGAATTTTCAACCAAGGAGATGAATCTACAACTAAAAAAATGAATTGTTAACAAATTAGTTAAATTTTCAACCAAGTACGTAAATTCCTGACCAAAAGGGTGGTTTTTAAAAAAATAGTCGCATAGTTCAATCTTCAAAAAAAAAATTAATTTTCAACAAAAGATTTCAACTAGAAAAGATATCTCTTGAAATAAATAGTTGCATTTCAGGAAAATTCATTTTCGACCAAAAAGTTTAACAGAAATGATGAATCTTGAACCAAAACATTAAAATTTTGACAAAAGTAGTTCAACCGATCGGTTGAATTTCGATAAAGATGAATTTTTAACCAAAAAGATTGTTTTTTTTTAACTGAAAAGGAATAGTTAAATTTTCATTCACAAAAATCAATTTTCACCGAAAAAAAATTACAAACAAATAATTCATATTTCAGCCCAATGAGATGATGGAACAAAACTTTATTTCTGTGATATGTTCATAATGAATAAAAAAAATTATGATCATTTTATTATGTCATTAAATAGCAATTTAAAAATTAAAAATAATTTCCAGATACACTTATGCAGAAAAAATTGTTTTTACGAAGATATTAACAAAATAGGTCAAAAATGGATCAAATCCCATGCTAATGGGGTAGAAACTATATAAAATTTCCATTCAAATGATGAATTTTGCTTGAACGTAAAATATTATATAAAATTGTGATAACATTTTTACCGAATTTAGTAATTAAATTTGTTTCCTTAAAACTGATTCTAATGAAATGTAAATATCTGAACATATCAAGCTTGACACCTGTTATCTATGTGATAACGACCATAAGATATAATATATAATCTGGTTAAGAACTAGAATATTTATTAATTAAATTTTTAATCCAATTCTTCAATAATACATTAATTAGCTTTTCCTATAATTAGGAAAAATGAGGATTGTTTCTTCTCTTGTCTTATCCTTCGCAGTTATTCTCAATTCTATTGGTGAATATAATAACATATATATTATATTACAATAATTTTTTAAGTTACACATAAATCAAAATTTGTGCTTGAAAATTGAATAATATGATAGCAATTTTTTTCTTTCTTTACTGAAAAATTTGGTTGAATTGAAATTTTAACTATTTTGTTGAACAATCGTCGTTTTGCTTTGAAAATTAATTTCTTTTTGCAGAAACGTCATTTTTTGGTTAAAAATGCAACTGTGGTTAAAAATTAATCTAATTCGGTTGAAAATGAACTTATTTATTGAAAATTCAACTGTTTTGTACAAAATTATTATTTTCGGCTCGGAAATTCAACAATCTGGTAGAAAATTCAACCATTTGGTCAATTTTTTTTTTATAAAAGTTATTGAGTTTCTTGATCATTAAAATTTTCCCAGGAATCTTAACATAACTTTTTCATTCTCTTGAAATCTTTGAAAATTCTTAAAAACCTTCTGTTTCAAAATCTCCCAAAATCTACATTTTGATTTAAATTTCTTGAAATCGTTCCAAATTTTGAACTATTTTTCTAAATTTTTTCAAAACTTCTCAATATTTTTTTAAATAAGTAGAATTTTTCCTATTTTTTTCACAATTCTACAAAATGAAAAAATTGCCTTTAAATCTTCCAGAAACTTTTCTGACAATTTTGGTAATCTGTCGAAATGTTTAAAAATGTTTTTTAACTTCATCTTAAAATAAATTTTTAAAATAAGATTTATTTCGGTATTCCCAAGAATCTTTAAAAGAACACTTTTTTATTTATTCACTTGAGACCTTTCAAACTGTCTCTTATACA
>JAABKJ010007545.1:179459875-179601011 GCA_011634705.1 Andricus grossulariae
ATTAATTGTCCACCAAAAAGAAGAATTTTATACAAAATACATGGATTTTCAACTATAATTAATTCATTCTTAACAAAAAAAGATGAATTTACCACTAAATGATGAATGTTAAATCGAAAAAATGATTGAAACAAAAAATTGTTGATTTTTCTACAAAGAAATTAGTTTCTTACCGAAAAAGACGAATTTTCAACCGAATACATGAATTTGGAATCGAGTAGCTGAATTTTCAACAAAATAAGTAACTTTTCAACCAAAAATGCAATAATTACATTTTCAATTGAAAAATTAATTTTTTATGAACAAACATTTTTTAAATAGTTTAACCTCCAACCGAATATTTGAATTTTCTACCAAAGTAGTTGAATTTTCAACAAAAAAAATAATGAATTTTCAAACTAGGATTATTTTTTTTACGAAATAAGACAAGTCAAAATGAAAATACATTAATTTTCAACCAAATAGTTGAATTTTTTCAACTGTCAAAGATAGGTTTACAATAAAAAATAGAATAGTTAAATTTTTTATTAAAAAAATAACTTTTAACCAAAAGAGAAACGAATTTTCGACAAAATAGTTCAAGTATTTCCCAAAATAGTTTAATTTTTAACCTCAAATATAAATTTTCAAGCAACAGGAATAATTTTCTACAAAATAACTAATTTTTAGCAAACTACATGAATCTTAAAAAAAAGTTCAATTCTAAACTAAAAAATATAAATTATCATCTGAAGAGTGAATAGTTGAATTTTCAGTTACGAAAATTAATTCCCAACCAAAAAATAAATTTTCGAAGATATTTTTAAATTTTCAACATAGTTGAATTAATTTTTCACTATATAGTTAAATTCTTATTCAAAAACATGAATTTTCAATTTAAAACATTAATTTTCCACCAAAAAGAAGAATTTTATACAAAATACATGGATTTTCAACTAAAATAGATTTATTTTTAACAAAAAATGGGAATAGTTGAATTTTCAATCAATAACATTAATTTTCGCAAAAACTTGGATTTTTTAAATTGCTTCGAATTAACTGGATTACAAGTGGATCAGTCTGAATTATAAGTAGATTACTCTGAATTTCAAATAAATTATTTCATATTATAATGGATTACTTCAGATTTAAATTAACAAGTTTTAATTCATAATTAACAAGTTAATTAATTAAATAATTAATTAAAAAGAATAGCGCCGATTAGTTTACTGCTGATTAGTAAAAATCAACTAATTCAATGTGTAAGAATTACCGAATAAATGACTATACCCTGCTGGAAGAATTGGTACGTTTCCCAATTTCTGAACAGTATAAGCCTCGAAGATGTATAATTTTTCTGAAAATACATTTTACTTAACCTAACTTTTTTTAGGGACACTTTCCCAGTTCTCTTTAAACTATTCACTTATTCTCCATTATTCAACCAAAACTTCACCATTTTTAAAGTAACTAAACGGACGACAAAAATAATATCAGTTTCCAAAATCATTTAACTTGTAATAAATTGAAGTCAGAATCCACTCGTCATGGCACTGATAAAAGCCAGTGCTCCCAATTCGGCTCCCCAGCTGCACTGCGCATGCGTTGCATCGGCTGTCTCATTGGCTGTGAATGGCGCGCTTTTTGGAAACTATTACATGTGTGAATCCATTTTTCATAATAAATCATCATTGTGGAAATAATAACAATTAATTTTCAGATCACAAAATAGTCTTTTAGAGTGCAAGGTAAAATAATTATTTGACTCTCCTTCATACGAATTCATTATTGATTTTAAAACCAAAGGAAGGAATACCGTTTTTCACCAATGCAAATTTTAAATTATTCATGATATTGTTTTATCAAGCTGCAGCCGATGATGAGGAAGCGACATTAATACCAACCGCGGAAAGCAGGCACCTTCTGAGAGATGATCACTATTTCAGGACAAGAAGGAACATTAACATGCAAGTTCCTCCTAAGCCCCAAGATCTGGCTCAAATGGATGCCTCCCTTCGTGGAGAAATCTCGCAAGAGTCCGACCTCTGGACCATCAATTGCTCAGTGTATGGTGCTGCGAGAGCTTTGGCTGATTCAAATCGAAGGCTCAAACCGACGACGGATCAAAAGACCGAAAGACGCTTCCATCAACAATCAAGCAGGATATCGTTGACAAAATACAGCTGTTATCTGACGCAAGGAGGGGAATACAGGAGAGGGAGAGATGGATCAGGGAGAATCAAAAGTTTCTCGCTGACCCATCTTGCCACTTCAGTGAAAACCCTGTTAGCTGACCTCCGAACGTAAACAGTTCATGTTTTGTCACGCCTTCGTGAACCCCGCACACCCTGCGCAGCTCCTGACAAGCCAACCCGCGGCGCGGCGTTAATTCTCGGATTCGGTAAATCCGGGAACGTCGAATCCGAGGTCGACTGCATTCCGATTTAGGTTAAAAAGAATCTTTTTCAGTTGAAAATTCAACTATATAGTTGAAAATTCTTCTTTTTGGTAGAGTATTATTCTTCTTCTTTGAAAATGTTTTAAAATGTACCTATTTTGTTGGAAATTCGTTTTATTTGTCTGAAAATTAATTTTTTCAACTGAATATTTGACTATTCCAGTTGCTTTAGAATTTTTTTTTTTTTAATCGAAAATTAATTTTGTTCGTTGAAAATTTATTTTCTTTGTTGAAACTTAAGCTGTTTTGTGAAAGACATTTTTTCCTTTCGGTGGAAAATTGATTTTTGTACTGAAAATGTTATACCATTATACCATTTTTTGTTGAAAATTTGACTTTTTGATAGGAAATTATTTATTTGAAAATTCATCATTTTGGTTGAAAATCAATTTTTCTAAATGAAAATTCACCTGCGTCATTTTCGGATGACATTTGATCTTTCTTAATAGACAATTTATTTCATTCGTTGAAATTTGAACAATTTTGTTCAAAATTCAATTTGTACCTGAAAATTCTACTATTCCATGTTTGGTTGAAATTTGATTAAAAATTGAACTTTTTTATTTTTGGTTCTTCGCTTTGTTGTATGATTAAACTATGAACTTTTATTATTAAGTTGTATAAAAAAAGAAAATTTTCATTTATTAAATTTGAATTTTCGCGGAACTTTGACTAGAACAGCTAGCGCTACCTAACGGATGAGGCTTATCGACTGACTGTTAAGTCTTATGTCTTAACTTGTTCCATAAACCGCATTCCATAGCGCTGGCGTCAGTGCTCCAAAGGCTTCAAAACAATCGTAATTTTATTGACAGTTTTGTGGAAATTTTGACTGAAATGATTGAGGAGCACGACGACCGAGAAACAATATGCGACTCCGTAGTAAGTTAAACTTCATGCGAAGCAATTTCACTTAAAAGTGTTCTTCAATTTAAACTAAAAGGTGATTAATCTAAAGATTACAATTTTCTAACCTATCTTTCAGAATTCCCTTGTAGAAGGATGTAAATTACCGGTTAAAATGCACGGCACTGATGATTGGCGTAAGTATTTCATTTTCTAAAATAAAATCTCAAATTTCGATACAAAAAAAATCTATCTTGAAATGCCTCGTAAACATTTTGGATTAAATCTCTCAAACTCATCGAAAAATAGATACTATCGCTCTTGCGTCAAATTTGCTCCAATTGACTTCCTTTTTCCAGAAAGTATGACATAAAACATCATTGGAAAATCATTCAATACACTAATTTTCAAAAAACACGTTCTTCTGTGAGTAATTTACCCTTAAAAAGGGTAAAACTCAATATGTAAAGCTGAAATTTTAGGTTATGTTTGTAACGTGGTTTCATTGCTTAGGCTGTAAATGTCATAAGATATGTGTGGCTTTTAATGTCATTAGTAGGAAGTGGTATGAAGCTAATACTCTTGATTTTTTACCAATAGTTTATAATTATATCTTTACTTTTCTGCAGCACAAGCGGAAATCATAAGCATCAAAGACGTCCGTGGATTCAAATGCTATTATGTTCACTACGTAGATTGTGAGTAAACAATTTGTTTTCATTCATTTCTATATTGTTCTATGCTAAAAGCTATAAGTGAAATACAGTAAAACTAGAAATTTTTCTACCTTTTACAATTATTCAATTTAGATTAATGTTTATTAAAAATATTATTTAGCAACAGTGGTTAATGTTTTGATTTCAAACTAATAAACCTTTGCTTAAAAATAGAATATATTTTTTATGCAGCAAAATTTGAATAGATCTTTTAATATAGTTATTTCTCACAACAAAGTAATTATTAGAACAAACAGTTGTTTCTATTGGTGTAAAAAGACTTATCGACTGGATCAACTTTAAAAAATTAAAATAATCTGTTTCTTTTCGTAGTCAATAAAAGGTTAGACGAATGGGTGACAGAAGACTGTTTGGACACTCGGAAAGTCCAATATCCACACCGAGATGTCACGGCTCCAGGGACGGGCGCTGCTACTCCGAAAAAACAAACACAGAGCAGACCGCCCAGTCCAGTTACCATAAGCAGCGAACCGGTTAACGGATCTGCTGTTCTTCAGGCTGCATTACAGAAAAAAATAGCCAGAAAAAGAAAAGCCACTTTTTTGGACAACGAAGACTCTCAAGAAGCTCCGTTGCCTCCTCCACCTTTAACGCCCTCTGGCGAATCAAGTATGGAAATTCAATTTTTAATTTATTCTTTCAAACGATAGACTTATGTCTATACAATAATTTTTACGTGTATCTCAACCTAATAAATTTTGTTTTAGAATCTAGACGAATATTTTCAATTAATAGTGTTGTTACAATGGGAGATAAACGCTTCTTTCATTTTCATGGGGTGCGAAAAGTTTGAACTGTTGTTCTTGATTAATTTTTTAGTTTGTGATAATTTTGAAGTATATATGTTTGAAAGTAAATATTATCACCTTCCCAATAACTTACAATATTCGTATAATGAGTAATGTCTCTACTTTGTATTAAATCCCCTTGCAATTGAAATTGTGATGGGAAATTCAAAGCCAATCAAATTCAATAAAAAGTCAACTTGTTCCGGTACAGCGGCACCAATCAGAATTGGAGTGCCCCGTGTCTCAACTCCTCCTAAGAGGACTGAAATACTTAAAAAAATTAATCTTGTTGAGTTTTATACGTTCTAACTTTAAAACCTTTCAAATTTATTTGTATATAAATTCAGATTGCACTTTACTTCAAATTTAACAGTTTTTTAAAACAATTTTCGAGGTGTCTACCTGAGCAGGAAAAGGTCGGTTTTTCATCATGAAATGACCGGGAATTAGATTTAATAATGGTGATATTTTATCCGATTATACTAAAATGAATATTAAAAGTTTTTTAATATTTTATTATTCTCAGTTTGTTCAATCATATTTTCAAATCTTTAATGTTTTTAAATCTTGAAGTACGGTGTACTCTCAAACTGAAATTTGAAATTGCAAAATGATATTCTTGAGATGGTTCGGGGAATTTTCCAAAAGAAGTATAATTTTGAGCTATGCCTGGATTTAAAAAATGAAGCATAATTCTGACGTGGAACAGGACATTTTTTGAAGCGACTATATATCATTCTGATTTCGATCAGAGAATTTTCGAAAAAAAATATTATTCAGATCTGGAAAAAGTAATTTTTCAAAAGAGTTACAATTTTGACTTGGAACGTGAAATTTTCATAAAGGGTTCTGATTTGGAACAGGGAATTTTCTGGAAGGATTCAAATTAAAAGATAAGGCATGGTAATTTAAAAAAAAGTGTAGTCGAATCTCTATTCTATCCCTTTCCAAGCTGTCTCACGAAATAGTGCGTACGCAGCAGTGGATAGTGTCGTACGCTTTTTAGTTTTTTTGCTAAAACTGTGAACCTATTTTTCTTACTATAACTTTGGAAACTCACAGTCTTGGAGTATTTTTAAAGTTTCTAGTAAAGAAATTGCAACAAAAAAAAACAAAATATTATACTAATTTTGCTCCTAAGTTTGATGTCAGTGAGAAAACAATTCATCGGATTTAATTAATTAAAGAAAATCTAGAGAAGTGAATTGATAAATATGTGAAGGAACAAGGCACTTAACAAAAAAATAAACTTTTTTGATCGAAAAAGCGATATCAAAGATGATAATTACTGCCCCAAAATCAGTGATTCTGCACAAAAGAGGGCGCTACGCATTTCCGAGGCAGTTTGGAAATGTTTGATGTCTCGATTAGGGTTAGCTTGGAGATTCGACTGTATAATTCCCAAGACCGGAAAAATGAACAATTGGCCTGGAGAAAACCAGGAATTTATAATCATTCATCGTGTAGACACTGTAAAAGGGTTCCAAATGAAAAAATCGTAATATTAGAATCTCCTTTTTAGATGAAACCTTTTGAAACTTAATTTTCAGAGATTAAAAAATGAACAGCTGTAATTCTGAAAACTCCGAATTGAATTGGAAGCTAGATGCATACGAAAATGATTTTACAAAATTTTTAATTATAATGAATAGAAAAGTCTTTGTTCAAAAATTATGTATTGCTCATAACTAATCTTCAGTTTTAAGAGTTTCAGAGTTTCAAGCAATATGATTTCAAAAATAAACAAGTTCGAATATGTAAATGTGAAAAGGCTAGAAAATGATAATCATTGAACAAAGACATTATCATTGAAAATAAATGTCTTGAATAAATGATAAATTTAAATTTTTTTAATACTTTCACGAAATGTTTCCCGTTATTTCGTTCGCGTGTGTCTGAAATGGAAAATTCATTTAATTTTTTGTTTTTCAATGAGAATGCCGGAAAAATGGCTTTAGCTATAGAATCTCTGTAAAATATTTGTATTTTTCTTCTACTAGGACCAAGGCCGACAGGATCCTTAGTGGCACACCATCACGAAGATGTGGTCACGAGAATGAAAAATATAGAATTGATAGAACTTGGTCGCCATAGAATAAGACCCTGGTACTTCAGTCCTTACCCTCAAGAGATGGTAAACCTTCCTTGTATATATATTTGCGAGTTTTGTTTAAAGTACAGAAAGAGTCGGAAGTGTTTAGAGAGACATTTGGTAAAGTGCAATTTAAGACATCCTCCTGGCAATGAAATCTACAGGAAGGGGTCGATATCGTTTTTCGAGATCGACGGAAGGAAGAACAAAAATTATGCTCAGAATCTCTGCCTTCTAGCTAAGTTATTTCTAGATCACAAAACACTTTACTACGACACGGATCCGTTCCTCTTTTATGTGATGACTGAATTTGACTCTCGTGGATTCCATATAGTAGGTTATTTTTCCAAAGAAAAGGAATCGACGGAAGACTACAATGTTGCCTGTATTCTCACACTCCCTCCGTACCAAAGGAAAGGTTACGGAAAACTCCTAATAGAATTTTCCTATGAATTATCTAAGTTTGAAGGAAAAACGGGTTCACCTGAGAAACCTCTCTCAGATTTGGGTTTACTCTCGTATAGAAGTTACTGGGCTCATACAATACTGGACATTTTATTGACTCTCAAACCTTTGGTGGAAAATGAAAAGCCACAGATTACGATAAACGAAATCTGCGAGAACACGTCGATTAAGAAGGAGGATGTTATTTCTACCTTGCAGAATCTAAGTCTGATTAATTACTACAAAGGACAATACATCGTTACATTAAATAGGTAAGAGTTTTCAGAAAAACTTCAATTTTATAGATAATTGCGACCTGACTTTTTATAACTCCAATATTAGTCGGCGAGTTAAAAAGTATTTAATTTAACATCATGGAAGTGAATTCTCTGAAAATATTGGAGTTTCGTCAGGTCATATGTCATAATTTACTTCGAGTTTTATAGCGTTTACATCTGGGATGTAATATGTCCTCTATTACACTGTCAGTTGACTTATATAATCCCTGTAATTTAAGTAACTTTTAAATCACGCATTTTCCTTCTGCTAACTCCATTCCAAATGATACATTATAAAATGAATTTCATTTATTGAAATAACAAATCGCAGACCTACTCCCATATAATTTCATTTTCAGTACATTGCTAAATAATTTCAAAATAGAAGTTTGCATTTCTTAAAGAAAATCTCCCAGAAAGTCGCTTTCTCCACATTTCTTTTAGAAATTTGGTCAATTTTTTCTTATTTTCTCTCTTTTTTTTATTTTTACACATTTCTTCCAAGTTCATATTAAATAATTCAATATATTTAATCATTGAAAATAATAGTTTAAACTGAAGTGCAAGAAAATTAAACATTTTTATTTAAACGTACGATTATTTTATAACTTCCTCATAAAATGAGGTTTATAATATGAAAATTTTCAAATCTATTTTTGTAGCATTTCGAAATAATTCGACCCCAGATCTAATATAGCTGTGATCATGAAATTTGTATCCATTTTAGCTCCAATTTGTGTCCAGGTCTGACAAGAATGGTGCTATATCGGCCAATTTGAAGTGCTTTTTTTACGTTTAGAAATTTGAAAAAAAAATTTACCTTGTTTATACGAGAAAAAACTTGTTGACGTTAGGAATACTACAGTACTTTATCTGATATATTTGTTCGCATATACGAGACGCGTCACATGGCATATTGACGAAGCTTCCATTATCTCTTAGGATCTAGCAATACCAATTTATATATTTTAAAAATATATTTTTTATCTTGTTTAAACGAGGAACACATTTTTCGAGCCGCTGCGAATTATCTATTCAAGAACCTTTGATGATCTTTCATGATCTATCAATAACGATTGATAAAATTAAAAAAAAATTGTTTACTCTGTTTATATTCAAGAAAAACTGATTTAATATTTGAAATCTAACATTAGTGTACCTTAAAAATGTATTCGTTGCGATAGGAGACATTAATGTTCTTTTTGATGATCTCTCTGATTATCTGGATATAAGATTTTCAGTATAAGATAAAAACATCAATTTGATGAAATAAGTGCTGTTTTTTGTTTGTCAGAGAAAGTAAACCTCCCTCTATGAGGAAGTAAATGTATTTGATACCTGCGAGGAAGCAAAGTGCTCATGAAGTAATCACAAATAAATACACCCATAGTGAATACACCCATAGTACTTTGCAGCGGTATTTAGCTACGAAATCCTTGGAAATTAAAAAACCGCGAAATGTATGGATCTAATTTGGACAACACACTCTAAAGTGTCTCCATGCAAAATTTAAAAAACTAAAATAAAAAAGAGGAAAGAAAAAGAAGGTAATCTCCAAATCCCCTTCCTTCTGTTTTTCTCTCGTATTTTTATTCTAATTTTTGAAATCACAATAAAAAAGCATTTACAAAAAACCTACTAATATTTTGGTGTTCACTCAACACTTTTTTCAAGACAATACAAACAAATCGAAACCAATGAGGAAACCAGGCTATTGAAAAGGATCAGACTGTAACAATTGATAGTGTTTATAGTTCAGACATCAGAATTACTAATTTTTAATTAAAACTTTCAAAATCTTATTATTCAACAAAATTGGGTTCATTTTTAATCTTTAAATGATCAAAACAAAATGGATAGCAATAGTTGAACCATTTTCAAAACGTAAATCGAGTCTTAATTCAATTGCCACCTGGAATTCATCCTTGAAAAGATTTAACCGGAAAGTAAAAAAGCCTGCACAGAAACTTGTCTTTTAGATATGATTTGTGTCTTTGCAGGGACATAATTGAGCAGCACACTTCGGCGATGGAGAAGCGGCAGATCAAAATAGACCCGAAATGCTTGCACTGGACGCCGAAGGACTGGAGCATCAGAGCAAAATGGTGAAGATCTTATATATCTGACAGTGTGGCAATGCTAACCTATCTAAAAAAATCTTTTCAGGAACCCTGGAAGCGACCATGTACGTCTTTCAAATGTACCAAACTGTACATAATATTGCGAGCGGAAGTCTTGTGTTTTAATAAGGCTATCTGGATTTACGCACGAAGTAGCAGCAGGAGCAGCACGAATCATCCTCGAATGCTTCCTCAATCCTAGACGCAAAAGTCAATGGCTTAAATTTTCTACGACGTTTGCAGTGTGGAATCGCAAGACTTGATTGTTTGCCCTTCAAACGAATGTTTTACTACAGTGACTACATTTTTTTAAACAAAGTACTTCATACCTGTATGAAGCTGATGATGCACATTCGTCAATTTGTGCAGGCGTCCAACGATCATGTAGAATTGTAAATAAATGTGATTTTATAACACGCTCGTATTTTTACGCACGTCTTCCCACCACTGTTGGAAAGGTTGATCAAAGAAAGAAAAGAGCAAAAGGTTCATTCATGTTACTTCACAAAGAAAAAAAAACTATTGTGTAGCACTTTCAAATTTCAAACATTAAACAACAAATATTGGATTTTATAGGGATCTCGGCTAGTGTGTATAAATGTCTAAAGATGTTCGGAATAAGTTTCGTTCAGTTGGTCCATTTTTTGTAATACCAAATATTACAAATTTGTGTGTTGCATTATTTTTTCGCCAATACAAATTTTTTAATATTTGTTATCACAAGGAAATAGACCAAATGATCGACATTCAAATGGAACATCTTGAAAAATTAAATAAAAATCATAAAAGAATCCATGCATTTCTGATTGCAGTCAAATGTGATATGGATCGAAAGTATTGAATATTATGTTCAACCCTAGTTATCATTGATACTGCTAAGTATTACAAAAAAGTAGAAAAAGCAACTCGAGTATTTACAATGAAAAGCCTTAAATTTAAAAAGTCGATGGAATATTTCACATTGAAATGTTACAAATTGAAGAATTTTAAATAAATTCACAATATGAAATTAAAAACGGTTCTACGAAAATTCATTTAACCATAAAATTATTATTGAAATGGTTCACTGAAAAGCTGCAGATTAATTCATTCAAAGTGATTGAAAGCAATAATACGTTTAAAAAATTTAAATGAATACAATTTGCGGATTGAAGAGTTGAAAATTAAATAATTGGATATGTACTAAATAGGCAATTTTAGTGAATAATTATTATGCACATATATATGAAAACATTAAAAAATTGTTTATTTTTAAATTTTTGTTTTGAATGTTTTCGGTTTTCAAATGAATTGTAATTAGAAATATTTGAAATTTTAATGTTCAAATTTAAAATCGTCTTTCAAATTGATAGGAATTTTAAGGGAGTACAAATTGAAAATTAATCAAACCTTGAATTTCATTAAAAATTGTCTAAACTGCGACTGAAGGCCTTACATTTTCCCAGATTTATTCTTTATCTTTAAAAATAATTCAAATGAGAATACCTTTAAAAGTCATTAATATTTCTGGAATGGGTCTATGTTTGTGAGGTCTGAATCTTACAAAAATTTGACCTGGAGAAAACGTTGAAAAGGCCTGGGATTTTTTAATAAAAATTCTGTAGCAACCCTGTTCAGTATCTTTACTCAAAATGAGTTACTGGCAATAAACACTGCTTTCCAAGTAACATGAAAAAGAAACTATTGTCTATCGAAAGAAAATTGCAGTTTATTAGATCATTGTCAATTTTCTTTACTATAATCATTTCAACCTTAATATAACCATTTCGTTCTTAATTTTCATTCTGATTATTTCTGTAAAAATATCAGCTGTCTTATGACATCGCTGTTAGGAAGAGGATCATCGAACTGCTGCAAACTAAACAAACATTTCTTGCTTAAATACGATTTCCTCTATGTGTGTGTATGTGTATATATGTATTTTTTATATTCAACAGTGACATCACAGTAGCTTCATATAATAATTCCATATGTTGCCTTTTAGTATTCGTTACCACGCGAATCCGACAGGACGAGTGCCAAATATTCGTCATGATTTTAGATAAAGAATAAGGGAGGCTGAAAGATGATGACGTCGATGTAATACATTTTTGAATGTTCACTTTCAACATACGACGCAAACTAGTGACTAATGTATAGTACGAAGTCGTACGCGATACTGTATATAGTATTACAATTTTGCTTCTATCTACTGATTGTATTACTATCGAATTCTCATGAGCTTAAAAATACAAGTGACTATCCACACTGTTCGGGACAAACGATTTTCTTCCCGCGCAGAAGTAATGATCGTCGGAGCGGCAACAACAACAACAACAATGTTAACAACAATGATGAGAGACGCATGAGTCAATATCGAAGAAAAGAGTGAAGATGTTAACAATCAGTGAGCGAGAGAAACAACGAAGATGTGTTATTATTGGGACTGTACAAAGCCAAGAACTTCTTTCGTAATTCGAGATCACCCCAAAATTATTTATCTACTTTTGCTAAATTTTTTTAAAATAACCACATTCCTTTCTCTATCTTCAGAATGAAAAGAAATGCATTGCGTTTCATAATTTATTTTGATATTCAAGGAAACAACATTTTCCCCATCTTTATCTTAACTAGTGAAGAATTACAAAAAGACAGGGAAACATACACATTTTAAGATAAAAAGCTTTCAATGTAAAGATGTTAAGTATCAAATGGTTTAGAATTGTGACATTCTTCATTGACATTCGTAACTTAAAAACGAACACTTTTTAAACTTTAATGATTTCTAATAGCGCAGCGATCAATATTCAGCAATTTTAAATGTAAACACTTAAAATTTGAAGATTTCTAAATTGAGCAATTTCTAATTTTATACACTTAAAATTAATTAATTTTCGAAATTTAATAAGATAACATTAAATAATGTCACACTATTTCCAACTTACAGCGTCAAAAGACAATATTGAACTAATCAACAAATATTTAAAATTGAACCGTGTGAATGGAGCAATTTCAAATCAGAGTCGTTCAAAAGTATACAAAGGAAACAAACAAAAAGTGACCAATTTGAAAACAATTTCAATCATGTGAAATAACTTCAAGCGTATAATTTAAAACAAAAAGCATGGCAGATTGCCGAATTTTAAATGAAAATATGTACAAATTCCATATTATGGATATTGATGACCATCAATCACTACCACTTTTGTAAAGACTAAAGAATATCAAAAATCATGTTTGCGGCATTTGACATTATTAAATATGAAAAACTTCAGATGGAACCCATCAAAGTTGGACGTCTTTTACTCAAAAGATTTGGAAATAGAAAAATATCACATTGAAACATTCGCAAATTAAAAAGGAAATAAATGTAACAATGTGGAAAGAGTTTAAAACTGGACGTCTTAAAAATTTAACCGTTTAAAATTGAAGTGTCAAAAATAGAACAATTATTTCATATTATAAGCATTCAAAAGTAAACGACAAACATTTAAAAAAAATGTATCTGTGATTTTAAGCGCTAGAAGAATTTGAATACCAATTTTTAATTAAACTCATAATAATTTGGGTGATTGCATGAACATTACGACTTAAATCTTTCTGATTGAAAAAGTTGCAAAAATTTCTACCTCTCGACTAGCATTGTTTAATGAAATTTTGTAGAACTATTTGCATCATACAACGTAATATAATTTTTTTGTAATTGCAATAAGAATATAAGTAACATCCAAATTTAGAAAAATATAGAAAAATAAATTTGGGGTAAATCTGTCCTTACCTCAAAAGGTATTCAAGAATCCATTTGTTTGTGTACATAAGCGTAAAGTTACTTGGAGCTTTTAACACCCGCCGTAAGCCCGATTACAACGTAGCTCAAAATAGTATATATTTTTTTTATTACGTTCCTCTGTCGTCGTGTGTATATTTCTATATTCCGCATTTTTTAATATATTTCTTTTTTACGAGTAGTTTATCAGCATATGTACATGTACGGTTGAACAATGTAGGCGGCAATGGCTGGACTGAGTGTTGATCTCTTTCAATGTTCAATTATACAATTTTATTGGACACTAGTCTGGAATCACATGAAGAGAAATACATATTTTCAATTCTTGAAATCAGTAATCCATCTTTGACCGTCATATGAAATTATTGTGAGATGTCTCATTACGGCTTCTGATTCAGAAAACCGAACTTTGACCGAAAGACCTGTTCCGTTCACTTTGTGCGAGGTACTTTCAATTAAAAAGTTCTATAATTTTCTCTTCGTGTGAAACGACTTCTACATTCTGCACACAGTAGTAAAAGCGATGTTTTGGAGGAAATGAGAGCAATATAACTATATATTATATAGTGAGTTTGTACTGATTTGAAGCGTTACCCTCCAAAACAATAGAGCTTTACTGTTTACATTCTATAATGGAAAAAAATAAATTTTCGCAAAAAGCCCCAAAATTTTATTATGAGCTATTCGATCAAAAACGATCTACTTTTGCCCAGCCTTTTGCCTGAACAGTAAGACACTTAACAGTTTTGGCGATCACCCAATTTTTTTCAGGTGAACCAATAATTACTTATTTCTATATACGTCACATCTCGCATTTGTTACTTAAATAACTTAACTGAATTTACACAGCAGGAATACGAGGATATATAATTCTGGAAAATATATCGGATATTTACAAGAGAATCAATCGATTTTTTTTGTCTTTAGTTGAATTTAGAAATAAATTAGTTTCTGTATTGCATATTTATTCTTCCACATGCTAAAAGTATTTTCAAAATCATAGATTTAAAGAAACCTAGATTTTTTAGTGTAGCAACAGTGTAATTGTTGAAATTTTTATAATTTATTTGAACTTATAAATTGCAAATTTATATAATCTGGCAAAAAGTTTTTAATTTTCTCTCGAATGATTCTCATTATACGTTCAATACACAGACCGAGTCAAAAATATTTCTTCGCTTTGAGTTTTCTTAACTACTACAGATTTTTTCACGTCTACTATTAAAACGAGATACATATTAATTAATTGTTTGTGTCCAGAAACACTATAGAAAAATGTATTGTTGGTAAAAAAAAAGACGAAAAACAATTTGGCTTCTTTCCTTTCGTGACACTCGAGTATTTTTTTGTGAGTAGAAAAAACAATTTTCCGTGTTTGAAATTTAATTTTTGTAATATTCTCGATATGTTTATTTGTCACGTAAGAGGAAAAACAATATTTGCATTCGTTTGTTAATGACGCACATCGCACGTTAAAAAATGGCGTCTGTTATTATTTTTTTTTATCTTTTTATATTTTTAATATCAGCCCTCTCCACAGATATTTAGAATTTCAGACTTAGAATATTGAAGATACAAAATCTACAATAGAAAAACAGAACATACTTCAAATATTTTGTTTTACCTCACATTCAACATCAACGCTTTCTTCATATAATATCATAATTAATTATTATATATAGCAGTATATTCAAGTTCTTAATACATTATTAACGTCTTTTTTGTAACATATTCATATTATGTATGCCTCTTTATCATTACTTTATTGTATTATTAGTAGTGTCTCTTTATCGTAAAGATTGTCATTTTTGGCCTTTTTATTGAAGATTGCCTCGAAAATCAATCACGAGCCAATTCCACGAAGTAATATTAAGACTTGCAAGAATTTTTTACATTTTTTAGTTTCTTTCAATCCAAAATGGAGTAAAATTGAGTCGTATAATTGCCAAGGAATAATTTTACATTAATAGAAGTGCCCCACGGCGGACCAAATTTTTTTTTCTTCACTTATCCCTATGCCTAAAACGTAAGCGTTTATCTATTCGTGAAAAAGCGCCGATCTTCTGCGCGTATTGGCATACATTTTGTTAGTTCTCTCACGAATTTACTTAAACTACGAAAAATTGTGCATTTTTCTGCGCGTTAGTATCGCAATTAAAAATATTTATGCACAAGCTCTGCACCACACAATCAAGTTTATCGTGGTCTGCTGCAGCGGCAAATTTTTATATCAGACTTTACTTGAGTTTATTCGCACCAAGAGATTTTTTCTTTACTATCGATTTATTTCTCTTTTTTTAGCAAAATTAAAGAAATCGCTCTTATCAAAGACTTTCATTTTATGTTTTTCGTAATTTAATACGTTCTATAGTCGCAATCCTTATACGAAAACGTTTCACGATCTCATTTACGAAATTTTTGAGCGATTTTGGTTCACAGACTGTGGACATTTCGAGCATTTGTAATTTCTACAATTTAGAGAGAATATTAATTTAAGAAAATACTTTAGCACCAAAAAGTTTCTAGATTTTGTAAAAGTTGTCATTCTCTGTAGAAATTACAAAATTTAAAAGTAGATCCAGCGTTTCTTTCTTGTAATTAAAAACTTTATCCTTAATTTATATGAGTTGCGAGTTTCATAATCCGCAATCAAAGCTTTCTTGGTTTTGTATCCTATTCTGATATGCCTCCAAATAACGATCAACGTTTCTGTAGATACCAGAATTTGCTTGAAACATCAGAGTCTCTAAAATCCTTTCATTCTTGATAGCCTTTGAAGGTAGCACTATCTGCAAAATATAAAAAAATTCACAATTATTGTCCACTTTTATAAAATTTCAAAAATTCACTCACTGATGTAAAAAAAGCAACTATACTCTGTTTTCCGAGAGAAGATCATGCAGACGCGCATGGGGGTTGTGATTTCTTGATGGAGGAGTGCCCTTACCCTTTTTTTACACGTAGTATCTTCATTTCTCTTCTCATTGGTCCATTGGTCCCAGCTGAATATTTATTATACTCATTGGGTTTCTTTCTCAAATTTTTCGAAGGATTTTTACCAGATGTTAGCCATAAAAGAAAAATATATATATATATATATATATATATCTCGTTACCTGCATGTTTAAAAACCTTTCTTGGAGTGATTGTCTAAAACGAACACTCTAGCGTTGGTCTTCTAAAAGTACCACTCTGTTGTTTGAGTTGGTCCCTCGTTTTAGTACGCATACTTACACCGCAAACAGCAAGCAGGTTTAGTAGTTAATACTTTTCGGTTTAGCATATTATTTAAAAATATTTGGAATTCACTACAAGAAATTCAGTAATTCACGGAATTCAGAGAATTTAAGGTATTCATGAATCGATCTGAAAGCTTCCATAGATCTCCCCTTAATAGTAAGGAACAAATATCACACTGAAGGTTGTGTCAACTCTAAAGTTCCCTCGATACTTTTCGCAAGCAAAACTGAAAAAACGCGGTTGGCAATCTGTCTCAATTTGCAATTAAAAATTATTAAAGAATAGGCGATCCAATAATATTTGCCCAACTTGCGACGATTCATTTCTGTAAAAGTAATTGAATTTAGGAAATAATTTTTTCAGTTTTTCATAATTATTAATAAAAATACTTATCTGTTGAAAAAAAAACAGAAAGAAGAAAAAAGTTCCGTCTCTTCATACTCTACAAGCTGATATTTGAAAAAAATTCATGTTGAGACTTTTAAAATTTCCGTCCAACGAGACGTTTGGACAATACTTTTACCCGTGTTGACGAGCTCGGCGAGTTATTCGATCCGAAAGCTCAATTGTGACAAATTCAAATTAAAAACTTTCTTTTTAATATGCAAAGAATTAATACTAATAGATAGAAATGATAAGATCAATTAAAATGATTTCACAATATTTGTGTAAATGACTTCAAGGTTATTTACAATTTCAAATATGCATTTCACGTGAACATTTTCAAGGCTACCTTTTAATTTGTCCTTGAATTTACATCGCAAAAACGTTTTCTGCTGTGAATATCATGATTTTCTACACTTTTCTAGAAAAGGTTTCGAAAAGTATTCCATAGGTATTTTTTTATAATAATAATCATAATAATAATCTGAGGATATATTATGCAAAATTATTTAATACATGTTCAGTTTCTTGGAAGATTTTTCTCAATTGACATCACTTAAAAATACTTTGAATTTAAAAATAATTGTTAAAAGAACGGTCGCTTGTTCGAGAATGGCTTTCAGAGAAAATTTGATGACCAATGGAATAACATTCATATTTAAAAATGTTAAGGATATGGAAAGAAGAGTCATAACAGAGATGGTACTACGTATACCTGTACCAATCCAATGGGATGATGACATTGTGTATAGTGGAGAATTCTGTTTTATGTCTAAAAATGCATATATTGCTTTCAACGAAAGGAAGAAGGAGAAGGAACTCATTTTTTCAATATCTTACTGTGTTTATATCATACGTAAACATAAAAATGACGAATATACTATAGAAGAGTATGAATCCAGCCAAGACAAAGAAGCATCAAATAAATGTTGGCGCGAGTGCCGCTATGCCGATTTGAAGGAGTTAGGCAAATATTATAAGAATGAAAATGTTGATTACATTACAAGAGAAGCGAAGATTTTCTTTTCAAACTAACATTTATAACACCATCTCAATAGTCTAAGCATCAACGCCTATGGTTTGAATAAAGTTGGAGAAAAAAAAGAAGAAGCAGAAACACAAATTTATTGAAGTGAAACAGTTTTAACCCTTCGATGGCACACTTCCCCAAGCGTAACGTAGCTGGCATACTGGGGTCTTTTTGAACCCAAGCGAAAAAGGCTTCCCGCAAAGAGGCAATTGATTATTTTAAGTAGCTGAATTTTTTGGACACTCTTGGATAGTTACTTCAAAGAATGCTGTGGGTTATTTAGTTCAAACTTTATTTTAAATATGAAAAAAGATTGTCAAAGTTAGAGCATAGCGAAAAATGACCATTTTTACGACAAAACTAATAACTTTCCTTTTCTTTTTTAATAACCGTATAAGTACTATTTTAAAAAGTAGAGGGGATTTAAATAAACTTCATCATGCCTAGGGTCTTTTTAACCCGAGTGTACCAGCGAAGGGTTAAGAAAGTCTACAATTCACCTTCTTATAATGAAGAAAATAAAGGATAAGTAATAACATAAGTGATGAAGAAGGTGCAAATGAAAATATCATCTACCATTTCACATGGATCAAAAATTTACCTCTTTGAAAAAAAAAATACATTGGATTATCACTGAAACTTACGCAGACAATTCATGAAATATAAAAAAAAAAACATTTGACAGGAGAATTAATTGCTTCGATTTTGTATAAGTATATTAGAAAGAAAGAAAACATACATAAGAGTGAGAAAGTTCTTCCAGTTATATTCAAGTGTGTGAAATAAAAAAATAATATATATGTATATTTTTTCATTCGGTTTCGGTTTCGATTCCTTTGGAATAGAACTGAAGGGCCTATGACAAAGCCACCAAACGCGTCCTCGGGTTGCGGATGGAGGCTCCCTGTACCAAGTATTTCTGCTGAATATGGTTACTATAATTAATGAGCAGTCGCGGACAATTGTCCAGGGATGGTCACGAAGGAATAAACCCTAGACGGAGGCGTAGCAGCCGTGCCGAAAGCTGGATGACACCTGGGCGAGGTGTCTTAAACGCTGCCTCTGGGATACCGGGCGACCTCTCAGAGTATGCAGCCTTATCCTTGCACGCAGGGCTCTACAACGATGAACAAACCCTTTCCCTAGCTGCTCGTGGGAACAAAAATGACACCATCAAAAGACCAAAAAGTTGTGGATGCGGTTCAAGACGATCGAACGTGCAGAGCACCCGAAAATGGGTCGGCAAACAATGACCATCCTAGAGTTCAAGAAGCTAAAAATAATTTAGATAGAAACACGAAGACGAACCGGCGAAACGCCCACATTGAGTGAACTAATCAACTTAAGGACGACTTGCTAGACTGCTACGATGCCAGCATTATCCCTGTGCATCGAGGCTTTATGGCGCGTATGCATACTCTGTGGTGCCAAAAACACATAGAGCTTCAGCAAGTTTTGATTCAATCCTTGCGAAATCAACGTGCCTACCTCTCGAAAACTGGATATGTACGCGAAGTGCTTTCACAACCGCTGCTTGATCAAGCTGCAGCCGATGATGAGGAAGCGATAATAATACCAACCGCAAAAAGCAGGCACCTTCTGAGAGATGATCACGATTTCAGGACAAGACGGAACATTAAGATGCAAGGTCCTTCTAAGCCCCAAGATCTGGCTGAAATGGATGCCGAGAAAAGTCAATGTGAAATAAAGAACAAACAATAACGCTAATTGTGTAATTGATTCCAGAAAATGATAACTTTCAACGATTGACTGAACAAAATATTTCACAGTAAAAACTCTGGTCGAAATTTTGTTGCAGCTAACTTTAGGATGGGGTTCGATCTCTCTTGAAAGTGGGGTACGATACTATCGTCTATTGTTTTTGCCGCAAAACTGTAAAAACAATTGACAGCAGGTGACGTTTCGTATCCCAAGTCCTAGCGAAACGATACCTTGTGTAGTGGTACCATTCACACTACCAAGACTAATTTTCGTTGCAAGGAAATGGTACGCTGAAAGTAGCGTTAGATTCACACTTTGTTTTTTCTGTGTTTTTTAAAACAAGAATAATCGTCTCAACAATTTTAAATGATTTAAAAAATGCTTGAAAACTTCTGACCTCATGAATAAAAATTATTATTGTCTAAAAATGTGAAGAAAAGCATTTGTAGCATGAATTCTACACAAAACTGTTATTTTTCATTTTTTGGCTTATTTTCCGGGCACAACGTTTGAAGTTATTGGGGCACAATTGCTCTTCAAATATTCATTGAGGACTGACTAAACATGACCATTGAGTACTGGAAATACAATATGTCCTTGGTTTCAAACTGTATTTAAAAACGAAACCTCAGTTCAGAACCTATTATACAGGGTGACAAATGGGAAGGTGTGAAAAAGAATTTATTACTATTTTTGAACAGGTACATGAATCAAAGAAACGAAATGATGAACACATAGTGGTTTTATTAAGCAGCACAATTGCATGATATTTGAAGTTTTATATAGTTTAGAAACGATGTACTTAAAAATACCGAAAGTTCGTCTGGGGAAATACACTTAATGGTACAGTTTTTCAAAATGTGCACCATCTGAATCGGCATGGTAATTGAGCCCTCTCTCAAAAAAACGAAACACACACTCTCTCACAGTGTCAGAAATATCGTGAACTGCTTTCTGAATAGTTCTTTGAGTTGCTCTAGGTTTTGTGTTGATCGGCCTAACAAATGTCTAATGAAATTTCGCGGAAAAAAGTCGCATGGACTGAGATATAGTGAGTATGAAGGCCATTCTATACCACCAACAACAAATTTGAGGTTTCTTAGACATAGTTGCTACTAGAACCGTGTTGAATAATACAATATTTTCACTTAACAATGAGTTTTACAAACAAATCTCAGGATGTCCAATGGCCTCTCTATCATCTCCAATTGTAGCAAATTTAGTAATGGAGGATCTGGAAAAAAGGGCCTTTAATAATTTAAGTTTTACTCCTATTCTTTACAAAAAATACGTAGATGACATTCTAGCTATTATTCCATTGGATAAAATACATGAGTTCAAGAATATTTTCAACAATTCAGAGGGTTCAATTAAATTTACTATTGAAAAAGAAACAAATATTTCAATAACATACCTTGATTTATTCATCGTAAAAGCTCCAGAAGGAAACTTAGTTACAAATTGGTATACAAAAATTTCATGTTCAGGACGTTATTTAAATTATAATTCTCATCGTTGGTATTGAAATATTTATCACCCTCCATGTTTAGTTTGAAGATTTGTTTTCTTTTTTTGTAATCACTGGGGTTAATAATAAAAATCCACAATCATTTTGCAACGTTTCGTCAGCTTGGTTTGCTGACCTCTTCAGGCTAAAATTTTATTGAATACCACCAAGATATAAACAATAGAAGAACAATTTTTGAAATTCATCAAACAAAAACATTTTTTCCTGTACAATGAACCTTATAAGTTTACATTAAAAAATCACGTTGGTCATTAAAAATATAAAGTTGAAAAAGAATTCAACTAGTCTGCGATTAAAATTGACGTTAACACGTCGTCTGTGAGGTGAGAACCGTAACTGGCTATCATTAGACCACAGAGGGGTATTTATATTAGGAAGCTTGTACTTTCAGGCATCAATTTCTTCTCAATTTCTCATCAATTTCTTATTAATTTCTTATGACGTACAAAAATAAATTACGAAAGACGGAATTGTGTTTTTAAATTGAGAATTACTGGACTGTACATGTGATTCAAATTATAAATATCCTCTTTCTGGTTAATACAATTATTATTACTCTTAATATATATCATTTCGGAAATTAAACTTTTCTTCCATTTGGACTCAAAATCAAGTATCTTGGTATTTGCCTAATCAAATTCATGGTTGTGTGTGCTATGATGTACATTAATAACAAATTGTTTTCTCTTTTTGTTGTATTTATGTTCATTTATGTGCGTTTTTAACATTCTTCTAGTTTCAACCATATAAGAGGCAGAACAGTTTTTACAAGGAATTTCGTAAACAACGTTGGTTTCTTCCCATTTTTTAGTCCTATCTTTACCTATTTTTATTACAGATGACAAGGAGGATTTTATTGAAGGAATTGTAGCTATGGTAAATTTTTTAAGGAAGTGGGAAGTTTTATCAAAGAATTTTTTTATAATGGTGAACTAGATTTTGGTTGACGGGCCAATAATTGTTTTCGCGCAGAGTTATTTTGGCTAGGACTATATTTCAATTTTAATTTAGGAATTTCAATTTGTTGGTTATAAAACTTTTTGGGTAATCATTATTCAACAATATTTAGGTAATAATTTTTTCATTTTTGGCATGACATTTTTTGTTCGATAACATTATTGCCCTGTCAACAAGGTTGAATGCAATGCTCTTTTTTACAATATTTGAATAAGTCTCTAGTAAACATAAAAAAACAGATTATGAAGTCCGGAATAGAATATCATACTATAAATTTTTTTTTTAATTGCCTGATACTTTACTATTAGAAAATGGTCGTGAAAAAACTGCACACAGAGACTTTTGGTTCAGGAACCTGTCTGAAAAACAAATTCCGATAGAAGTTATTGATACTGTATCTCTGGGTCCGAATCATTGTGTACTACTTTGTGCAGGAATTTAGTGCTAATTTAGTGATGATATATGTCGCAAAAATTAAATTTTGTGCCCCGTAATTTTAGTCAAAAACATGTATTGCTGGCTAAATACGCATCGTACCGTAAGTTTATTCTAAGCAAAGTAGATATAATTTAAGTGAAAAATTTTCTTAAATAAAATGTTATTGTAGCTTGTGTCCTTTTTTCCAAAAAGTTAATTTTTTTATTTTCAGTATATGTTTATAACAAAAGTTCATGAACTATATAAAGATATTTTTTGGTAGAACACCTTTTTTTGTCATCTTTTTCGTCTTTTGTGACGTTTTTCCAAAAATTAAATTTTTTTATATTTAATCTTATATTTTACGATTGAAAGAAAGGCGACACGTCCTATCTAAAAATTACTGATAACAAACTTGTAGATTCTTTTTGGGTTAACAACTTTCATCAAATAATTTTTTTTCGTACCTTGCGTCGCTTTTCAACAAAATTTAATTTTTTTACTTAGAATGTTATCTTTTACGATTAAAACAAAACTACGCCTCATATCAAGAAATTAGTGATGACAAATTTTGATGAGCTTTAATTTTTTCGGAAGAGCAACTTTTGTCCAAAAATATAATTTTTCATTTTTAATGTTGTTTTATACGAATAAAGCAGAAACTACGAATTATATCAGAAACTATTCATAGTTCCTACTTAAGGCAACAATTTTTGCTAAATTAATTTTTTTCTGTACCTTGCATAGTTTGACCGCAAAATTGAATTGTTGATTGTTTATAATTTTTTTGCGATCAAAATTTGATTTTTCGATTTTTCAAGAAAATTCGAAAGCTTATTTTAATAGTCTTTAAAAATTATCTGGTGTACAGACGAAGACGACAACGACGACGACAACGACGGACGGACAGACACCGACGTCAAAACTATTTTTTCTAACTCAAGGGGCCTCAAAACGTCAACATATTATGGAATCCACTCAAGTCATTTTTCACATAGAACCAATACCTTCTCATTATGATGAGAATGCAATAATTCATTATTTTTTGTGCCAACAAAATTTGAATTTTCGATTTTTTAAGAAAACTCAAAAAGTCGTGTAGATAATCTTGTAGGGCTTTCAAAAGGTAACGTCTTTTTTTTCTTGAATTTTTTCCATATCGTGCTTTATTTGGCTTGCAATGTTAATTTTCTCTTTTTTGGGGGGATTTTGAAAATGCTATAACTCTGTCAATTTTGTTTGTATCAAAAAAACACTTGCAAATAAATTGTTTTAATTTTTAAGTACTACGGGCGGCCGTCCATGGAATTTCTGAATTTTGAAAACAATGGTATAAAAATTTTTGGAAATGCCCTAACTTTTTGAATTTCAATCCAAAAATAACTGGTTACCGAACTTGATCTTTTTGTTTGTCCCTAAGACTGTGTGCCAAAGCACAATCCAATTCGATTAGTCCTTCGAAAGTTACAAGATATACAGACGACGACAACGACAGACGGACAGACACCGACGTGAAAACTATTTTTTCTGACTCAGGGGTCCTTAAAACGTCGAGATTTAATGGAATCCACGAAAGACATTCTTCACATAAAATCAATACCTTCTCGTTATGATGAGAATGTAAAAATCTACTGGTTCCATCTAAAAGTTATTCATAACAAATTTGTAGACGCGTTTTGGGTGAACAACTCTCGTTCATTAATTTTTTTTCGCAACTTGTGTCGTTTTTCAACAAATCAATTTTTTTTATTTTGAATGATATTTTTTACGATTAAAACACAAACTATGCGTATTATCAAAAATTGATTAATGACAAATTGATAGATCGTTTTTGGGTGAACAATTTTCATCGCTTCATATTTTTTCGTGTCTTGTATAGTTTGACCGCAAAATGGAATTTTGGATTTTCAATTATTTTATGTGTAAATTAGTTTATATATTAATGAATTTTCGATTTTTCGAAAAAATTCAAACAGTTTTTATGATAATCTTGATGGGCTTTCAAGAAGCAAAATTTCTATTCCCCTGGATTTTTTCATATCGTGCGTTGTTTGGCTTAAAATGTTTATTTTCGTTTTTTTTTTTTTTTAATTTTGGAAATACTTTAACTAAATAACTGCAATTTTCTACGAAAAATAGATCAAATATTCAACCAAAAAAAATTGTCAAATTCAAAAGCAGAACTCTGTTAAAAAGTATCTCATGAGGGATCCTGAATAAGTATAATTAATCAATATTGTGATCCATATTGATCCTATATTGATCCACTGTAATTTAGAGATTCTTAAAAATTCTTGTAACTTTGTTCGAATAATCAGGAGGCAATTTTTAAAAAAATGAAAAGAGACTTGGTGACGTTAACAATTTCTCAATAGGGCTTTCTTATTGTTTCAATAAAGTTAAAAATGTGAAATCATTGCTCCGTTTTACGAAGCTTTTTTATTTCTTATGTTTTCCATGTCTACAACTTTTTCATAGTATTTTCGTATAGGACTTTTGAAATTAAAGATCAAATCATCGACAATTGAAATTTAGCGATTGTGGATTCTCTTTTACTAAAGCTCCTTCGGCTTGAACAAACACATTTTCATTACGTGTCTCGTGAGAAAAAAGAACAAATACAAATTTGTAGATCAAATTCAGGTAATCAATTTTTTTCTGAAACATTTCATTGTACCTTGTGTCTTTCCTACAAAAATTTAATTGGTCTTATAAAAGAATATTAAAAAGTAATTGATAACAAATTTGTTGAACTTTTTTGGTGGACAACTTTTGTCTATTCATTTTTTTCGTATCTTGTGCCATTCGATTGGCTCAAATTAAAGATAAGACTTTAAAGACTAAGTGCTGGTATGAATTTGAGATGTTTGCTACAACTTTCGTAGGTAATGCCACAAGTTGAAGTCGAGGTGTAAAATTCAAGAAGTTCTTGCATTTATTAAAAAACTTTTCTTGCAGTATATTCTCTCGAAAAGGTCAACATAGTACCATCAGGGCTCAATTGACACGTTATTTAATAAGATTTCCAACGGGATTTAAAGAAAGTTTCTAGCTCCATTTTTGAACGAATAATCACGTTTCGAAGTCAGCAGTGATTTTCAATAGTACTTTCGCTGATCGTACCGACAATAGTGAATGGACTGTGCCTGATCGATTGGAGGTAGTTTAAACATTCAGCTCACACCCGAAGTGGCCCATTCGGACAGGAAGTCATTATTTTGAATGGAATAATATATTTTTCTCCATTGATTCCGATTCTACTGTAAAAAGTAAGTAACTTTTGTGAAATTTTTTTTCCTAAATCGTCATTTTCCATCCAGAAATGCTTTCTGAAGGCCAACTGAGGCGTCGTGCGATTTTCACGTCAACTCATGCTTAGTCAGTCAGCTTTGAGAATTTTGAAATGAAATTTGCAGGGATACACTTCGGAATATCCTTCGAATGATCGAGCAAGAGGAATTAAAATTATTAAAAAAATTTTATCAATTTATTTCTGACGCTCTGCGCCTTTTGGACTTCTCTAACTCCTTAAAGGAACGGTAACATTTTGGAAGGCAATTTCAGGTGGCAAACGACGATTTAGAAAGAAGAAATTCCTACAAAATTGAATCGTAGAACAAATCGTAGAATCGAAATAAATAAAGAAAAATATGTCATTCCATTTCAAAAAATTACTTTCCGTCCGAACAGGCCACTTCCGATAAAATCCGGAAGTTGAAAATACCTTCAATCAATCGGGCACAGTCCATTTACTATTAGCAGGTACTGGACTTTTACTTCTCGTTTTGCACAATTGACTCTGTCTCCCTTGTAGCGTTCGGCAGGGCAGGGTCGCGGCCAACATCGTGAGAGGGATAAAGAAGGTACTAAAGCACTCTTAGGAACGCATTATGTCTGTAGGTATACGTCGTTCCCTGCGTAGGTGGGACACCCCGATAGTGTGTGTTCTTGGTACTCAGCGTTTGCATTACACGTTCTGCACATGTATCTGGGAACTTCTTGACATAAAATACGGTCACGGTATGCTAAGGTAGAAATGCCTACATTTCTGTGAAAGTTGCTGTACATTTTCTTGTCGCGTGACTGTTGGTGAAATTTTCCAACCTCTGCTTTCTTCACTTCGGCTTTTAGAAGTGAAGCATCTAAATGGAATAATGCACTTTCCTCACTTTTGATGTTAAAATTCAGGACAAGGGTCTCGGCCGCTTGCTCCGTGGCTTTGCACAGGAATGCTCCTTCACCAATGATCTCATGATTCCTGACAATTTTTAGGAGATGTTCTCTGCCATTGGCAACGATGTAAGCTGTAATTAGAACAATTCGGTCATGAAGACACTAGAGATTCAGAAGTCCGCGTCCGCCTTGACGGCATGAAATGTATAATCGCGGAACTAATGAATTGATATGCAAGCTTTTATGCATATGCATGATCTTACGTGTGGTGACATCAGGGGCCTTAAGTTTGTTTTTCGTCCATTGAACAACCCCAAATAATTAGACTAGAACCAGGACGGCAAGCATATTAGTCGCAAATACCTTGTTCAACGCCGACAGATTGGAATACCAAATCTGTCGCAGAAGATGCTTGCATCTGCTTCGGAGAGACTCCTTAACTGATGTTACGTCCTAAATTCGGCTTTGAGGCACGCCCAGGTATGCATAGGTCTCTCCAGTGTTAAGATGTCTAATAACACTTATATCCACAAGCTCAGGGTCCTTGGGAACGCCAACAATCTTTCCTTTCTTCAGATGAATTTTGGTCCCCCTGGTCCAGTATCCCTCTTGTATCAATGTTGGTAAGGTAGGAATTCAGGACGACATAATCAAAATATTCTAGAAAATTAGCACAGACACGAACCACTTTAACTGTTGAATGTTCTCTAATAATATACCTGCCACTTTTTCCTAAAGTTTCATAAGTTTCTAGACTGCAGAATTTTTTTCACGACTTAAATGCGTACTGAATAAATAAAGACAGGAATTTTCAGTTGAAAGTATTATCTATAAGAAAGCAATAAATCAGATTTATGTAGACAAAAAATGATGTCATACATAGACCTCCATATCAAATTTCACCTGTACACCTGCATCTTTTGCGCACTAAATAAATAAATACTGGAATTTTTAATTAAATGCTTATTATTATTATTTATCATAACTATATGTAGCAGTAGAAAATGCTAGGACAAAGCAAAATATAAGCTTGAAAGTATTTACGCGAAATGCTTAATTGAGATAAGAAATAACCTTGAAGCTGTATGCATGAATTCGGCTCTCATAATTGCTCAATATTATTCTGTGACGTGATCAAGAATGTTCTAGAAACTTAGCATGGAGGCAAACCACTACAGCTTAGAACCTTCTCGATGTCGGTAAGGTAGGAATCTTAAACTAGAACCCGCCTTGCTCATCTACTAACACCTGTGTGAAGGGTGCATTATAAGGGTGTAACCTTACACGCTCTGCCTGTGTTTGTTTCTTGGGGCACTGATATAATATATCCGCAACTGTCTGGAATGCTGAATAGTATCGATTAACGATATTTTGACTTATGTGAGATAGACCCCCTTAGTTTGTATCTATTTTAAGCCATCGTAAGACCCCGGGCAGCATTGAGAAGTCCTTTTTCTCTCGAGTTACACTTATTGAACCTCTTTCAGAAGTAAATTTTCTTAGAGACGTGCAAATCGATTGCATCATGAAGCTGAAAGGTTGTAGCAAATCTTTTTTACCTGAAAAGTTGTACTTTTTCGAAAGTAGCAAACTATCTTAAGATTATATAATATCTAGTAAGGAGAGAATAATAAGTAGACACATGCTGACATACGATTAAAACACATATTTATCATGCGATGAATTTTTTTATTACATTTTTAGACGTGTGGAATAGATTACAAATTAATAGACATTAATAGACATTAAATTTCGAGGATACATATGTTTGAAGAAAATCTTTAAAATATTTCTCCTCTCTTTGTTAACAACATTGAAAATAAATTGCTCAGATGACTCAGGTACATTTTCAGAAATGCAATGATCAGTTAGTAATGTTACAATTACAGACATGAAATCTTCGACCAAACCACACGAGGCTTTCAGCATACTAACATACTCGTCTGCACGTAAAATAACATTCTGCAAACCAAGAAAGGTGTTGTTATTTTTTTCATGGCAACATCAGGTACATACACTTTTGGTTTCCTCGTTTCACAAGTAATTTCTCTATTTTCATATTCTGCCACGTGTCAAAAAGAATTATCTTTTCTCCAAGAGATATGTCAAATATCACTTTATAGTCATGTATCTTGAGGGGCTCAAGGTGACCTGATGCGGCTCGTTGGTCCTTTTCGAAATAATCGTTGATGATATTGAACTGTTGCCGGAATTTATTCCATATTTTCATCCCAAACATGATTCCTTGCAGTTTGTTACATGCAATTTTGATCATTTGTTCAAAATTTCTACCCAGAGTCCTTATATATAAAACAGATTAAGGTAATGGGACGAGCCGGGCTGAACTGACCACTAGCCGGGCCTAAAACTTTTAACTTGGAAAAGGCAAGGAAGGGTACATTTCCCCATATTTGTTTCATACTCCTAAGAATCAGGAATACATTGGCAAAATTCCGGATGGAAAATATTTTTCACTTGATAAAATGTCTCATGAAGTTCGGAAGTCATTTTATGACTGGTAAAAAAAATGTGTCAGGTCAGAATACTATTTTGATTTCAAAGAAGAATTGAAATCATATTGTATTAACAAGTTGGACATTCTTCATAAATCGTAAAGCTGATCAAATAGGTTTTATACCAAACGGTGGTCATAAGCTGGCTAATAAGCAATCCATAAAACCTATCGAATTAAGATTACTAATGCAGACAGGTCACGAGAATTTAGATTACCAGGAGGGTCACTAGTCGATGACTATTACGAAAATGAAGAAGCCTTTGTCGCTAATCGGGATATCAGGTAGTCGACAAGTGGGAGTGTTCCTTTGATAAGAAAAAACTTCAAAATTCGAATTTACGTAGTTTTTTAAAAGACCAACCACTTTTGATGACCGAGGCCTTGAATCCTCGAGATAACCTGTATGGGGGTCCGTATTATGAGGCTAAGGGTAAAGTTCTAATTCCATATCTAGATGTTTGCTTTTTATCCATTTATTTCAAGTTATGGAAAATTTCCCACGGTTCATTCCAAAGTTTATGCTAGTGATGACTGTAAACTTTTAACATGTATTAACTATAGTTTAAGTAATGTGGAGGCTGTAATTGAATGCAGGGTATTACCCCCCCCCCCCTCTGATAAATATCTATCTGTCCGTAATCTCCGTATGTACGGAAAATTCATGTTCCCTCTGTTCAATATTTTCTGCAAATTACAACTGCAGCAAGATTGTACATTTGTAAATAGTACAAGTGAGAGAGGAATAGGACACAAAAATCGAAAAAGGTCAAAGAGAATAGAGAAAATATGCCGAAGGCGGGAATTATTCATAGACAAAAACAATGGTTGGAAATCGTTCAGAGTCCGGACAAAATTCTTAACAGTGTCTTGCCTATAGACAATCATAGTATTTACGCCTCGTGGCTGTACAAATGTAAAGTTGTAACGCCATCGCCTACTACGAATATGGTTACAGCAGCTTAAATAAGAGCGCAGGCACAAGAGCAGGCAGCTACATCGTCATGTACTTTACTTTAACACGGATTCCGTTATTTTAGCAAGAACTAATGAGTTAAATGAGTATTATCTGGGGGCAAGTTGTCTATTAAGCGATTTAACTTGTGAGCTCGAAGTTTATGGAGACTGCTGTCCGAAAATCGTAGATCCAGAAGATTGGGCACTTCTAGTTTTGGACAATTGACTCTATCTCCCTTGAAGCATAAGGCAGGGCAGTGTCGCAGCCAACACCGTAAGAGCGACAAAGATGATAATAAAGCCCTCTTAGGGTCGCATTATGTCTGTAGATATACGTCGTTCCTGCGTGGGTGGGACACCCCGATAGTATGTGTTCTAGGTAATCAGTGTGTGTATGACACGCTCTGCACCTATCACTTGGAACTTCTTAACATAAAATGCGGTCACGGTATGCTGAGGTAGAAATGACACCTTCCTGGCATAAGAAAATAAAACCCTCTGTACCTGAATTAAGCCCTGATGATCTAAGAAAAGCAAAAGCTTGCTCCTTCGACAAGGACTGTTTTTCTACATTTTTGTGAAAGTTTCAGTGCATTTTTTCGTCTGTTGGTGAAATGTTGCAAACTCGGCTTTCTTCACTTCTGCTTTTAGAAGTGAAGCATCTAGATGGAGTAATGCCCTTTGCTCGCTTCTGATGTTAAAATTCAGGCCAAGGGTCTTGGCCGCTTGCCCCGCGGCTTTGTAAAGGAACGCTCCTTCACCAATCACCTCGTGTTTCCTGACCATTTTTAGAAGAGGATCTCTGCCATTGGCAACTATATAAGCTGTACTTAGAACAATTCGGTTATGAAGACACTGGAGATTCAAAAGTCCGCGTCCGCCTTGACGGCGTGAAATGTATAATCGCGGAAACCGCAGGGTCCCACTGGGAGCAACTGCCATCTGAAAATGACACCGGCTCCCAGTAGGACCGCGGTAAATCCCACTCCTGGCCACGTAACTGTGTAACTGTGTAGTAGCGAAACCCCGCATTGCGAGGAGGCTTCCTCCTCCGAGGGGCCTCCGAGGGGCCCCTTAGACTGAGTAGAAAGAATAAATTTCACTATGTATTACAATATAGGTATGTATACTTCATATATGTATATTTATTCTATAAATAATAGATATATGAAGCACTGTTTATTTTTTCTTCAAAGGGGCCTCTTAAAATTTTTTTGCGGGGGGCCTCCATTTTCTAGTTACGCCACTGTTTTTTTACGCGGGTATGGTTTTGAGGTTACGAACCAGTGATAGTTTTGCAACTCCGAGAGCACCGATCACAAGGACAATTATTTTAACCATATATTTTGGGTACAGCCGCTGCAACTCCCTTTTAAGGTCTTGATATCTCTCCTCCTTTTACTTCTCCTTAGCAGTGATGTTGTAGTCGACCGAAGCCGAGAATTTGATCACGAATATATTTCGTTTCTCGAAGTCCTGAAGAACGATGTCTGTTCTCGAGTGTGCAAGAAGACTGCTGTCCGAAAATCGTAGTTCCAGAAAATTTGGTATTTCTCGTTTTGGACAATTGACTGTATCCCTTTCGAGCGCTCGGCAGGGCAGGGTCTCCATCAATACTACAAGAGCGACAAAGTTGGTAGTGAAGCTTTCTTAGGACACCCAGATAGTATGTTCTTTACACTGTAAAAAATTCCTGCTGGAAGCTTTCAATACATGTAATGGAAGTTTATTTCCGTAACGTAAGGTAACGCTACAATATATGATGTATTGAAATTTTACAATATCTCATATAGTTCGTGCTACAATACATGTACTGGAATGCTCAACGGTGACTCCACGAATTACAACACTTACAATACATGCATTGCAGTTTTTTCATTCCAATATCGTGTTTGCAATTTTACCTCACGCTTTTATTGTTGAAGTGTTGTAGAATTCCGAACATTTTTAACAGTGTAGCTACTCAGTGTGAGCATGACAAGCTCTGCACTTACTGTATCGCTGGGAACTTTTTGTCGTAAAATTCGGTCAAGGTATACTAAGGTGGAAATAACACCGTTCTGACACGTCAAAATAAAGCTCTCTGTACTGATCTTTATATTTCAGTGAAAGTTTCCGTGCACTCATGAAGTTAAAATTCAGGCTAACGATCTCGGCCGCCTGCTACGCGGCTTTGTAAAAGAACGCTCCTTTGCTAATTATTTCGTGTTCTTGTCCATTTTTCGGAGAGGATCCCTTTCATTTAGAGAGATGTACGCTATAGCCAAAATAATTCGGTTATGAAGACATTGGATATTCGGAAGTTCGCGCCCGCCTTGACGACGTGGGATGTTTAATCGCGGAACGGACAAATTTATATGCAAGCTCTTCTAAATATGCATGTTCTTACGCGTGGCGATATCGAGGGCCGCAAGCTCGTGATTCACCCATGGAACTACCCGAAACGAGTATAGAGTAGAATCGGGACGGCAAGCATGTTAGGCGAAGATACCTTGTTCAACGCCGAGAGATTGAAAGACCAAATCTATCGAAGAAGACGCTTTTATCTGCTTCGGAGAGACTTCTTCACTGATGTCACCTCCTGAATGCTGTTCTGAGACACGACTAGGTATGTATACGTCTCTCCAGTGTCAAGATGTCTAATAATACTCATGTCCGCAAGATCAGGGTCACCGGGAACGCCAGTAATCTCTCCTCTCTTCAGATTATTCTTGGCATACTTTTCCAATCCAAAGTCCGTACAAATCTCTCCTGTGTACCCCTCAACGATATTCAAAGCATTCTGGAGTTGCTTTGAACAAAAAGCATAGATCCTCAGATCATCCATATAAAATACATGAGTGAGCTTATGCTAGCGATGATTTTTGTCGCCGTATAGGTTCCCAGAAGAATTGCAAAGTGTGAGAGTTCGTGGCAGAAGTGTGATGCAAAAGAGCAGAAGTCTCATAGTGTCACTCTGAAACACGTCCCTCTGAAAGGTGACGCTGTTCGTTGTCATGAGAGGTTGAATCGAAAGCTTTACAGTAGTTAATCCTGACCATCGACAGGGCGTGCTGGTGGGTTGCTGCATCTTTGCAAACGCACCTGTTAATAAGCAGGTTTTCTCGGCAGCCTGCTACAACATTTTTTCGACCCGTCGTGTTTGTACATCCCTCTTCATATAGGCTCAATTCATCGAATAATCGTGTCATTTAGGATAGCTGTAAAGATCTTATGCAGCGTGTTCAAACAAGTTGTAGGTCTGTAGTTCTCTGGGTTGGAGAAGTCGCCCAGGGGTACGTCACGCCAGCCATTCCAGTCTATAGGAAGTTGGTTCCCAACCTGACTCAGCGGAGAAACAGCAAAACTGTGGCACTGATCGCCTTTCCCCAAAATGTTGTGTTTAAATTTTCACAAAAGACAGATAAGTATCAAAATAACCAAAATGGACATGTCAACATCCGATGTTCAAATATAAACAAGTTTTAGAATTTTTGCTTTTTTTTTGGTAAATTCCCTCTGTTGGAAGTCGGTATTTTACTTGTTATTTCACGTGTTTGGGTATACATAATCGCAGTGCATAATGTCAATATAAAGATAACAAAAGTATCGAATATTGTTAATATTCTTATTCTATCATTAATATTCTTATATATTTTTAATTTATAACTACAAAAAAACATGTTTATATAGCCTTAATCTTTTATAAATGTGGATATAATCGACAAAGTTCATGAATTCAAATGTTACAATTAAATTTAAACAAGCCAATTGGGCGAAAGCCGATCAGCTCTGCAGTTTAGCATTTTTCCCGCTGAGTCAAATTTGGGAACTTTAATCATAATAATCATGTCATGCCTCTGGTGCGTCCTAAAGCCAGCCATTGCTGAATGGGCGTCTCCAATGAGGTGAAGATGCGGGCCAGTTGTTGGTGTGTAGAAGTGAACTTCTTCAACCAGAAGTTCTTGATACCAGCCAGTCCTGCAGCGGAAAAGTTCTCCTGCCCCTAAGTGCTTTTTTTACCTCTTCGGCAGTGATTGATGGACATTCCTCCTCAGATTTTATGAGGTTGTCGCAAAGCTCCTTGAAGCGGATGATATTTTTAGTGTTTTCCTTCAATTGCAGTGTTTTTGGGATCTTGTATACCTCTCTCCAAAAATTGTCTACCTCATCGGGCATATATATTAAATATAATAGAATTTAGGGTTTGCTATAACCTTCACTGTCAGAAAAAATGGTAACTGACTTCCTATATGTAAAATATATGCAAATTACTTCACACACATGTAAATTAAATTTAATATGAACATGTACATTAAATATAATAAAAATTATTAGCACTAATACACCTGAGTATTATATTCAATATACTTTCTAAATTATTTCAAATTAGATTCAGACGTATATTAAAATTCATATAAATTCGTTTATTAAAAGTATATTAATTTTACAAGAATTTTACAGTACTGATCTCTTATCCCTCATATTTTGGACCTTTGACCTCGGACTTTTGACCCCTGGCCTATGGACCCTCACCATTGACCTCAGACCTATTGTCTTTTACCTTGATCTCCTGGACCATGGCCCCCTCCCCCCACCTATAACCTTACACGACTGATCTATTAACCCTCTCCTTTCACCTCAAATTTTTGGCACCAGAACCTTGACTCAGGCGGACAATTATGTAACTTCTTCACTTTCATTACCACTTCTACTTTCCCGAAATTCACGTTGGTTTTTTTTTAGTTGTTGTGACACTTAAACTGTAACAAAGATAACTGAAGTGAATTTAAAAAAAGTAGAAGTGAAAGTAAAAAAGTTACTTAATACCCCCCCCCCCCCTGTTCATATGTCCTACGATTGACCCTAGCCTTTAAATTAAAGTTTGTGAGAACCCGAGTGGAAATTGCCAAATGTTTGCTCAGTTACAAGTTAGGACCTAACTTGGAAAATTAATGTATAGCTACAATAGGGTTAATATATTCAATCTAGTTCAAACTAACTCTATTTCACAGCTCTTGATTGCAGCGCCATCAACTTGGCTGTACATCTGTTTTCCGTCGGACTCCATCTTGAACCTCTTGAACACAAGTAGGTTGGTTTGAGGTTATGAGGGCAAGTGTTTTTGTGATTTCGTCTGTATTAATTATTAAAGTGTGATCCAAATGATTAAAAATGCCGAAAGTGAAAGGCACTTGTTGCGCTCAAAATTTGTAGTAAAATTGGTTTAATAACTCCTTGTTTATTTAATAAACTATACATTATTTTACAGAATTACACTTTCTGAAATATTGTTTACAGAAAAGTAGCTGACCAGTTAACTGATCCTTTAAAGATCAAAAATGAAAAAAAAATTAATCTAAAATGTAGATTACCTAAAAATCAAATTTCAAATAATTAAATGTTTTATTAATTAAATAATTGTAAATAATTTTATTTAAAATTAAGTTTACCAGTTCTGTCACGATCATCTTTTTTCAATTTATATTATCGAATCATTTAAATTTTCAAAACGTCAACACCGTCTGGCTCCATTGCTTTCATTTAGTTTCATGTAAATTTGAATTTGCGCGCCGAACTCTAATATCGATTGTTGGTCTCTTCGATTCATTCTTTGGTAATGCGGAAACTTCGCTATTATAAAACAAATTAATTTCGTGGTTGAAAATTGCAAGCTCCATGTATTTTACCTGATTTTAAAGTTTGGGAAACATAATCTCAATTACGTTTCACATGTTAGCATAGGTCTCCACTTATTCCAAAGATTGGGATGGCAACCGAAAGATGAGATGACGACGAATAAGCCGGTTCAGAAATAAGATTTTTTTCAAAATGTTCAGTCACTTGAAATGTTTCTTTCAAATAAAATTTTTTTAATCATGTGGCTGAGACTAGAAAAATATATAAAGCCAAGTTGGGGCCAAGTAGGTCGGTAAGTTAGGCTCTGGCCAAGTTAGGCGTTTCATTTGTGGCTTGGTCCTGTCTAAATCCCCAATTTGGGGCCAAGTTTGTCTTATTTTGGGGCCAGCTAGCGTCATGACAAAAATTCAACACGGGTAGCTTGATCCTTGTAATCATTACTTGATTTTCAAGAATTTCCTAATGCTTTGATATCTTCGAAATAATGCATCCTTTGCAGCTTTAGCTTTTCTTAAAGCCTTTGCAATATTGTTTGTGAATTCAAAGCAAGCTCGTACGAAAGAATATATTATGTGGCATATTTCAGTCACTTTCTTGATACGTAATACAGATTATTGTCTTTAAAAGTGTATTATAAATTACAATAAAAGTAGATGGTAACTTTAGTAAAAAGAGTTTGTCAGACATCTAAGAAACGCATATCTCGTCCTACCTCAAAGGCGTCAGATCCCTTTATAGTCCGACACAAAAAAGGGGATCAACGTTAATGTAGACACCCGAGTAAAAATTCTTCGACTTGTTTTCAACTTGAATTGCCCCCAATCAAGACATGCTGAAGTCGAAAAGTTCGACTCCAGCATGTCTCCTTATTGAGACTGAGCCAGACTTCAATTTATGTCTTGGAGACAAGTTTCTATGTCTTGAAGACATATATTTATATCTTGAGTCGAATTTTTATGATTTCAAGACAATCGGTTTATAACTTTGAGTATATACCTGCCCTGACAAAAAGGGTCTGACTGTCATAAAAGCCAATCTTTGTTAATAATTAAGCAATGTTGTATATTTTTACACAATATATATATATATATTGAATCAATTCATTTCCAGATTTTCATTTGTATTATACTTGTTTGACGACGATGTCTTGGAGACGAACTCAAGACAGCGCCAAGTCGAACTCAAGTCGAAGCATTTTTACTCGGGTCTCTACTTGTATGAAAATTAACACCATGCTCTCTAAATTTGAATTAGTAGAAATTTTACTAATTCATTCAGTAAACTTAATTGTAAATGATGAATCAGATATTTTCAGAAGTTTACTAATTTTAAAAGTAAAAATAACGTAACTGAAGTTAATCAATTATACCGTAACTGCAGTGAATCAATTATAGACTTAGAATAAATTGATAGAGGAACAATTTTTGAATTCGGCTTTCGTTTATACTCCGATAAACAATTTCACATTTAAAAATGGTGCGGAAATATATTTGGAACATAACCTCTTAAAATTAACTGATTTCTTCATTACAACTATAGCTGATCAATTAGTAATTTTTGTTTTAATAACCCAATCAATACAATTATACTAATTGTCAATGACTCAATTCTAGCTACAACAATTAGTAGAATTTAACTGACAATCAGTTATATTTTACTAATTCAAATGTAGAGAGTCTGAATCTAAAATATTAATTAAAAATTGAGTTTTCAAACCTCGAATTTAAATGACTAAAAATGATTTTTACAAACCGGAAAGTAATCGGGAATTATTTTGTAGAGTTGATAAACCACCCTGTATGGCAAATGTTTGGAAGAAAGTACAGAGAGCGCCATGTTTTCAAACACATAAACACATTCCTACGTCGGTGAGGACAAAATGAGGGACCACAAAAACGTACCCAAAACCGTATGCATAATAATTTTAAATTGAAAAAAAGTAATTTAAATCAAGGGTTTTTTTAGTGCTGGAAGCTATCCAAGAAAGATTTTGAAGGAAATAATTACTAGTGTAGAAATAAATTTAAACTAGTTCAAAGAAAATGCGGTGCGTTTTACAACTAGAGGCTACCTGAATTTTTTTGGGAACTATTGATATACAAATTCCAAACGAATTAAAAAAAAATTGGTCGTTCGTCTGCAATAATTTCTGGATAACAAGATTTTTCTCCCATCGGATTTATCAATGTAGATTGTTTTTCCATGTTTTTATTTAGATTGTTCGGTGACAACTGTAGATTTTCTCACAGAAATGGATTTATTCGTGTATATCTTTTGAAAAATTAAGATTAGGAATACGAAAAAACGGTTTGAATTACTTTTAATTTCTTTTCACACTAGCCATTATTTTCTTTAAAATCTTTCTTGAATATGCTCCAGCACTAAAAAACCTTGATTTTAATTACTTTCGACTTATTTAAAATTATTATGCATTTGCACAAGGTTTTAGGTAAGCTTGAGTAGTCCCTTATCTGTCCTCAATTCTCGGTCCTTTTCTTCAAAAAACAAAAAAAACTCCTGGCCACACTTTATTGCAAGCAAATGCATTTGCAGCTTGGAGAGCCTGCTTCACATTTATAAAAGCTTCAAATTAAACCTCCAAAAGCTGAATTTTTTTACTTTACCAACCCTGGTCTACAACTCTGCAATCACGTTAAGCCAAGACACTAACAAATCATACTTAATTCCTGCTTATGCACCCCCGGGACTTCAAGAGTCACAGGAGCCTAAAGTATTAAATTCCATTTCCGTAAATTCACCTACTAAATCACACTTAATCGTAAATTCGTCTAGAACTGGAATCCAAGTAAGCTAATTTACTCCTTCGCGAGTTCCTTGCGACTCTGCGTCTTCCTGTTTCGCCACTTCAATACACTCATTATCACGTATGAAACTAAACGTATACCACTGAAAGAGATAATGCCGAGGTTGAGGTTGCCTAAGGATGGGGGAGGAGACGAAGATCTGGTTAGTGGGGTTATACCTACCCCCGAGTAAGTTTCCGGTGACAAGACTCCGCAATTATAGTAGCAGTTCCATGGTGAATGGGGAACGAATCGAGAGCAAGGGAGAACCGACATGGGGTCGGAAGAACGGCAAAAGGACTACCAGAATTGAGGGTTAAAGGGGGTTAAGGGGGTTAAAGGGGGTTCTCAACAATTCCAGTGAGAAGAGCCTAACTCTTGACAGATAATAAGAGAACTTACACAACTGGAGTCCTCTGAGCATCTATCATTTCCGCACAAGAAGCAGTGCGGTTGTGACGCAAAATTTAATTAAAGAAAAAACGAAAAAACTACCGGGATAATTTATAATTTAAATATTCCAAATTAGATAATTTCTAATTGGCAGCTTTGAAGTATAAGTCCATTGTTTTTTGCAAGTGTCTCTGCAAATATCGGTGCCTAAAGGTTCCTTAATTTTTGGTTTCTAAAAGTAAATTGAAAACATTTCGAGGCTCCCCAACTGGAAAAGCAACTCAACCTTTTTCTAAACCAAGATGAAAGATCGTCGATTTTTTTCTCGATATTTTGGAAGTATTTTCAAGGGCAAAATAGTGTTGGATGTTTTGAAAATTTTCACATTTGTAAAAAACATTATTTCATAAATCAAGCACGATGAGCCTCAATCAAATTCAATCTGAAAATTAGTTTATCCACAGTTCTACTGATACAATAGTTTTTGACTGTTAATATTTTTTTCATATTAATGGTTATTCATCCTTGCACTAATCGCCATTCTGTAAATTTTAATCGGTAGAAACTTCTACTAATTTCAATCAGTGACTGGATTTTAGCTATGAAATAGTTATTTCTTCTGATGAATGAACGAATTTAATTGATTCATCAGCAAGATATAACTGATTCATAATACAGGGATCACAGCGCAAAAGGAGTTCAAAAAAGGGGAAACAGGGTAATTTTCTCACGAAAAAGAGGAAAATAGGAGAAATATTAAACATTTATTTTTACATGTCGAAAAGAACAAACAATCTTTTTATAAGGAATGTTATATTTTTAAATAATTTTCAATGATTTTTCAATGATTTGTGCAATTCAAGAATTTATTTGTAAAAATTGGATATACTTAGGTCGTTGGAAATCCATTCACAGTGATATAAAAAAATCAGAAAAAATAATAAAATTAGTTAAATACACAATTTTAACATTCTTAACATCGTTCTCATAAATATTTCTTTCTAAGATTTGACATTTCTTCCTTACTACAATTAATACTTTCAATGTGAATTTAAAACTACACTTATCAGTAAAGCGAAGTAACAATGCTAAAATTAATCGAATCGTTTGAGCTGATCAGGCATAGGAATGTGTACGTCGACATCCAAATCAAGTGAAGAAAAAAATTTGAAATCTGTTAATATCTTCTTTTCTCTTTTTTAAATTTACAATTAAAATTTTTGAAAATTAAAAAATAAATTTTGCCTTATTTAGAATTTTTTGAAAATGTGCAAAAACATGTTTTTTGGGTCGATTCGAACCTGCAATTTCTTCAGCTTGAACCAAAGAAACATGATATTATTTTTTATTCATGGCAAGCATTTTTTTCTTGGTGTTTATAACGTTCCAAAATCGCAACAAAAAAATTAAATCCCAAAAATCCTAAATCAGGACAAAAGTTTTTTCCGAAAAAGCAAAATGATAACATGTTTCTTTGGTTCAAGCTGAATAAATTTCAGGTTCGACATACTCAACTTTTTTTAAATGTGTGCATATGACTCAATAAAAAAAAACATCTTTTTGCACATTTTCAAAAAAATTGTTATTGAGAAAAAAATGGTATGTTTAAATTTCGTAATTTTTAATTATTGTTTAATAGTAAAAGCTTTAAGTATATAAAAGTCGTCGTAATTTTTGAACCAATAGGAAAAATTCATAAATAATTTATTTACGTGCTATAATTGCTTTAATTATTATTCAATAATGGGTAAACTTACTCATTTCAGAGAATTTCCCGCATAATTCAAATATTGTATTTTCAAATATCGTATATTTAAAGCGTAAGGGGAAAAAGGGGAAGTTTTTTGAGAATAGGGGAAAAAGGGGACTTTCAAGAAAAAAGCGGAAACTAAGGAAAAAAAGGGGAAGACTGTGCACCTGATAATAGAATTCAGTCACTGATTGAAATTAGTGAAATATTTAACTAATTCAAATTTATAGACCAGACAGATTTTCTTAAAATTTGTTTAATCCACCAATTAAGGTTTTTAGTTCAGTTATTTTCTTACTCTGTTGAAACAAAAGTAGAATATTAGAGTGGCATTAAAGTTAATTAAAAACAATATTTAAACAGTAGTTTTATTTTAAGCGAATAAAAACATATTTTAAAGTACAATAAAACGAATCTGTTAGAAGCTATTGCTTCAAAAACTTTTTGAGAACTGGCTTTGAGAAAAAAAAATTAATGTTATAAAAACCCCTGTAAAACTGTGGGTAAATAATTTATTTAAAATCAATTTTTCATAAGACTGCAGTTTCAAATTTAAATCGTCTATCATTTTGAAATCACAGATTAAAAGCTTTAATAGCTAAAGCACTTTTAATTAAACCAAAATGTACGAATTTTTAAGTACTTTTTAAGTACTTCTTTTACTCTAAATGCTAAAGAAGTACAGCTACGATCTTAAGCGTAAAAAACCTCAAATTCTATAGAGGTGGATGTAGCTGAGTGTGGCACAGTAGATAATCTACCCATTTATCCTCGACATATAAATGTTTTTGTTTAAATTATTTAAAGAATTTTAATTACTAAACAAATTTTGCAAAAATTCAGAACAGCTTTTAAAGCGATCAGGCAAAATATCTTCAAGTCAATAAATCACTAGAAAATAAAAGTTAAAGAGATTTTATTATAAGCGCCAAACCAAAAAAGTGCACTTTCTGTGTTTTAACTTCTCACTACAGTTTTAAAATGCACTTAAATTGTTTTTGGATCTTTAAATACTGTAATTAAAAACATTGATTTAATGAGACCTGGAAACATGCTTAAGGTAAATTTCCCAGTAATCGTGATGGTCCCAATAATCGTGAAACTTGGTTATAATTTGAATATATTGTTGAAAAATATATTAGAAGTAATATTTAATTATAAGACCCACTTATTTGTTGCATTTTATAGTGTCAAATGAAATTTCAATAATTTCAAATTAGATAGAAAGCAAGAAAATTGGCATCACGATTACTGGGACTAAGGTCACGATTACTGGGACATTTACCTTAACTCAATTATGAAGAAAATTGCGCTTACTGTGTTTTGACCGCGCGCAGCCACCAATACCTAGTACATGAAATGTAGAAAAATGTATGTATAATAAATTAGTAAACAAATAAGGGTTCATCCACTAATTAAGTGAGGTATTTTTTTGGAAATTTTCATCACCCCATCCCCCATGTAATGCCCCGCCAAAAAAACTTACTAAGATTTTATAAACTTATAGGGGACGAACATACAATCATACATATATAAAATATAAGCTCTTTTAATTAAATAAACGTGAAACCCTAATGGAATTAGTTTGAGAAAAAAAGGTGTTAATAATAACAATAAGTACTTAGTTTTACTAGCGTAAGATTTGATCATTTCTTCAGGGCCTGAAATGTTGCGTAATCCGACACACTTTATGTAATCTGAATTTGAAAGTATGTAGTCCGAAAACAAAAAGTGTGCAATGAAAAATTAACTTCATTTTCTAAGCAATTTTTTCAGTTTTCTAACCTAATATTTTTAAAGTATTAAAAATGAACGTCAATGTTTATGTATGGAATTCCTGAAAATGAAACAAGAATCCAATGACCAATTTTGGCCAACCACCACAAAATGCTCCTATTGTAACTTTAAAACAAAAAAATTTGTTTTCTTTGGACAAAAATAAAAAAGAGGAAAGAAAAATGAGAAGGGAACCAACCAAATACCCTTCCCTTTCTTTTTTATTTCTTGCGTCTTTTTTTTTTTATTATCAAATCACAATATGGAAGCAATTTTTATTTATTTATCGTAGGCTTCATATATTCTTCTCCCTTTTTCTCCTTTTTCCACTTAAATGCGAACTGAATTATTGGAACCTAAAAAGAAAATCTAAGTATTTTTGGTTGAAAGTTCATTCTTTTCAGTTAAAAAGTCTATTATTGAATTCGTAATTACAAATGTTATTGATTAGTTAAACAATTTAATGATTACGTTGTAAATTCAACAAATTTGTTAAAAATTAATTTCTTTTGTTTATAATTCAACAAATTTGCCAAGTGATTATATCTTTTTTTCAAAATTAATTGTTTTAACTAAAAATTTACTATTCCATTTGTTGTTAAATCTGTATCTTTTTCAAACGTAGTAAGTAGTCAAACGGCCAATTTGAGGTAAATAATCAAACATCAGTTTATGGTGTTACACGACGTTTCGCAAGGCTGGTTTTCTGGCCTTATCAGGCAATATGGTCCAGAAATTTTCAATGAGTCATATGCCAAATTGGCATATTGGAACGCATATATTTTGTTAAAACATCGTCTTTTGAGTAGAAAACTAAACCTCTTGGTTGAAAATTGATGTATTTTATTGAAAATTAGTCTGTTTTACTTGATGATTCAAGTATTTTGTTAAAAATTCGTCTTTTTGGTTAAATTCAACTGCATTTTATATAAAATAAAAATATTTCCAGGTTGAAATATCAACTATTACAAATTTCGTTGAAAATTCCTCTTTTTAGGTTGAAAATTTCACTCTTTAGTTAAAAGCTGAACTCCTTTCGTAACATTCTTTTTATTAAAAATTAATTTTTTAACTTAAAGTTCAACTGTCAGGTTGAAAATGCGACTATTATACAATTAAGCCAAATCCCTTTCGGGGTGAGCGCAACTCTCTCGGTTCTATTCGGGGATCAAGGAGTTAATATGAGAAAAGTAAGAAATAAAATAATGAAGGCCAATATTTTAAAGAAATTAGTATTTTGATGCAAATACTATTCATTTTCAGACAAAATGAAATAACGTATAGAATATGTGGTAAAAATTTCAGACCAATCGATTCGGTAGTTTCGGAGATTCTTTTAACAAGCGGTAAAAAACGTGGTTTCGAGAAAGTGCCATTTAAATGTATATAGAGCGCACAAAATAAACTAACAAAATTTTTTAATGTATTTTAAGAGTATATTTATCAAGCATAACAAACCCTATATCAATTTTGTTGGAATTTCGTCTTTGTCAGTAGAAAATTAATCTTTTTAGTTGAAAGTTCATCTTTTTGTTGACAATTCAATTATTTGGTTAAAAATGCAATGGCATGGTTAAAAACGAATCCCTTTTGTTTGAGGATTCAAGTTATTTGTTGAAAATTGCTCCTGTCTAGAGGAGGCTATGTAATGGTAATAATTTCGAAAAAAATTCAATTCGTTTAATGGAACGTTCCTCTATAAAGAAGTGTCTAATACAATGTTCATATGGTCATATGTATAATTTAAAAAATCTGTTTTCTAATTCAAATTTCTTCATTTTGAATTACTTTATGAGGAAGAAAATATATTTACTAATCAATGATAATGAGAGAGCAAAGTGCTCCTCAAATTAGCACCATACAATTGTAAATACAAACAAAGTAGAAACGTCCGAGATTGAATTCATAGCTAGTTTGGTTTAGATAAACTGTTTCTGATTAAAAATGAAAATCTTTTCTCGGTTGAAATATCAACTATTGCATTTTTTGTTTAGAATTAATTTTTTTGTTTAAATGAAAATTCAACTATTTAATTAAAAGTTGAACTACTTTTTCAATTCATAAGAAGCAGTAAGATTTTACCGCCCCCACCCCCATCGTTTTTCTTTTTTTATGTCTCTTACATAAGTTTACGAAAAAATTTGGTTAACAAAAATTACGTGAGATGGCGTGGAGGGGGGGGGGGTCAACATTTACGAACCCTATCAAAAGGGGGATACGTGGTTCGAAATTAAAAAAAAAAAATTACATAATTTATGCACAGCTCCCACGTGAATTTTAACACTGATTTATTACCAAACGATTCAAATAAAACTGTGATTTTTAATTACACAGGTTTTCTACTTTCACAATCATCTAACGAATAGCATATGATTTTATTTCTATCTGGGATTCAGAAGAAAACATTTTTATCAATTGAAGATCCTAGTTCAATATGCATAGTATCAACTATTGCCCACGTACTTGTTACTTATAACAGGAATTTCATGCGAGAGACTAATGTACTCATACACGGTGACAGATGTATATAAAGCATCCCCAGGGGGCATACCTAGTACCAGAGCGTGGCGTTCAGATTCAGAGACGATATAAGTTTCGCGATGGCATTCATAAATAGGGAAATATTTCGCTGCCAGAGTGCCGGTAATTTACGTAGAATAACCTCCAGCTCATTTTAATGCTTTCTACTAAGTGGCAATAAAGATTACACGAAAAACAATTCCCCCTTACTTATCGATATCAAAACCCCAAAAATAATTTTTAGCCAAAAGTGTTTTGAATCGCTGCAAACAGTTAACAAGTACAGTTAGAATCACATTTACAGGGTGACCACTCAAACTTCAAACAAAATTTCAGACTGTTTCTCGGTTTTCCCGGTAAAAAATTAGATTTTTCCCGGTTGACATTTAGGCGCTTAAAATAAAAACTATTCAATAGTCATTGCTTCATCATACAAAGTTTCAAAAGAATTAAACATTTTAGAAATCCAAAGTAAAATATATTAAGTAAATGATTGTAAAAGTGATTTCAGACTTCAGAGCTCAAAATGCTCTCAAAATATTGAAATATGCTGATTTAAAAAAAAAAAAAATAGGAGAATAAATTCTTTTTTCTATAATTCGCGAAAAAGTGCCAGTTTTTCCACCTGTTTTTGGTGTAAAAAGTGACAGATTTTTGGTCGATGACGTGGCACATGCGTAGTGCCGATCTTTCCGGGCAACAGTGAAAAAAGTGGAGGGACGCAGTGAAAAAAGTGAGGCACAGTGGAAAAAGTAAATGAAGTGCAAACTACTTCGTGTTACTTCGAGTGTGTTCGTGTACATCATCACGATTTGTTTCCATCGTATAATGATGTCGTAGAGGCAAAAAAAGAGTGTTATCCAAGAAACATTGAATTTAATGAAAAGCATTGTGAAGTGAAACTACAAGACCTACTGTATCACTCAACAAGCAGGATTCTCTCACTTCTGACACCTGATCACGATGCTGATAATGAATTTGTTGAAAATAAGTATATTTTACACGTGAAATGCGGTTTTTATGGTAGTGGAGGACATTCTCGATACAATCAGAAATTTAGTGACCCGGAATCTAGTGATGCTTATCTTTTGGGGACATTCATAGTGCCTATTAGACTGCCAGACAAAACAACAAATGCAGTGGTGTGTAACGAAATTGCAAGTCTGCATCCCTTTATTTCGAATAACACGTCAGTAGAATTTTCTCTAATGCTGACCATGATTGGTGGGAAGGTAAAAATTAAAGTAATACTAATATTTAGAAAAAAAGTAACGTGAATTTATCATTTATTAAAATTTATTAAAACAGGTTTGTAATGCACTAAGTTACAGTACAAGTGCGGAATGTTATAATTGTGGAGCTATGCCATAAGAAATGAATGACTTGAGTATAGTGATGGAGAAAGAAGTGAACAGGTCCACTTTTAAATTTGGTCTTTCTACACTTCATGCACACATAAGAATATTCGAATCTCTTATCCAAATTGCATACCGTCTAGATAGCGAGCAATGGAAGGTAAATAATTTTTCCTCATCAATTATTTCAACATACAGATGTGCGCTTTCGATTTTAATTCAACTCAATATTTCATATAATTGTATCACATTTTGTTAAATTTTTAAATTAGGTTTAAATTAGGTGGATGGGAGAACATTTTTGAAAGATTGGAAGAAAGAAGAAATCCAGAAATCTTTTCAATCCCAAATGGGACTTAATGTGGATTTTCCAAGACAGGGACAGGGAAACTCTAATATTGGCAACACAGCTAGACAATTCTTCTCTAATCCTAAGGTTTCAGCCGAAGTCACAGGTGAAACTTCAAACCATCCTTTGTCACAATTACCTCGCATTTTTAATCAGTTTCCTTTAATTACAATACAATTTTTTCAGGACTTGATGAAGAACTAATATCTCGCTTCGGAGACATATAAGTGGTTATATCTATTAGATATATAATAAATATCGAAAAATTTAAAGAGATTTGCAAAGAGACTGCCAGACTTTACGTGGAATGTTATTGGTGGCATCCACAATGACACCAACCGTCCATAAAGTTTTAATCCACGGACCTGCTATTGCAAGTGAGTCTATTCTTCCTATAGGTCTGTTATCTGAGGAGGCCTCGGAAGCCAGTAATAAAAATATTAGAAAATATCGAGAGCGGTTTACAAGGAAGTTCTCTCGCGAAAAGACAAACGAGAACATTTTCTTACGGTTGCTTCTCAATTCATGATCTTTTGATATTAACCGATGAGCAAAATTATGAATCTCAAGATAACAATACAAGTGATTCTAATGAAGCCGAAGAATTAGAAGAAAATATATTCTAGGTTGATACCGACATCTTAATGTCTTTAAATTGTAATAATTTTATTTTATTGATATGTAAGATTAAAAGAATACATTATTTTCATTTATTAAAAAATTCAGTTGTTCATATTTTAATATTCCTGTGTTATTTGCGCTGTCATCGAAAAAATACGACTGGTCGTTATCTTTTCATGTTTTGAATCAAGGTAAAATTTTTCGAAAGTTTTTATATTACATTTCATTTACCGATTATAATTTTCCTTTATCAGTAATTCAGAATTCCTGATCAAAATCTTTAAAAATCCCAAATTAACTATATTTGTTTAGGTTAAAAAAAAATTCCAATTTTTCGATGCCATTTTTTATCCGCCATTTTGAATTTTGAATTTTTTATATCCAATTCATTATCAGTGACCTTCATAGTACCTAAATACTAATTTTTGTGAAAATACAATTAACTTAACTTTAACTTTTTGTCGTTCCTGGACCACTGTGCGGCGGCGGAGTGCGCATCTGTGAACGTCACTGGGCTGGAAGCGGCCCCATTACGCATGCTTCACGTGCATGCAATGGCGCGTTTTCAAGGGGGGTCGGACGAAAAGAAAATTTCAAAAAGATTGATATTTCTTAACGCTTTCACCTCAAACTGTTACGTTTTATTAGTTATGAAATTATAATTGTAATAACGTTGCATTATGTAATTTTATTATTTATTACAATTGCAGCAATATCTTCATTTGAAAAATATTGACTAATTATTCCAAATTTCCTAAATTGCTAGCAGAGACTGTTTGACAGTACAAAGAATTCAAATATCTCTATTTTCTTCTTACAGAATTAGGTGTACAGATGAATAATGAAGAAAATAATGTTCGTCCGCCACCCCGAATGAATGGGCCTCCCTTAATACGTGCCCAGGGTGATCCTCATTCATTAGCCAAAAGTAATCCTGTTCGCTCACCATGCTCAAAACATCCTATAGTATTCCCACATACCACCAGCATTGATATTCAAGATGAAAATTCATGTATTGAGCTGCACTATAGTCGTTATGAAGATATGCATGTTCTACACAGAATGTATTCTCGTATACGGGCTAGTCTCTATTGGCCATCAGAGCCACAGCCACCAGCACAACGGCCACCAGCACCAGGTGAGCATCACCTCATAATTCATAGATCTATTGAAATAAAAATATGAATAATATACGAAAATTATTCAATTTTCTTGAATAGGAACATTACGTGCTGGAAAATGATTCTTATATCATTTTGTTTCAATCCATTGGTCTTATTATTATTATATTGTGTACCTGGGAGACACAATTAGTCTCTTTACCCGAGCGTGAGTATTGCAAACACGAAAAGGTAGAAAGAAGTTTGCCACCTTAGTGCACACAATACTTTATACAACAAACATGTGATTTACAAATGTATGACGTCTGAAATTTAAGTTGTCTTTGAGCTTGAGTGTTTTAGATTTAAAAATATATGTTTGTAATACTGCACATGCGCGCAGTGCAATTATGAGCCTCTAATACTCCTAGGAGTATTATATGCTTATAATCGTACATTGCCGTGTAAATGAAAATGAGTATATTGCAAGCATTGAAAGCTCATTTTAACGTACTACACATATATTTTTACTAACTTTGGAGAAAAAACGTTTGCTTTATACATAAGAAACTTAAAATTTTATATTTTGTGTAAAAATAATCGCATTTTTATTATTTTGGTATAAAATTGCAGATACGCTTCCTGCACTATTATCTTGGCTATAATTGAGAAAACCGTATCTTATAACAGAATTTTATTACATTTTTAGGAAATGCATAAATAATGTGAAAATGACTAGAAATTATTTCGAAAAGGATTCACTTTATTTATAATAGGATTCATGTATTCAATGATCTAGAAAATGAACAAGTTCTATAATTTATTCAAGTGCACCAAAAAAAAACTTATTTATCAAAAAGTTGATAAAACAGGATACTGAATATGTTTATACTTTGAAAAACGTTAAATTATATATTTTTGTAAGTCATTTGATTGATGTATTCTTGAATGAACAAAGTAGACAATTTTCATATACGAGTATTTTATACTAATTTATAGTCCGTTTATGTTATTATATATAGGCGAGACTATGACATGCGCAAATGCGCAACCTGTTATTTCTCAGACACGCTTATTTTCATTTGTTTCTGCGTAATTTCTGCAGATACGGTAAATCATTTCTTGAAAATAAACTCCCTTTCACTGTGAATTCTTATTTTTCTCATACATATTTGAGTAGCGAAAGTATCACAAAATGTACTGACGGCTTTATCTCAATTTCGAGAAAAATTTCATATGCGCACATTTTCATTTGCACGGCAGTACAGTCTGCCCCTCTGTCCTGTAATCAGTTACTTTCAGAGCTGAAAAGAGGCTGATAAAACGCGTAAATCATGCCTGCGTTACATAAATATAATTACAGCATCAGCACGAATAATATTGGATGGACACTTTTTGTCAGATCAAACTTGTTTTACTTTTTATTTACGATTAATTTCAGTTTAAAATTTTCAGTCCGTACAAATTTTCACAGTTTGGAATGAGCATTGTCGAATTCATAATTTTGTTTAACTTTGATCACATTGAATTAGAAAGTGCTTAATTTCGCGCAGTTGATATATCACATCCCAATGGGAAATAAATAAAAATACGTAATTAGATAGTCCTAAAACCCTTTATTGGACACACACACGTTACTAGAAAGTCTAAAACAATGTCCTATGTTAGGCTGTACTCAAAATACGTTAAGTTTTTTTTTTCAGAAACCCGGGCTAAGATATATGACTGTAAATGAAACATTGCGTCATTGTTTTAACTTTCAATTAATGCCTCTATAGCACATAATGTAATCGAAACACATACAGTAAGCAGACCTTGGGAATTTTCCTACTTCAAATCTTATCTCACAAATTTAATGAATCAGTAAAGGTAAGTGGTCGGATCTAAGTTAGTATATATAGTCGTGCATTATTTCAAAAATATTTCCAGTCAACGATTTTAATTATCTTATCAGTGACTCTACTTGCAAAAATGAAGATCGTCATCGGCACTCTATTCTTCACATTAATGATATACCTCAATTATATTCGTAAGTGTAATATTATGAAATATTAAGTCACTGACTAGTATTGCTGAATTTTCCATAAGGATAGACATTTCCGAATATAATTGGCAATAAGAAATATTAAATCCTTGCTTTCTATCTCTAAATTTAAATGAAACAATACCATCTAGTCCAAAAACTCGACTTTCCATTTTGTTTGTCCAGAAGCACCCACAATGAAAAAAGTAGTCTCGATCAGTAAGAATATTGATGTTTAGATTACCACATTATTGAGCGTGCTCGGGAACTTAGGACAGATTATGTGCTTATATAGATACTTAAATAATCATTTGTAAGAAAATGAACCCCCAGTAACAAGAAAAAGATTCTTTGGCATCGCGCTCGCTATCTTTGATATTTGAATCAAAAACGATTAGAAATCGAAATGAACCGATGTCTGATGGAATGAAGACGCCGAGCGCAGGTCGCAAACCCGTTTGAGCAAAGGTTCCAGTATTCTTTTAGAGAAAATGAGCGAGAGGGCCCAAAGAGTGATAGATATGAAGAGTGACTAAGGGAGAAGGAGAGAGCGAAATGGCAAGAAAATGATACGCATTGACAAAGTGCGACGTAGTTACAAGAAACTGCGCGGTAATTAAAAATTTCGAGAAAAGCCTGGCCATCTCCTTTCCCCTTCATGTCTCCAGTGCAAAGTTAAATTCCACAATTTAACATTTCCGCCCGCCTTGGGTGAATTGATTCAACAAAAGATCTAAAAAATATAGATCTCGATTGGTAGTAAATTTATTTTGGTGATCGGTCGCTTGAAGGTTGATGTTTGCATTTTAATGGCATTCGACAGTGATTCCGCCTTTTTCCAAAGAAGGAGAATGAAGGCCTTGCAGAAAACCTTGCAGTAACAGCAGTTGCAGTTAACCAGATACGATGCTGAGAGAGTTGAGTTAGAGTCGATCCTCGAGTAGTACAGTCAGCAGGATTTTGTTTATCTGGTATGTAATGTTATTTTCCTATGGGAAGAGGTTCTTGAATGAAGCGCACACGATTGTGAACAAACTCCTTCCATCGAGATGGGTGATTGTTGATTCAGGTGCGGCCGACTAAAGAACAAACAAAACCGTTTGAACTTTATGCTCTTGGTTGGTGAATCTTATGAACACGACAGCAGCCCGAGCTTGATGAGATGCATCACAAAAATTATGAATCTCAATGGAATTCTGTGACGTCACTCGAAACCATCAAGGAAATGATGATCATTTTAAGATCTGGAACCTACTGAATAAACATGATTCTTTATTTGGCCTGCGAAATGGGTAAGAAATCATCCTAATTGAGTTTGAGAGGCCAATGTTCTGGGACGAAGATTTTAGTTGTGACGTGGATTGGTGCCAGGGATCCTAGAGGCTCGAAGAGACGAGCGATAGGAGATAGGATGGTTCTTTTGGTAATTTCTTTCAGTTGTGGAATTATCCAAGTGAATTGAAATGTATCGAAACGGGGCACATGCTAAACCATACGTCACTGTAGGCAGCTGATATGAGTGAGTTTCACTAAGTTCAGTTCTCGAAATGATTCTCTGAAGATCCCAGTCATCAGAATGCACCTGACTTTGCCGGTATATTTTCTCGATGTCTGGGGTGCATACACAGTGAAACTAGCGAAACCAAATCAAGACATCGACAAGTTCAGTCGGAAGTTTCCAAACCTGAAGAGATGGCCGGGCGGTAAGAGATTTGGGTCGAATGAAGAGGTCATCACCACAATAAACGCCTATTTTGAGAGCCTTGAGAAAACCTATTATTTGGAAGGAATAAAAATATTGGGAAAACGCTGGACTAAATGTATCGAGCTAAACGGTGATTATGTTGAAAAGTAAAACGCTTATTTGTCGAAAAAAAATCTTTTAGTCAAAAGTCACTGACTTATCAAACAGCCCTCGTAGTACAGTTGTATGTTTATGTACAAAAAATGAACAATTTGTTATATTCTGCAAATTTTTCAACGACAGTTTGTTCAGAAATGTTTAAGGTACCACCATGAATTTTTTCACATTTTTCCTATTATTTTTTTCAATAACAAACTATGTTCCAAAGTTCACTGTCTTTAAAAGCTGTCAAATTTCCCTACTTTTTAACAGATTGTCAGGTCTGTAAGCTATACCATTTTTTTTGGCATATTCGTTTTAGTTTCATTACAGTACAAGATTTTGACCTTCAAAATGATCCTCTATTTATTGAGCTAGCATTTTTTCTTCACTTACTTTTTTAATGTCAAAGCCAGAGGACTCGAATTTTCTCGCCGATAGTAGGTACAAGGTCGGATATTTTCAGGATAGAAATAGTACTTTAGGTAGTCAGCTATACTTATTTAATTGTACGGCTTATTAATTTAATATTAAGACTTACTACTTGTACAACTACCTGAAAATGGTTATCTACAATCAGAAGTTGGTGCGACAAAAATTAAAGTAGTGAGAACAAATACTACTATTTTTAGAAAGAAAAGAAGTAACCACAACCACTTGAATGACAGTGGGATACATTACGAATTGAAACATTTTTTTTTGAATCTCTTACACTATACTACTTATTATTTAGTATTTTTCATCTCACAACTTATGCCTCAATTTTTTAAAAATAATCATGATTTAAAACCACTTTTTTCAGTACTTCATAAAAACAGGTTGGTAGGAACAACTAATAAAGTAGTAGGGCTTACTACTTTAGTTTGTTATATATGCTGCTACCGCTTAAGTGGTTGTGGTTACTACTTTTACTTCTGAGAATTATATTAGTTTGTCTTTACTACTTTACTTGTGATCGTAACAACGTTCGGTCCTAGATAATAAAGTTTGTAGGTAGCTGTACTTTAAGTAGTAACTCTTACGATTAAATTAGTAAACCTCATAATTGCATTAATAGCCCTGCAAGATTACTTAAGAACTTGCGTGCGGCTCACAAGTTTGAGTGCGCCTAGGGCGCGCGTCAGCTGAATCTGGCGCTTCGCGCTCGATAATATATTTATCTCCCGCTTCACGTTCGATAATGTATTTACTTCGCGCTACACGCTCGGACTTTGTACTTCCTCCACATTTGTGTCCATACCTTGTAAAATTAAAGGTCAAGCATCGTCAACTGTAAGTTGATGATTTTGAATTCTCTTTTGTTAAAGCTCCTTCAGCTTAACACATTCTCATCACGCATCTCGTCCTTCGCACTCTATTTTATCTAAAGAGCGAACTTTTCTACATTAAGTTCAACTCTATTATATCAAATGAATATTATATTTATTTCTGTACCTCCGTCTGGGACTGCTTATTCAGATATTGCAAAATAATGTAAAAATTATATTTTTCATGATTACTGTAATATTTGTCTCTTATTTTGCACTAATTTTTATTCGTAGCTAGTCTGAAAAATGTATCATTTCAATAAATGTATATTGTTACAATTCATAATATGCATTATTATTTAAACAGATGTGTTTTCATTGTCTTGTTTTTATAAAAAAAAAGTGCGCATTCTATACAAAAACAATTTTTTTTAATTATCATTTTATTGCACTTTGTGTCTTTTATGCAAAAACTTAATTTGTTTATTTTCAATGTTAATGTTTATGATTTTAACAAAAGATACGCATCCTATCAAAAAATAATTCATAACAAATTTGTAGATCTATTTTGGATGAACAACTCTTGTTTATTAACTTTTTCCATTCCTTGTGTTCTTTTTCAGACACCGACGTAAAAACTATTTTTTTTTACTCGGGGGGCTTCAAAACGTCGACATTTGTTAAAATCCGCGAACGTCAATTTTCACCTAAAACCAATACCTTCTCATTGAGATGAGAATTTAATAATAATCTCATTTTCTCAAAAATGGTACACATGAAAAAGGGGAAGGGTACAACTGTGCACAGATCAATTGTGCACGAGCCCATCTGCACAGATGGTACCCTACTGTGCATGAGCCCAACTGTGCACGTCGAGGGCCGCTGGTAAAACTGTGAACATTGTTGTCCATTGGTACAACTGTGCACGTGCACAGATAGTACCCAACTAACGTTTTACGTGCACAGATGGGTTACTCCCAATTGTGCACAGATGGTTTGCAAAAAGCTAGAAGCCCGATGTTCGACCGCGCTCCTAAAACTTCGGGTTCTCGAACAGGTTCGAGCTCTCGAAAAAGTTCGGATACCCGAAAATTTTGGGTTCTCGAAGCGATTTGGGTACCCGAAAGGTACCCGAAAAGTTCGAGTCCGGAAATTCCAAAAGTGATTTGATTTCATGGCATTCAAGGATTTCATGGTGTTTAAGAAATGCATGGAATTCAAGATATCAACAGAATTGAAATAATTCATGGTATGTAAGGAATTCACGGAATTCAAGAAATTCGAGGAATTTACGGTATTCGAGGAATTCACGAATATCAAAGAATTGACAAAATTCGAGAAATTCAAGAAATTCCCGGAATTCAAAGAATTCGCGAAATTCGAGGTATACAAGGAATTCAAGGAATACATGGAATTCAAGTAATTTAAGGAATTCAGAGAATTGATGGATTTCAAGGAATTCACAAAATTCAATAAATTCGCAGAGTTTAAGGAATTCACGAAATTTAAGGAATGCACGGAATACAAGGAATTCAAGGAATTCACAAAATTCAAGGAATTTACGGAATTCCTTTCCGTAAACTGTGCGAATGTTTCAAATTTCGCGAATTCCTTGAATTCCATGAATTCGTTCATTCCCGTCAATTCCTTGAATTCGGTGAATTCCTTGAATTCCGTACATTCCTTCAATTCCGTACATTCCTTGAATTCCGTGAATTCCTTGAATTCCGTAAATTCCTTGAATTCCATAGATGAAATCTTCGAATACCCGAAACAATTTGAGTACTCGAGAACTTGACCTGTCTCGGGTTCTCGAAACCAACCACGTGCTCGAATTTTTCGGGTTCTCAACAGTTCGAGTATTCTCGTGCCAGGCCTGGCCCGGCCCGAAAAAGTTGAGTCTGACTCGGCCCGAGCTTTCGAGCTTTTTGCACAGTTGGGAGTGTCCCATCTGGGCACGTGTACAGTTATGCCAGTGGCCAACAACATGCACAGTTGTATCACTGGCCCTCGACGTGCACAGTTGGGCTCGTGCTCAGTTGCTCCGTATACTTTTGTGCCCCGCGCATATTGAGACGTGCACAGTTGGGAGTAGCCCATCTGTGCACGTGGACTTCTCAGTTAAAAATCTGATTATATTATTTCAAACGTGCACATTTGTGAGTCTCCCATCTCTGTACGTGAACCGTTTGTAGAGTATCATCTGTGCACGTCGACATTTAGACGTGCACAGATGGTATTCTACGAACGTTTCACGTGCACCGATGGGACTCTCCCAACTGTGCACGTCTAAATGTCGACGTGCACAGATAGTACCCTACGAACTTTTCACGTGCACCGATGGAACTCTTCCAACTGTGCACGCCTAAATGTCGACATGCACAGATGGTACCATACGAAAGTTTCACGTGCACCGATGGGACTCTCCCAACTGTGCACGTCTAAATGTCGACGTGCACAGATGGTACCCTACGAACGGTTCACGTGGGCAGATGGGAGTCTCCCAACTGTGTTCGTCGAAATTGAGACGTGCACAGTTTTCCGTCACCCATAAAAAAGGTAGGTTTCTTTTTCTGCGTCTTATTTTTTCAGGTCATACTTCTGTCGTTACTGGGGCAAGTATGCGTAATTTTCTTCTGTTTATCAACTTAATATAAGTCCTTTTGACTGAAAAATGTTGCTTCTCAATTTTGGGTCAATATCCGATTAAAAATGAGCCCAGCTTTTTTCTTTTACTTGAGCACATTTGGAACGTCAAACTTCAATTATTAGTTAATTTCAATTAATTATGAAGTAAGAAGTTAGAAATGCTTTAGATTAAAAAATGTATTGTAAAATAGAAATTTTTTATAAATCCGAATAAGCATTTTTCCTTGAGTTTTGGTTTTGTCTTAGAGATGTAGGTAAAAAATAATGCAAGACTTATACTGTGTAAAATTTTACATCCACTTTGCCAAGTTATCATGGCCGCATCAGGACTGAGAGAAAATATGTACTTAAATATCATCATCGAAATTATAATTATGATTTAAAATCCAGGAGACCTACCGCATTATCATAACATGATATCATGGCGAAATGCATATAGATACTTTTCCACAGTATAATTCTGGAATTATTTTTTACCAAAAATCTGTCGGCCTGAGGTAAAACGAAAACCAGAGTTGAAAAATACTTTTTTGATTGTAATACAATTCATAAATTATTGGTTTTAGGAATCGGAAGAAATTTCCACAGAGGGAATAAATGAATTTCCATTTTTTTCTTGCAGAATTAAGTATACAAGTGACGAATTCGAATGAAGATGGTCATAATGTTCGTTCACCACCCCAGTTAAGAGGGCCTCGCATAACGTTCCACCATGTAGATCCTCGTGATCCTAATTCGTCAAACCAAATTAATCATCCTCGACCACCAGCCGTAAGAAATGCTATAGTTTTCCCACATACAACCAGCATTAATATTAGAAATTACAAAGATCATTCTGAGATACACTATAGTCATCATTATGATATACATTTTCTACATAAAATATATGCTGCCATTCGGACTACTCTGCGTTGGCCATTAGCACCAGTGCCATCAGCGCCACAGCTACCAACACTACGGCCACTACATAATCATTAGACCTATTGAAAGGAAAATAGAAATAATATATGATAATCATGTAATATTCTTGAATATGAACATTATTTACTGAAAATTATTCCTATATCATTTTCATACAATCCATTTGTATCACTTTTGTCAAACTGCAAGGTCATATTTATTTAAAAAATCACTTGCGCACCTGCTTTACAGCCTCTTTAGCCTCTCTTTGTCACGCCACTCTACACACAAAAAATAAGTTGTCGAAACTATACCTAATTTAGTCATTCATTCCCGGATAGGCTGAATTTTGGTTTATTCTCGTATAATTTGGCTTCTTTACAGCGGTAGATTCGTAATAGTGACAATATCGAAAACAAGTAATTCGTTTAATTAAACTTTCTTCAATTAAATAATGTCTAATGCAATTTCCTTATCAATTTAGCAGTTGGATGCAATCACAGTGTTGTTGCATTTTTAGAAGTCACTTTTTTTTTAATTTTTTACATCCTCGTCAGAGAAGGAATTAAATTTGTGTAAAATTTGAGACACCCCCCTTGTTTTTGTCAAATGTCCATGTTTTCAAACCTTCTCAAACCGAAAAACAGGTTTTCGCGAATGTGTCTGTCTGTGTGTCTGTAGATTTAAAAACTCTTAGCACGATAAATTTTCAAAGAATTGGCCGATTGGATTGACCTTTGGTATACTCTTCGAGTATACCAATTTTTGGGACCACTTATTTCAAGTTTTAAAAATTCTATGAACAGCTATTTGTAGTACACAAAAATACGAACAATTCATCCTCAAGACTTTTTTTATAAAAACAAATTTCCGGAGTTATAGCATTTATAAAATTCAAAAAAACAAAACGAAAATGGAAATTTTAAACCAAACAACGCACGATATGAAAAAAGGAAAGAGGAGGGAAATGTTGCTTTTTGAACACCCTACGATATAGTCATAACAACATTCTGAGTTTTCTAAAAAAATAGAAAATTCAAATTTTGATCGCAGAAAAGAATAGTAAAAAATCAAACATTCCATTTTGTGGTCAAACTATACAAGATATGAAAAAAGATGATTTGACAAAAATTGTGCATGCAAAACCAATTTTTTGATTATTATTTTTAGATAGGACTAGTGGTTTTTGTTTTAATCGTGAAAAATTACATTAAAAATAAAAAAATTAAATTTTTCGAAAAACCACACAAGAGACGAAAAAAAATGAAAAGACAAAAGTTAATGAACCAAAAAAGATGAAGTTTTATAAATTATAAACTTTTGCTATAAAAATACATTTGAAATAAAAAAATTAACTTTTTTGAAAAACGACAAAAGCTAAAATAACATTTTACTCAATAAAATTTGTCGCCTAAATTATATCTACAAATTTTCTCAGTTCTACTTTAAGCTAGGATGCGTATTTTTGGTTTAAATCGTAAAAATTAGCATTGAAAATAAACAAATTGAATTTATAGAAAAATAATACAAGTTGCAATAAAATGTTTAATAACAATTTTTAATAGGATGCGAACTTTTTTATTATAAAAACAAGACTATAAAAATACATCTGTTTCAGTTACAATGCATGTTATGAATTGTAATAATATAAACTTATTGAAATGATACATTTTTCAGGGTAGCTGAGAATGAAATTCAATGGAAAATAAGGAACAAATACTAAAGTAATCATGATACATAGTACTTTCTTTTGCAATATCTGAATTAGCGATCTCAGGCCGAGATATAGAAATAAATGTAATATACATTTGATATAATGGTTTCTCTTTTCAAATTCGCGTCAGAAGAGTAATTATAAAAAAACAGTTTTGGCGGAAATTGATGAAAAAATCTTTGGCTGGAATTAGGCACTTACAGCATATTTAAGCATGAAAAAGTTAGATTTTAATAGTAAAGTATTTTATTAAACTTTTGGTATCATTATTTGTTTCTATAAACGTTTTAAATATATTAAAATTATTTAATCTTGGGCCGTCACATATGGGGCATGACGTCTGAGTTATGCCGGATCTTACGAACGGCATAGTACCGCGCTAGTTGTAAATGAGGAGCAATGCCAGTGCTGATCAACTGTACCATGCCGAGCGTTGGCGCGGTACTGGTTTAGTACTGCCTCAGTATGGAGTGCAAGTGTTGCCTAGAAGCCGACTTAGTAGTTTTGCCGAGTGTTGGCGCAGTACTGGTTTAGTAATGGCCTAGTACTGAGACCAAGTGCTTGCCTGGAAGCCGAATTAAGAAGTTTTGCCGAGCGTTGGCCCGATACTGGTTTAGTACTGCGCCAGTATGGAGTACAAGTGATGCCTACAAGCCAACTTAGGAGTTTTGCCGAGTGTACCAAAAGACAATTCCCAGTCGAGTGACATTTGGTACTAATGCCAGTACCGTGCCAGTATATATTTGAAGTACAGGCATAGTATAATTTTCAGTACCGCGGCAGTGCAGACTTTAGGTACAGGCATAATACCATTTTCAGTACCGCCCCAGTACCGACAGATAAATCCCAGCCGAGTGACATTTCGTACTAAGGCCAGTACCCAGCCGTTTTCCATGCGGTCATATACCAGTACCACGCCAGCATCGATATCCGATCAGCGGTACTGGCGCGGTACCAAGCCAGTTGTAAATTTCCACTTGGGTCTGTGGTTACAAGAGGACAGAAGCAAAAATATGAAGAGCAAGCACAAATTAATGAACAAATTGAAAGTCAAGGTAAGTCACATAATGATAGTGAAGAAGAATACTTACCTCCCTCGACTGCTGCTAAAAAAGCACGATGTAGGCACAAGAAAGCTGTGCTCACAAAACCAAGCATCCCGCAAGCCTTGAAAACGAGAGGCAGACCAAGAAAAGAGGCAACCACTGGTGAGTCTCTAAATTTAAAACAGAGTACGCACACAAACTTTGAATCTAAAGATGAATCTGATTCAGAGAAGGAATGTTTTGATAATTCAAAAAAGAAAATTATGAAAAAGAAGAAGAAAAATTACCTAAAGATCCTAAAAAGGTCCTGAAAGATGAAAATTTTCAAAATTTTTAAGATGAAGAAAACTGCGTTGATAAAGAAAATATACAAGAACTTTAGGAACCAGAAAATTTTAATAAAATTCCAGAAGGAAAGAACGTGAACAATCCCGAAATTTTTCAAGAGACAAATGAAGATAATTTAGAAGAAAATAAACCCCCTCCAGAACCCCCTCCTTCGAATACACAATTAAACGGAAAAACATACACACAAGAAAATGTCGTCGAGTGTCGTGATCAATTACCGATGCGTAAAGATAACTACGCTTATTTTGTTGCGACTGACGGTTCCCCACGTGATCATGGATCAAGAGCTTTGTCAAAACGTGGTATTTTACCTAAGTTCGGCCAACTTGAGAAAGGACTTGCTAAAGAAATAGGAGTATATAAAATTCCTTGTTCTTGTGGCAAAGTCTATATTGGAGAAACCGGGAGGGCGGTAAGCCAACGTGTAAAGGAACATGAGAAAAAAGACAGGCTAAAAGATTTCACGCAATCAGCACTAGTTGAGCATCATATTGAAACAGGACATAGCATTTTATTTGATAAAACAACCGTCATCGCAAAAACGTACAATATTTTTCCAAAAAAACATAGAGAAGCAATCGAAATCTTAAAACACGCTAATAACATCGATAGGGACAATGGATATAATACCAATCCAATTTGGCTTTCCATCCTCCCGGGGTTTTTAAAAAAGACTTGATTGGCCATTCAAGTTCGAGCAGTTCCTACCATGGGGCGCTCTGGCCAATCATAGGCATCATAGGCATCGTGGATAATCTATATAAGAACAACATAACCTGAAACTTTAGTTTCAGGTCAGCCGTGAAGAAGTGAACTGCAATGTTCACGAAACTTTGGCAAGTTTCGTAGTTTTGCACACGATTGAACCCTGAAAAAGCTTCAAATTTTAAATTTAAATTTATCATTATGAATCTTTGTGAAAGTAATAAATCTATTATCAATTTGCATTCTTTTCTAAAGATAAGGTAAAAGATACATTTCTGAATCAAATATTTAATACTAGTATAAAAATTTTTTGAATGTTCGAAACTTATTTCTTCTGAGTTCAGATTTTTTATTTCAATGTATTTTTTCTAAACCTAGTGTTATATCTAATTATTATTTTATATATAAAGGAGGAAGAAGGAACTTGAGTAAGAACTACCGATATGTCACTTATTACCTATTCATTTTATTACTCACGGTAACGTACATGCTGCTAGACTTGTATCGACTGCCCGATCATTTGCTGGCTGGCCCGCTCTCACAGGCACACACAACCTCACTAATCTACATACACTACACCCTTCCTTCTTAATTATTAAGCCACCCTTTCGAAGCTTTGATTTTTTTCTATTATAATATTTGCGCTAAATTTTATAAACTTTACAATCCTTCAATTCTCTCTTCACCTGATAATAACTACTTCCCTTTCGAAGCTTTACAAATTCAAGATTGATCCCTTAACTTGCGCTCTTGTAATCTTTTAGAACGTCGGGGCTGAACAATAACCTTTTCTGACGTTCCTTGCATTCCTTCTTCACCGAGGTTTTTTTCTTCAACTCTAAATTCTACAATTTGATCAATGTGTCTCTTCTCTTTATTTCCTGATTGGAATTCTACTTCATAAGTTGTTTCTGAGTACTTTTTACCAATTACTGCTTTCGACCTGTTTTCACTTCCTTCTCTAAAATCTAATGCCAAAGCATTATCTCCAATTTCAAATTCAACTTTTCTACTATTTTTCTAAATCTAACTTGATCGTACTATTTACTCTTAACTTGGTTTTCAACACTTGGTCGTAGCAAACTAAGTGGTGTACGCAATTCATGTTTTAACATAGGGTTTGCTGGGGTTTCTCCCGTTGTCGAATGTTTAGTTGTGCGATAATAGAACAAAATTTTTTAAACTGATGATTCTACATTATTGCTGTCCTTAACTAATGCCTCTACACTTTTTAAAAATGTTTTTACAAAATGTTCCGCAGCTCCATTTATCGCAGGGTGTTTTGGAGATGCATAAGTATGCTTAATACCATTTTAGTTAGAAAATCTTTGAATTCTTTACTGGTATATTGCTGATGTAATTTTATTCATCATGAATACTTCTGGCCATTTCGAATGCGTATCGATTATTCATAAAAACATGTGATTCAAAAATGGACCTGCCAAATCAGTATGAATTCTGTGCCATGGGCTTTCAGGCCATTTCCATGGAATTAAGGTTGTTTTTCGAGGATTGTCTTGATTCTCGCTACAGATTTGACATGATTTCTCTAAATTTTCAAGATCTACATCTATCCTAGACCACCACACAAACGATCTAGATAAGCTTTTCATCTTTACTATTCCAAAGTGACTAGCATGCAATCCATTTAATATATAATGTTTGAATTTACATGGTATTACAACTCTTCATCCCCACATTATGCAACCATGCTCCAGCGCCAACTCATCTTTCCTATAAGCCAAAGGTTTCAATTCATCTTCAAAGTTTTTTTTTTATTCTCTGGCCAGCTGTCTACAATAAAACGTTTAACTCTCGATAGAATTTTATCTTTACTCGATTCTTTCGCTACCACTTTGTAATCTAAACAAGAATACTTGCTTTCAATTACATAATGTAAATGTCTATACTCTTTATTATTCTTACAAGTATCCTTTTCTCTTCTAGTTAACGGCAAAGGTAATCTCGAAAGAGCATCGACATTAGTATTATTTTCAAGGAACCCATTTATTACCATACTAAAAAGCTGTTAGGTAATATGCTTATTTTTGTAATCTGCTAGCTGCAATTATAGGGATTCCTTTCTTTGGATCGAAAATTCTTGATAATGGTTTATTATCTGTTCGAAGTATAAATTTTCTGGCGTATAAAAAATCATGAAACTTCGCGATACCAAAGATAATAGCTGCCGCTTCCCGATCAATGTGTGCATAATTTTTTTGAGCTGGCGCTAGAGATTTAGAAGCATAAGCGATGGGTCTTTCTTCATTGTCTATTTAATGACTCAGTACCGCACCTAGACCATTTGGTGAAGCATCACAAGCTAGAATTAATGGTAATTCTGGATTGTATTCAATTAATACGTCGCTAGAGGCCAGTTCCTTGTTTGCTAATTCAAACGCATTTTGACATTCCTCGGTCCATATAAATTCGCTGTTATTTACACAATTATATAAAGGTCTAAATTTGCCTGCACCATTTTTTATGTACCTACTATAAAATGCGATTTTACCTATAAATGTTGCAAGTTCCTTTGTGTTTTCAGGTTCTCTCATTTTAAGGATAGCTTTAACTTTTTCCGAGCAAGTATGAATTCCTTTTTCAGATATTTCATGTCCTAAATATTTTATTTTATTTTGAAAGAATTCACATTTACTAATTTTTATTTTTAAGCCACAATCAGATAATTGAGCTAAGACTCTTCTCAAAATCGCGACATGTTCAGATAAGGTTTTACTTACAACAATTATATCGTCCAACAAAGCTACAAAATTCGATATTTTTTTTAATAAGCATTCTATCAATCTTTGAAAATACCCTGGCGCGGATGAAATGCCGTGAGGCATCTTTTGTTATTGAAATAAACCTTTATGTGTACTAATCGTTAGGTACTGCGTTGAATCTTTATGAACTGGAACCTGCTGACAAGCTTCTTTCAAATCAATTTTTGTAAAAATCAAAGCATTTTTTAATTTCGCTATAATGTGATCTAAAGTTGGTAATGGGTACCTGTCAATAATAATTTGTGGGTTTAATGTTACTTTAAAATCTCCAAATATTCTAATATCACCATTGGATTTTGTTACTGGTACAATGGGTGTAGCCCATTCGCTATTTTCAACAGGTTTCGGCACTTTATTTTAACTAATCGATCCAGTTCTTTCCCAATTTTATTTTCTAAGGAAAAAGAAACTTTTCTCGCATGCAAAAATTTAGGTGTACTCCCTTCTTTTAACAATAATTTAATTTCGCCTTCATTAAAATGTCCTAATCCTGGTGTGAAAGCATTTAAAAATTCTTTTTCTAGTTGATTTAATATTTCTTTTGTATTTTCAGATAATACTTCCTTTCTTTTGATTTGATGGATATGACTTACTTTAATTAAAGGCCAAAGTCCAAACGCTTCCAACCAAGATCTACCGATAATGGGTGCACTTTTAGTATTAATCACGTATAAATCTGACCATGAATTTCTGTTATTCGCATACATTTTAATTTTTCCTAACATTCCAATTGGTCTTGTGATAGTTTCATCATAGTTCTTAAATTCAATATCAGTGTCTATCATTTTCATGTGAGGGAAAAATTTATTTTTATCATATATTGAAATTGCTGATATCGCAGCACCAGTATCGACTTCCATTTTTATTTCTATATTTTCATTATAGATTGAACTCTGGTTTCCTCAATCTATAAATGTCAGTACGTTTCCCCTCCTGCTCTCGGTCACTTTCAATTTCACTATCACTCGAACTGGTCATTACCTTGATAGCTTTTTTGTTTTTGTTATTTGAACGCGCGATATTTATTTATCCTCGTCGCCACTGTTTTATCTCATTATTATTTTATATATATTGAGAAGGAAGTAGGAACTTGAGTACGAACTACTGACATGTCACTTATTACCTATTTATTTTATTACTCACGGTAACGTACACGCTGCTAGACTTATATCGACTGTCCAATCATTTGCTGGCTGGCCCGCTCTCACAGGCACACACAACCTCACTAATCTACATACACTACACCCTTCCCTTCTTAATTATTAAGCCAGAGATTGACCTTAAAAATGCAGCAAATCAAAATCACATTATGATTTATAGGACATTTAATTCAAAGCCCGCCATTATACCTTACTATCTCGTAGTTATTATACAACATTTCAGTGACAAACGTCACCAAAATATCCGAGGTTCAAGTAAGAAAATTAAATATATCTCGGTCCACCAAAAATTTTCGGCCCTGCAATATTCTGGTTTAAGGAAGAGCGTTGCGTGCATTACATATATATATATATATATATATATATATATATATCATTGAAAAATAAGGTTAACAACCACCGCAGTGTCCCACTAGTAGCAACTGCCATCTAAAAATGACACCGCCTCCCAGTGAGACCGCGATAAATCCCACTCATGGCCACGTCTCACAACCGTAAGATGGGTGGTCACAGAACACGACGAAATCATAACGACAGGCCAGCGAAACCCTAGTTTGTTTTGAATATACGAAGCGACCCAAGGATGACAGCTTTCTGCATCTATCTCGCGAGTGCCGTGGCATATTTCTGGCACGCGGGTATGGCTTTAAGGTTACAAACCAGTGATAGTTTCGCACCTCCGAGAGCACCTTTCACAAGGACAATTACTTGTACAGAATTTTCTGTGTACAGTCTTTGCAGCTCCCTTTTAAGGACTTGTTACCATGAATATAGTTCGTTTCTCAAAGTCTTGGTGAACCATATCAGGCCTCGAGTGTGCAACGGAGACTGCTGTCCGAAAATCATAGTTCCAGAAAATTTGGCACTTCTCATTTTGAACAATTGACTCTATCTCCCTTGGAACCTTCGGCAGGGCACGGTCGCGGACAACACCGTAAGAGCAACAAAGATGGTGATAAAGTACTCATAGGGCCGCATTATGTCTGTAGATATACGTCGTTCTTGCGTGGATGGGACACCCGATAGTCTTGAAAAGTTTTAATTTGAAATTTTTTGGCGTTTTTAGTAGAAGGCAGCTGACAAGTGATTCGTTACATATGATAGGAGTAGCTTTCAATGGTTGTTGAATGTTACTATGAAGATGAGGATATAAAAAGGAGTTTTTGTTTTTTAGTTATTGCTGTGGGATTGTGGGTATTGTTTAGAGTTATGCGAAGGTGACTAGTATGAATACCTTCATTTGGAGCTTTTCGGCAGTGTTTTGCCAACCCCGCAACATCATTGAATTTTTATTTATGTATATTTTGTTGGTTGTTTTATTATCCATATTTGTAATTAGTGGCAGGTGTTGGTACTATGGGTTGTTTTCAAAAATTTAATTTGTTATTTTTAGTAAGCTCAAAACTAGCTCAGGCCTACGTTACATGTTTTCTCCCACTTATTCCATTTTTTTTATTTAAATTTTCTTTAATGGTCAAGGTTGAATTATTATAATAATTTTTTTGTGTTTTGGGGAGGCCGAAAATAGCCCGAAATTCGCATATGCTTACGTTTAGGCTGGGTGTGTAAGTTAGTTTCAGGTTGATTTTGGGGAGACAGGGGTAGTTTTTCGAAAATTAATTTTTACAGTTTTTGAGAGTCCAAGAAAAGCCTAAAATTCTGGCGCTTTTCACTTTGTTAATTTTGAAAATTTTATTTAGTGAGGGTGCTGGCTGCCAGCACCTCAAACCAAAAGTCGGTTTCTTGAAAAAACTAAAAGAGCCCAAAAATCGGAATAGGTGCCCCAAAAAAGCCCAAAATTATGGCATGATGAAAATATTCAAATTCCGTCGTCAGGGTGCTAGCAAAACGCATGTCATTTGAAACTCCAAACGAAACTCCGTTCAACACTGCGGATTAAAAACGCTTTATTTTGGCGATCATCACTTTGCAAAATGTTATGACCTTCATATCTTGCGGAATTCTAAAGGAATGTAGAAACTTTTATGGCGCCTATGAGCGCATTTGAAACCGCATATGATAGTCCCTTTATCACTGCGGACTAAAAACCTTTTATTTTGATGGGCATCGCTTTGCAAAATCTTATGACCTCCATATCTTGCGCAATTTTCAGGATATGCAGACTTTTTTATGGCCCATATGAGCGCATTTGAAACCCCATACGACAGTCCCTTCATCAGCGCCGATTAAAAACTTTTTATTTTGGTGGTCATCACTTTGCAAAATATTATGACCTCCATATCTTGCGCAATTTTCAAGATAAGCAGAAATTTTTGATGACGCATATGAACGCATTTCAAACCCCATACAACAGTCCCTTCATCACCGCTGATTAAAAACTTTTATTTTGGTGGTCATTACTTTGCAAAATGTTATGACATCCATATCTTGCGCAATTTTCAAGATATGCAGAAATTTGTAATGACGCGTATGACTTCTTTTATCATATAATAAAATAATTTTCAGTGCAGTGTAGTGTGAGTTTGCTGATAACAAAACCTAGCTAGGTGTTCGCCTTTGATTTTCTTCGTTCTCACAACTGTTGTATCACTTAAAAAACTAAGCAACACGTGTTTTTTCTTATCTTCGCAAATCGGGGTTTTGGAGGTGAAAACCATCCCTAAAATATGGAGTATTAAATACCCTTACCCATTCAATTGTTTCACCTATAACAGCAGTACGTTTGGCAATGAAACCAACTAGAAAAGTATCCTCACAATATAAGATCATAAATGTGATTTTCTAAAATTTGTCGAAAAATGTTCAGGGTGGTGAACTACTCCAAAATTATTTTCTATTGCACAAAAAATTTACAAAAATGAATAAATTCCGGCGATAAAAATTTAGAAAAATTTATGTTACTCGCGATAAAGAAATAAAACTTATGTATTTGTGCATTTTCACGAAAAGTTATTTTTTTGCATTAAACTACCCTGAATTATATTTTACGCTGTTTTTTTTAAATCAGGCAGATTTTTCTAACAAAACCAATTGGAAAAATTTCGTCACTATTAAAGATAAAAACGTAATTTTCTCACATTTTTTCAAAAATGTGGAGGAAGGTGAACTAGCCAAAAATTATTTTTGATTACGCCAAAAATTGCCAGGCAGGAGAAAATTTAGTCCAAAAAATTGAAAGAAAATAGGGATGAGTGGGGTATGGTGTCAGGTTTTGATGAAATTTCCTTTAAATTATGATTGAAATATGATTTTGATATCTGTATTTTTTGGTGGAAAGCTCACATTATCAGTTTACATATGTCATTACTTATATTCGTTTTTTAACAATGTGATTATTTGACATTTCATTAATTTGTTTGTCTCGTATTTCGATCAGCATACCCCATACCCTGGGGCATCATGTGCGACATATTATTGTTGGTTTGTTTCATGAATATGAACGTTTTATAATAGAAGCATACAATATAATAAATCTTGAAAGCATAATTTAACGAGACTTGATCGACACTAAATAAATGTTCTCTTATCAATAAAAGTCAAGTATGTCGCAAAACGTATTCATAACCTCTTACTCCTTACAAATTTTATTCAGCGTGTAAATATCTGCATTTGCCTTCAACAGATATCTTGTGCACCGAAACTTCCACTGTGCGTTAAATAACCCTTACTTGAGATATTTCTGACTTTGCAGAAAGAATATATCACGTAAGAATTTTTTTCTTTTAAATTCGAAAATTTTCAACCGTGTCTTGGCTTCCGACAACAGTGATCGTCGACTGGAACTACATCAAGACACGGTTGAAAATTTTCGAATTTAAAAGAAAAAAATTCTTACGTGATATATTCTTTCCGAAAAGTCAGAAATATCTCAAGTAAGGGTTATTTAACACACAGTGGAAGTTTCGGTGAACAAGATGTCTGTTGAAGGCAAATGGAGATATTTACACGCTGAATAGAATTTGTAAGGAGTAAGAGGTTATGAATACGTTTCGAGAATGTTGTCTAAAAACCGACGGGGCTTTCAGATATTTAATCTTTACCTATAAGTCACGTAGAAAATTGAACATTAAGCTTCACAGCAAATGTGTGGCGTAAAAGAGAAATTTTGTCGAATGTTTAATCAAGTTGGCGTAAAATTTAAAAAAAATCGTAGAAACAAGCCAAATGCAAGGAATACATATCCGAATACGAAGCGCGTGACATCGACAAAATATTGAAGCCTTGTGTATCTTTTTAATATAAGGGCATGGATTGTACTTATACATTCCAGTTGCGTCTCCGCAGGGCCTCGGCCCCAAAGTCGTTACTTGTAAATCAAATTAAAGTGTCATTCATTTAGACCATTACATAAATTGGCGATCCGTGCCAGGATACTTCAAAATGATACGTCACTCTTAAAAAGTATCAATAAGAATCGTTCTACGGAATTGAAATCAGGAAAACACGTATTAAGCTGAACTTAAGTAGGCTTATAGATATTCCTTGTTATGGAAAATAATTTTAAAAGGCGAGACGTCACACAACCAAGTTGGCACCGTTCAAATTGAAGAACTAACGGACTCTGTAACCCACAGGTGACCAGTACGAGTAGATTTACTGAAGCAGCCACCAACTGTCTTTCCCAAGAATCTCAAGTGAGTGAAAACAAGAGGAAATATTACAAAAAAAGAGTGTTCTGTCACGACTTTCCACGAACTTGTAAGGCTGGTCGACTACGCTAGACTAGACCTTTCGTTAAAAAGCGTTCATCGATTAATTTACAATATTTGACCAAAATTGTAGCACTTTCGCTTCAAATAGTGAATTCAAATTGAAAAATAGTCACTGGCTGGATGGCTGACATCGCCACGGACTACTGTACGCGTATGTACGCATTTCATTGTACTGAACGATATAGAGATTAGATAACGCGGCGCGGCGAATCACTCGACACCCACTAAAAGAAGAAATTAAATAAGGCTTATCTTCAGACACGAAAAGTACCCCTGGATCTCAAGTCCCAAAGACTCTAGAGATGGCAGACATTCAGACATAATTGGCATGCTACAAAAATTATCGGATCTGACGAGTGGGCATCCACCAATAGTAAGGTGTTTTCAGAAGATCATCGAGCACTCATATCTTATGTAGTCACCATGGGCGCCGTCAACACGCCGCAAGCATTCAAACATCAGAGAAACTTGCACATGGAATACATTGACTACAAACAAGCGTTTCTGTCAGTACCACATTACTATTTGCTAGAGGTCTCAACAATTCACAAACTATGCCTTTGTATCTTCAAAATTCCAAGTCGTGCGATGATGCTTTGGTGTACCAGAATCAAGTACTTTTGCCAGGACAACCAAAGATAGCAAGATCAACACGCATTACGAGGGTCATGTTTGGAGGACACACCTTTAATTCATTAGGTTTCTGTTTAGTCTTGAACATATTGAGAAAAAAGCTGAATAGCATGTATCACGGAATTAGAATACATCATAAAGAGGATGGCTGCCGACTGATGGATCTTCTATACATGAATGACATGAAGCTATACGCTAGTTCAAATCATAAACTGCAGGAAGTGGTCAATGTCCCGAAGCTGCTTTTTAATGATATACACATGGAGTTTTTAAATGAATGAATACAGAAAAGTGCATTTTATCAGAGGAGAATTAGGGACCGCGGATCTAGAGAACGAGAATAAGAATGGCATCAAAACGCGGTTGACAGGTACCGATTATGTCGAGATACCAACGTTTCCATCTAACATATTATTTATGGTTGTGACGTGATGGCTCACAAAGAATATACGTGCATCCTATTGTGAATTCGGCTACAGGCAATGTGTCTTAAATCCTACAGGGCTTTGAGATATTTAATATTTACATACAGTTACGTAGAAGATAGAATATTAAGTTTTATAAAATATTGAGTGTGTAAAAGAGAAATTTTTTCTAATGCCTAATTCAAGTAGGCATAACATTGAAAAAACAATCGCAGAAAAAAGCAAAATGCGAGGAATACATAACCGAACGCGAGGCATGTGATGGGAATGGGGCCACAGTAGGAGGTCAGAATCTTCTATCTCTATCTGAAAAAGACTGGCTGCGACATTGACAAAAATTGAAACCATGAGTATCATAATAAATGAACTTTTTAATGTGACGACGAGTTACATGAAACATTGCGATCTGACTTTGGATCGCAAACATTACATTCAGTTTTATATTTCATTTTTAATTAATGATGCAGATGATTGTGGTTGACACCCGAAGTTAGATGTTCTACTCGATAATTCATGTTGATCAGGCGGCGGACACCTACAGGAGCATCAACCATTTCTTCTTCCGTCAATGGTGTAACAATGCAGGTTCTCATGTTTATTTTTGCACGTTTTAAACTTCCATTAATACGTATATAAAGTCCTGCAAGAACATGTTGACTCTGTAATATTGAAAAGACGTCACCATCAGATGTTGATAACACAATTTGTTCTTGGGTTGGAATTGGCACACGATTTCCCGTTTTTGTTCTCAATTTTAATGGTTTATCGACAGGAAAAGTGTATCTTCGAAGTTCAAATATCCGATTATTATTTGTTCTGGAAATTAAGTGAATAAATCTAAGTTGTTCAATTCCATATCCCTGTGCGTCAGAAGAAGGAAGCCTTAAGAGAGGAGCCTCGGATATGACAGGAGGAGACCTCGACCCATCACGAAGAGGACGCTCGGAAGAAGAAAGAGACCTTTCAGGTGTATCATGTCTATCAGAAGAAGAAGATCCGTAACGAGGAACACCAGGAATAGGTGCCCCATTCGGTAAACATTCGAAATGTAAACTTAATTCTGCAACAAGAAAGAGAGCATTAAATTTGTTTCAGAGTACGTTCACACTCCATACCCCAACCCCTTTTAGAAACCGCTTCATTTGTTCTCATTTTAATTAAGTCAGCAGATCCTCACTAGAGCAGCTGGACTAGAAATATGTCGCCCATAAACTATGGTCAGTAACAGGCCATGGACGGGGAGAAGGACAGTGGAAGTAACTTGAAGAATTTAGATAACGGTCAGTACGTTTTCTGCTGATAATTTTAACAAAGTTTGCAAACTTTACGAAAGATAGCACAACAAAGATGAACTTCAATGATGGCTTCATCAGTTTGAAAATTACTTTCATATTTCAGACTCCACTTTCTTTTCCCTATCTCCAGCTTTTTCCTATTTCCATCTTTTCTCCCTGTTTCACAGAAACTTCTCTTGTTTCTTTTTCTCGTTTTTTCGATCAAATGGGGACAGAATTAATAAATTCCAATATGAAATTTCAACTAATTTCGGGTAAAACTTGATTCTTTTTGGTTGAAAAGCATAGTATAATATTTTTGGTTTGAAATTAACCTCTTTTTATTCAAGATTCGAATATTTGTTTAAAATGTTATTTATTACGTTGAACCTACAGCTACTTTGTTGAACATTAGTTAAAGTAGGAGACATATTCTTACAAAAAAGAATTTCGTAGCCTAATTAATCGTTCAAATATAGCTCTTCTATCCCCTTTCCTCCCCGCCTTCACCCCTCATACCATCTTAACTAATCTTGCCTCGTACCTCGACTCGAATCTCGTCTCAAGTCTCGTTCCGGATCTCGTCTCGTATGACGGACAGATGGACAATGGTTGATAAGGTTAAGCCAAACACGGAGTACAAGGTTGGCACACCATTGGCTCAAAACGTTGTAACACACTTGTTATAATAAAAGCGGACCCACCTTCCCGAGCCGCCACCAACCCTGAAGGAATACCTTCATCTCCAACTAAAACCCTTACGTGGAAGATAGTCACCTCGACGCCCGTCTACCGGCACCCCGTCGTTTACCTTCTTTAAGGCCTACCGCTCGCTTGGCAGCACCCGCCACGAGCCGCCAACCGTCTCCGACTGTAAGTAACAATAAATCATTATTTGTACTTTTTTAATTGTGGCTCAAATAATTGTGTTCTCACCCACCTCAGCGTTCCAGATCCCATATTCTCTCCTTGGCATTACCCCCATAATCACGTTGGAACAACTTTGTTAACCAATGGTTCGCCCAAGTCGCGCAATTATAACGCAAGTCTACCTATTTTCCAAGGTTGGCCCGACAATGGTTGAAAAGGTTGAATCAACAACGGGGCACAAGGTTGGCACACCATTGGCTTTCAAATTGGCCGAACTTTGTAAACCATTAGTTTGACCAACTAGTATTATGATAACGCAATTCTATCTATTTTTCTCGGTTGCCCCGACTTCGGACGACAGTGAACTCTATCTTCGGCGTATTCTTATTCATTTCAAGTAACTTGTTGGGGTTAATAGCCACATGGACTTTATTGAAGTTTTTGAAGTTATATACAACGTCACTACACTTTGGAACGAACAATTGGCAATTCTCATATCAAAGACCTCGTGAAATGTTCGAACAATGCCAAACATCAACGTTCTTTTCAACATGTCATAAGACAATTTTTTCTTTAACATTACAATTGTGAATTTTTAGTTTCAGAGCGCAGTAAGGTTATGTATAACATCAAAAAGTTCAATAAAGTCCATTTTACAGCCAAAATTACCCGAAGTCGAGTCGATTGTATTTTGAGGTTCGTTTTAAAACGATTCACCAGAGTCTGTTCGACTGTCGGTCCGACCTTGGGCCAGAGTTGACCCATCGGTAGCGCGCAGTACGTTTACTTGCACTAGTTAGTATTACGCCGCTAGTTGGTTTACACTTGCCCAGATTTGGACTCATTGTATTTCAGTGATCCTTTCAAAATAACTTTATATAACCTATCCAACTGCCGGCCCGGCCTTGAGTCAGAGTTCGGCCGACGTTCGGACGCTGTAAGTACTTGCACTAGTTTATATTACGCCGACAGACGGGCCACCCTCACCCAGAGGGTGGATCCTATCCGCATGCCGGGTTCAATTTCTGCACTGGAGGTACCTGACTCAACCAATCAGCCAATGGAGAAAAAGGTTTCCATGAATATAAAGAAATTTCAATCAAATATCTGGTTCTAAGATATTATGATGTCAATAAATCTGAAAATTTAGATTCAGATGCTTCTAAAATGGCATAGGAGCAGTTTGCCATAAAAAGTTCAACCGTTGCATATAATTCTCTCAGAAACAGAACAAACTAAAATGGTATCATTAGATATTTGCCTTTGAATGTGTAAAGTTTCATTAGTATATTAGTATATATATTACAGGATGATTTTCCAAAGATTCTCATAAAAAAATTTATAAAGAGAAGAATTTAAAAACTAGACTCTAAATTAAACACTAATACAGTCATACAGAATTTGCACTTCGATGAAATCGTTGCACTGTCATACGACGATCAATTTGTACATAAAATTAGAGATATTATAAATAAATAATGTTTAATATCCGTTCTTCGTTCTCAAAAAGATGTTTTTGGATGTTTTCGTAATTTGAAAGATCCTGCAGACAGGGACCAAAGATCACATTGTACATACTGTTTGAAAGGTAGAGACTACAGCAGTTGTTACATAGGTCAATCAGAAAGACCAATTAGTGTTAGAACGAAAAGTACATGAACAATTGAAAAAAAAGATAATAGAAGAACAGCCCTTATCGAACACTCACAGTTTAGACCATCAAGTTGAATTAAAGAATGTTAGAATATTAAGTACAAGAAAAAACTGCAGAAAGAGAATTTCTAAAGAAATGTTCTATATTGCAACAAAAACAACAATCCACTTAATAAAAGAATGGAAATACAAAATTTGAGCTACACTTACATAAATGTTATAAAAGATAATAATTGTCGCTAATAAGTATTGTAAAGTAAACTCAAATTAGATCTTCAATCTTCGATCTGACATTAAAAAACTCAATAGTAATTATGCTTTAGAATTAGATAAGAAATACACATAAAGTTACATTATAGCGTCATACATTCATCACGACATTTCAAAACTATTTTTTTACTTATAATCAATTAAACTCGTTTATAACCGAACCTTGAAATAAGAATTAATGTAATACAAATCTGTCAAGTTACACACTACACCTATGGCGCAGGTACGTTAATCAAGTGTTGGCCCACCATATATATTGATATTATTTAAAATAACTGCCTGATCATAGATGAATATTAAGACCATTTTATACAACCTTTTGTCTCTTTGTAAAATATTATACAAATTTGGCAATTATTTGCAATTTTAACTATGAGTACTTCGAGACAAAACCTTCAAATTGTATCCTATCAGAAACATCTGAAATAGGGGAGACCATCCCACAATAGATAATGATCCTGCATTAGATAACCATCAATTTAAACTATCAATGTATGTGGAACAATTCATTTAATTTAATTTTCAGGACTCTATATCGACGCCTGAGTGGAATAAGGTGTTCGTTCCCATTCTGTTTGAAAAGGTATTGGTTCGAAGTTTGTTTGAAGAAGGCGTTCGTCCGCTGAAGTATTTCATTCTCGAAATTTTCTAGTGGTATATATATATATTATATTATATTATATATTTACATATCAAGGTTACCGCAAAACTTCATTTAAAAAATTCCCTAATTTTTCTCTCACCATATTTTCATTTTCCCTGACGATTAATATTCAAGTACCAGAACCTTAAACTTGTAACACTATTAACCTAGAATCTTTTATAAACAAAATAAAACAATTTCAAAATAAAATTACAAAATTACAATTTTATTCTTCTTGACAGTTATTTAAATTATAGAAGCTCCCTGACTCTTGTGAGATTTTTTTTTCAAATCCCTGACCAATTCCCTAACTTTTGTTTAAATTGCGTTGTTGGCTAGGTTCGTTTTACGCTAAACGCAGGTTTCTTTGGCTTGTAAAGTTAAATTAATAGTAAATTTCTGGACAATTACTGCGAGTTATTTGTTTTATTTACGAATTTCCAAAAATTACGTACATGAATGAAGGACCTTCCCCCCCCCCCCTCCACACTGGTGATGGAATGTACAAAATCACCTAGAGGTCACAAATCTTGACCGAATTGAATAATTTTGTTTAGAAATATTTCTAATTGAATTTCGAAGAGACTCGCATCTCCTAAATGTCTAATTTATTTTTTTTTTCAAATTAGAAAACTTATGAAACCTCATCCCTGAAAATTGAACTCGAATCTCAGATTCCTGAAACCAACTAACCCTAAACCACAAATCCCAACCCATAAACCCTAAACCCATTAACCGAAAACCCATAAACCCTAAACCCATAAATCCCAACCCATAAACTCTAAACCCACAAATCCCAACCCATAAACCCTAAACCCACCAATCCTAACCCATAAACCCTAAACCAATAAATCCCAAACCATAAACCCTAAACCCACAAATCCCAACCCATAAACCCTAAACCCACAAATCCCAACCCATAAATCTTAAACCTACAAATCCCAACCAATAAACAACAAAATAAATCTTAAACCCATAAATGTTACCTTATACATCCTGTAGAATACACTTCTAAACTCTTAACCTACAAATTCCAACCCATAAACCCTAACCCCGTAAATTGCATCCCATAAACCCTAAACCCATCAATTCCAACCCATAAACCCTAAACCCATAAATTCCAACCCAAAAACCCTAACCCACGAATCCCAACCCATAAACCCTAAACCCATAAATTCCAACCCATAAACCTTAAACCCATAAATCCCAACACATAAACCCTAAACCCACAACCTCCAACCCATAACCCCTAAATTCTAATCCCACAAACACTAAAAATACAAGTCCCAACCAATAAACAACAAAATAAGTCCTAAACCCATAAATGTTAACCTATAGATCCTGTAGAATACACTCCTAAACTCTTAACACAGACATTCCAACCCTTGAACCCTAAACCAATAAATCGTAACCCATAAACCCTAAACCCCTAAACCCTAAACCTATAACTCCCAACCAATAAACAGCAAAAAATCCTAAACCCATATATGTCAACCTATACATCCTGTAGAATACACTCTTAAACTCGTAAGATACAAATTCCAACCCATAAACCCTAAACCCATACATTCCAACCCATAAACCCTAAACTCATAAATACATAAATTCCAACCCATAAACCCTAAACCCACAGATTTCAACCCATAAACTCTAAACCCGCAAATACTAACCGATAAACCCTGAACCCCTAAACCCTAAAACTACAAATCCCAACCAATAAACGACAAAATAAATCTTAAACCCATACATGTTAACCTATAGATCCTGTAGAATACACTCCTAAACCTTGAACTCACAAATTCCAACCCTTAAATCCTAAACCCATAAATCCCAACCCATTAAACCTAAACCCAGAAACCCTAAACCCATAAATCCCGACCCATAAACCCTAAACCTACAAATCCCAACGAATAAACAACAAAATAAATACATGACATTACATTTACGAAAATTACGAAATAATAAATTTTAAAAACCCTATAATAAAGTAAGTTTAAACCAAATTTAAAATCTGTTCGTCGAAGCGGATGATGCATTATGAAAGTATATATAAAAAAGGATTCAACATTGGGTTTAGAGTTTATAGGTTTAGTGTTTATGGGTTGGGATTTGTAGGTTTAGGGTTAGTGGGTTTATGGGTTTACGGTTTATGGGTATAGACTATATGGGTTGAAATTTGTGGATTTAGGGTTAGTGGGTTTATTGTTAATGGGATTAAGGTTTATGAGTTTACCGTTTATGCGTCTAGGGTTTATGGGTTTAGGGTTAGTGGGTTTAGGGTTTATGGGCTGAAGGTTCATAGACTAAGGATATATGGGCTTAGGGTTTATTGGTTGAAATTTAGTTGCTTTCAGAAATGTTAGTCTCGAGTTCAATGTTCACGGTTTTTGGATAAGTTTTCATAAGTTTTCTAATTTAAAAAAATTACTTTTAAAGTTTAGGCGATGTGAGTCTCTTCGAAATTCAATTAGTAACACTTCTAAAAAAAATTATTAATTCGGTCAAGATTTCTGACTTCTAGGTTGTTTTGAACAAAATTAGTGCACTACCCTCAGTGTGCACCCCCTCCCTCCTACTGTAACAAATTGTAACAAATTCTCACGACCCCCCCCCCCGCCCCTTCTTGTGCTGTTACGTAATTTAAGTATGGTCCCTTATTTATTCATTTAGTATTATAAATCTTACCATTGCATTTCGTGGAAAGTGATAAAATTGAGCTGCAGGATCGAATAAGGGCACATAAAGTTATTTCGCCGGGAGTGGGAAGACCCCTGGAGGCTTTCAAAAAAAATTTCAAATTTCAATTTTTAAAGACTATACCTAGATGTAGAATTTCATTGCGCAACTTTTTCCCCTCAGGCAAAAAGTTGCAGCTTTTACAGTTTTCTAATTAAAGCCAAAAAACTGACTTTTAAAAAACAATTAATTTTAATACTTTTTTCACTTCAACTCGTGCTCAGGCAGTCAGTTTTCAGAATTTTTGAATAAAGTTTTCAGGGAATGTAACTCAAAATGTCCTTCGACTGATAGAGCCAGAGGGATTTAAAAATGTATTTCAAAAAAATTGTTGTTAACTTTTTTCTGTTGCGCGGCGCTCATCGGACTTCTCTATCTTCCAGCGTTTCATTTATCGAGCGAATTTTGAGCAACAAAAAACTTCAACGAGAAGGTTGTTAACAATAGTACAAATAAGATTTCTGGAAAATTTTAGTCCAATCGAATTGATATTCAAGAAATTAATAATGTCTCAAGTCGCTAGCGCCTAAGAGACTCACGCGCGTACTGTAGCGAGTCTCAGATCCGACAGTTCACCGGCGCCAAAAATAAAAACTAATCAAGTAATCAGGTAATATCAAAGTATTATAAATGCATAAATAATATTGCATATTGTAAAATGATTTATTCATTTAATATTATGTGCAATAGAATAGCTCTATTTTTGAGACAAACTGTACAGAAGTAAAACAAAACATAAGCATATAATAGTTGAGATTCACCGGATTCCTGATTCCGCGAATTTTTTAAATATATATTTTACATATTTTTAAATTATTATTAATTTGAAAATGGCAAAAGCTTTCAAATTAAAATAATTTTTTTGTAACTTCCAATTCTGTGAATTGTCAGAGATTATATGCTTTTGTTAGATTTGTCTCAAAAATAGAACAATTATATTGTACATAATATTATATTAATAAATTATTCTACATTATGTAATAATATTTATCTATTCATAATACTTTCATATTACCTGATTACTTGAATGCTTTTTATTTTTGGCGCCGGTGAACTGTATCATGAATCAGATCTGAGACTTTCGCTACAGTACGCGGGTGAGTCTCCTAGCCGCTAGCGAATTGAGACAGTAATAATTTCTTGAATATCAATTCGATTGGGCTAAAATGTTCCGGAAAACTTCTTTGTACTGTTCTTAAAAACTTTCTCGCTGGAAGTTTTTTGTTGCTCAAAATTCCCTCAATAAACGAAACGCTGGAAGTTATAGCAGTCCGATGTGCGCCGCGCATCAGAAAAAAATTATTAACAATTTTTTTAAAATAAATTTTCAAATCCCTTTTGCTCTATCAGTCGAAGAACATTTGGAACTACATTCCCTGAAAATTTTATTAAAAAATTGTATAAACTGACTTATTTAGCAGTCAGACACAATGCTACTAATTGCATTAGTAAAACTTCTAGAGTTCGGATTTAGTGAGTATGACAATCTCATAACGATAACCCCAACCGGAAAAGGTTTGAGATGCCGCTGAGTCTCCGACTAATCTTCCATCAAACTTTAGAGTTGATAAGTTCAGTAAAAAGCGGACACTTTTGTCGGCGATAGTAAATCCTTGTCTGATTTCGCGTAGGTTGTTTTCAAGAAGTTTGTCAGCAGTTGAAACATGAATAAGTTGTGATCCCGTTAAAACGCCCACTGGATAGATTTGTCATAAATATAATGATTCATTTCACTGTAAATCAAATAGATTGTTTACGCATCGCAAATAGTTCCTCGTTCGAATAAATCACGTGTTTATCTAGCCAAAAGTCAATTTGTCATTGGCAAAATATTTTAAGGATCTATACAACATCGGGTGGCCCGACTATGGTGATGTCATGGAATTTTTTCTAACTCTATGAGGCCTAAGGTGGCCCTTATTTTTCATTTTCTTAATTTCTTTGCAACCCCCCCCCCCCCACCCTAGTGTTTTTCGACTTCCTAAAAAAAAATGTCCTCCAAATTAGAGCGAGATCAGTTAATATTGAGGGGTCGCGCAAAGACCATGAAGTTTCCCATTGATGTAACTGAGAAAAAATGAACTTTTTGTAAATCTAATATTTGAACGCGATCATGTTACAAAGAATTCCGTATTTCAGTTTATTGTTCGCAATAAAATATATTTTTTTAAATTTTATCTCACTAAATTTTCCACAGCTTTTAATATTTTTAAGTACTAATTTCTTTTCTAAGAATACACGTGAATGTTTCAAAAAAAATTAAATACTTTAAACAATGCTATTTTGTTTAAATATTATATTTCTGCCATTTTTCGAAAGATTGAAATAATTTTAGGTACTATTCTGTTTTCCAAAGACACTCCTAAATTTTTAAACAAATTAAAATAGTTGAGAAAATTTATTTCATTTGACTGATTTTTCCACAGATTTAATTGGTATGAGTTACATAATAGAACCCAATAAAGAAATTTCAATTATCTTTGCGTAAAAAGTCTACCATAATATTCTTGGTTCGGAATTTATCTCGTTTTGTTGAATATTCGACTGTTTGGTTGAAAACTTAATTCTTTTTTTGAAGGTTGAACTATGTTTCTAAAAATTCATATTTTTTGGTTGAAGATTTATCTCTTCGGTTGAAGATTTAATTTTTACATTTTTAGAAAATTAATATTCTTTTGGTTAAAAAATCATTTTTTAATTTAAATGACAAACTCTTTTTTTTAAATTCATTTCTTTTTTTGAATATTCATCATTTTAATCGAAAATTCATCTCTTTGGTTGTAAATGTAACCATTTTCTTGAAAATTCGTTTATTTTGTTGCAAATTCGTCTGTTTTGGTAAAAAATAAAACTTCTTAGTCGAAAATTCATCCTTTTCGATTAAAAATACATCTATTTCGTTGAAAAATAACCTGTTTTGGCTCAGGATTTGAATATTTGGTTGAAAATTCATCTTTTTTGGTTGAATTCAACTCCTTATTTCAAATTAAAATCTTTTTTGATTGAAATATCATTTGTTATCATCTTAGTGAAAAATTGATACTATCGGGATGAAAATTGAACTGTTTTTTTTAGCAAATCCATCTTCTTGGCTTGGAGATTCAACAGTTTGTTAGAAAATCTAACTATTTAGATGAAAATTAACTATTTTGTTGAAGAAGAAACATTTTATCTCTCCAAATTTTCGACAGATTTCAATACTTTCAAGTACTAATTTGTTTTATAAGAATACTCGCCATGGTTAGAAAAAAATAGTTTAAATAATTTTTGCAATAGATTCCGAAAAATTACCCTTAATATTCACAATCAGAGAACTTTTGAGGACTTTTTAAACCAAAGGTACTGAGCGGCATTATTAGTGCTTGAACAAATTATTGTTGTTTATAAATACCTCTTCCCATAGTAATGCTAGTTAGTTGTCATTTTTCCTAAACAATTCAACTTTGTGTTGAATATTTCAACCAATATAGAGAAACATATTTAAACAATCTCTTTCTTTTTTGGGAACTATTTTTTTGAAACAAAACATATATTTGACATATTTTTTAAATTCTCTATTGAGATCATGTTAAATGTAAATTTTCTTTAAGGTAGACAGTGAGAAACTTTTTGTTTAAATTAATACTAATATTCATTATTTGTTCCTAACTAAAAAGTCAAAGTAGAGTTAAAACTTTCAGAAAAGAACCGCAACTTTCTAGAAATTTTTTAAGAAAAGATTGTTAAAAACAATACAAAAATTGCTTGAAGAATTATGTTCGTTAATTTGCATCAATTATTACCTCACTAAATGAAAAGTTGACAAAAAGTGGAAAATTTCAACAACAAAAAACTTAACTATCTAGTATTACTATCGGTGAAGATAGTTATAAACAATACTGATTTGTTTGAACAATTATTTTTGTTAACTTGCATTAATCATTGCCTCGTTATAAGTGAAAAGTTAACAAAACGTGGACAGTTTCAGAAAAAACCGCAACTGTCTAGCATTATTATAGAAGGAGATAGTTATAAACAATAATAATTCGATTAAACAATTATGTTTTTTAAATTTAATTGATTATTAGGGAGTGTCTACACGTACCGGAAACAGTCGGCTATTCGTATCAAAATTTCCGTATAAATAGCCCCTTTTCCAGCTCCCCTATTCGTACCGAAAAAATCTGGCTATTTGTACCAAAATTTCGGTACACGTAACCACGGACTAATTATTGCCACCAAAAATGGAAAATATTATAAAAAAACTGCAACTTTCTAGCATTATTCTAAGAGAAAATTGCTAAAAACAATAATAAATTGTTTTAAAAAACCTATAAAGCCGAGTTCTGGAGGTAATATTTAAAAAATAATTATTGATTTGTACTATATAGCTAATTGCGAAGATAAGTGTCGAGTTTCAATTCGATTCACCTAATATTGACGATTCTGAATAAAATTTACAAAAAAGCTTTTTTTTCTTATGGGAAATACGTGTTAAACTTATTGGGGTGTGCGAAACCTCTAAATATCACTTTTTTTAAACAAATAAACAGAAACATGTATTTTTTGTGGATTTGAATAAATTTGGGGGGACATGCATGAAAATAAAAAAAAAATAAAACATTTTGGACCACCCTGGTGTGAAGTCTTTATTTAGATTCCTTTATGGGACTGAAAAATCCCAAAAATTAAAATTCCAGACAGTCTAAAATTCCCGAATAGTAAAATTCCCGAAATGGAAAATTACCGAACAATAAAATTCCTGAATTAGAATTCTTCAGAATGATAATATTCTCGAACCGTTTATAATATTATCGATTTTGCACATTCCCGAATAATAAAATTCCCGATAGACAATTGCCGAATTTTTAAATATCTGAACTAGAAAATTCACTAATTATAAAATTCCCGAATTTAAACAATTAAATTTTTTGTAAATATTATTTATTCATTAAAAATAGAATAATCAAAAATTTTGAGAACAAAATTTTTTTAATGTTTAAAGTTTCTAAATTTATTGTTCGAATTTAAAATAACAATAATTGCAAAAAAATATTTGTGTATAACAATTTTTTTCATTTCTTTTTATTTTAAATTCAAACAATAATTTTAGAAACTTTAAGCATTGAAGATTTTTTTTAAATAAAAATATTTGATAATTGTATTTGTAAACAAAAAATAATATTCATACAAAATTTAATTGTTTGAATTCGGGAATTTTCAAATTCGGATATTTTATCATTTGGCAATTTTCTGCCGGGAATTTTATTATTCGGGAATTTTATACTTCGGTAATATTATAAACTGTCCGAGAATTTTCCAATTCGGGAATTTTATTATTTGGGAATTTTCCAATTCGGAAATTTTATTATTCGGTAATTTTCTAATTCGATATTATTATAAACTGGTCAAGAATTTTCCAATTCAGTAATATTGTAAACTATTCGGGAATTCTATTTCAGGGAATTTTCCAATTCGGTAATATTATAAACTGTTCAAAATTTTTTAAATTCTGGAATTTTATTACGCGGCAATTTTTCAAATTGATAATATTGTAAGCTGTTCGAGAATTTTCCAATTCGGGAATTATATTATTCGGGTATTTTCGAATTCGGTAATATTATAAACTGTTCGGGAATTTTATCATTCGGAAATTTTATTATGCGGGAATTGTATAAATCGGGAATTTTATAGTTCGAGAAGTTTAACATTCGGGAATTTTATTATTTGGGAATTTTCCAATTCGTAAATTTTATTGTTCGGGAATGTTATAATTCGGTATTATTATAAACTGTTCAAGAATGTTCTAGTTCGGTAATATTATAAACTGTTCGGGAATTTTCTTATTCGGGAATTTTATTATTAGCTAATTTTATTATTCGGAAATTTTCCAATTCGGAAATGTTATTATTCGGGAATTTTCCAATTCGGTATTATTATAAACTGTTCAAGAATTTTCCAATTTGGTAATATTATAAACTGTTGGGGAATTTTATTGCAGGGAATTTTCCAATTCGGTAATATTATAAACTGTTCAAGAATTTTCATATTCGGGAATTTTGTAAACTGTTTGGAAATTTTATTAGTGGGAATTTTTTCAATTCGGAAAATTTATTATTCGAGAATTTTCCAATTCGGTATTATTATAAACTGTTCAACAATTTTCCAATTCGGTAATATTGTAAACTGTTTGGGAATTTTATTAGTTGGAATTTTTTCAATTCGGAAATTTTATTATTCGGGAATTTTCCAATTCGGTATTATTATAAACTGTTCAAGAATTTTCCAATTCGGTAATATTATAAACTGTTCAAGAATTTTCCAATTCGGTAATATTATAAACTGTTCGAGAATTTTCCAATTCGGGAATTTTACCATTTGGGAATTTTCCAATTCGGAAATTTTATTATTCGGGAATTTTCCAATTCGGTATTATTATAAACTGTTCAAGAATTTTCCAATTTGGTAATATTATTAACTGTTCGGGAATTTTATTATTCGGAAATTTTATTATGCGGGAATTGTATAAATCGAGAATTTTATTGCTCGGGAATTTTATTATTGGGGAATTTTTCAATTCGGTAATATTATAAACTGTTCGAGAATTTTCCAATTCGGGGATTTTATAATTAGGGAATTTTATTATTCGGGAATTTCATTTTTCAGAAATTTTTCCATTCCGGAATTTTACATTATCGGGAATTTTATTTTTCGGGATTTTTCAGTCTTCACTTCTTTACTAGTGAAATGAAATCGCTAATTATGATTTTTTCAAACATTTCAAAAAATTAGCTGGTGGTGTGACGTAGTTCTTCTGTTATAATTTTCAAATAAATATTAAGGGTATAAATAAAAGTTAACCAAGCCCAAAGTTTGGTAACCTTTGACCCTATTAAATCACTAATAAATTGAGCATGTGGCACTACATATTTTCTTAGAAGTATATAAAGTTAGAAAACCAGAATCTATATTGAGATCATTGGGAGTTAGACTAGTCAGATCTCTATCCGAGTAGTAGATCGCTTTACTATTTTTATGTCATCGAAGAACGAAAGTAACTCTGGAATCTCAGTGTGATCATTGCCTTCCAGTGAAAACAAATCTACCCTACTGCTTTCGTATTTCTGTATATTTAGATCCCTCGTAGGGGCCATAATATTTAGCCGCGAAAGAACTAGAAAGAAAGTTCAGAGTTTAGGTAGGTGCATTGCACCTGTACAAAATTTAATTATTTTCTCTTACCTGGGATTATAAATAATTAATCGGAGGTAGGCCACTGGGCCCAGAAATGACCAGGAATTTTTACGTGGACCCGAATTTTGGTTTAATCTTCCATTAAAAAAAAAACCTTTAATAATATCAAATAATGGCTAGTTCTAGTTTTTTAATAGCATGAATTAATCACATTTTAGTTACAGACTGCATACTAGGGTGGGCCGAAAGAACTCATCGAATTAATTTTGTTTAATTTCTGATCACTGGGCAAGTTGATTAAATAGTTTCAAATTTTTAATCAAAAAAATTTTTTGTGAATGGAAAAAAACTTTTTCAATTTTTTTTTGGGGTGAAGCTTATGGAAGTAAATAACCTTAGACGAAAAATGCAATTTTGTTAATTTGTACCTGATGTTGGAAAGAAAAACTTTTTCGTGAACCATTTTTGCACAAGATTCATAAAAATCCGTTTACACAGGATCCGCAAAAAAATATATTTGAAACTTAAAAATATTTACGTGTTTCCTTGGTTCATTATAAAGAGCATAAAAAAATAAAAAAACGAAAAACAATTTTTTTGCAATTTAAAGTACAAATTAACACAACTGCATTTCTCCTCATTTTTTGAAATATTATATTTTAACGAGAAAATGTTGCTCTTACTTCTTCCGTTGAAAGTTATACTTTCATAAACTTTGCTCCCAAAAAATTGAAAAATTTCTTTTCCGTATACAAAAAATTAAAAAATTTAGAAATTGAACATTTTCAGTCAACTTAACCAAGGGTGAGAATATTTTTTTAATTTGTTCACAATGGCTCAAAGAAAAATTCAGTGTAATTATTAATGAATCTAATCATTTTGAGTTTTTTTTTTGGTCCACCTTACTCTTTCCCCTATTTCTCTAAAAGTCATCCTTTTTGGTTGAAAATTCAACTATTTTGTTACACATTTATCTTTTTGGATCAAATAGTCATTATTTTGTAGAAAAATCATCTTTCTGGGTTGAAAATTAACTTTTTGTTAATAATTTAACTATTTGTTTTGTTAAACATTAATTTTGTTTTAATTCATCTTTTTGGTAGAAATTCCACCTTTTTTTTAAATATAAACTATTACATTTTTTGTTGAGAATTCATGTTTTTTTATTGAAAATTCAACCAGTTGATTCAAAATTCTACTATTTTGTTGAAAGTCTTTTTTTTTTGAAATATCAACTATTAAATTTTTCGTTGAGAATTCATCTTTTTGTTTGAAACTCAACTTTTCGGGTTGAAAATTCAACTATATGGTTGAAGATTCAAATATTTTGTTGAAAATTCGTATCCTTTTATTGAAAGTTCTACTATTATATTTTTGGTTGAAAATGAACTTTTTTTTGAAAATTCAACTGTGCCCAAAAGAATTAGCTTTTTGGCTTGAAACTTCAACATTTTTAGTGAAAAATGTTGTCTATTTTCTTGAAAATTGATCTCTTTTTATTAAAAGTTTAACTATTTGGTTGTAAATACAACTGTTTCTAGTTGACTTTTTATCTTTTTTGTTTGAAAATTCGACCATTTCGTTGGAAATTCAACTACTTCAATAAAAATTCAATTATTTTGTTAAAAATTCTTTTTTTTTTTTGTTGAAAATTCAACTGTTTTGTTGAGCATTTTTCTTTATGGATAGAAAAATCATCTTTTATGTTAGAAAAGTCATCCTTTTTGGTTGAAAATTCATCTTTCTTTGTTGAAAATTCATCTGGAGTCTAAAAAAATCTTTTTTTTTTTTTTGTTTTTGCTAAAAAATTCAACAATTTTGTTGAAAATTCTCCTTTTTTTATTGAAAGCTCTACTGTTTGGTTGTAAAAGTAACTGTTTTGTTGAAAATTAATTTTGTAGAAATTGCCACATTTTAGTAGAAATTTCACCTTTTTTGGTTGAAATGTTAACTATTGCATTCTTGTTGAGAATTCATCTTCGCAGGTTAAAAATTCAACTATTTGATTATAAATTTAACTATTTTGGTTCATCCTTTTTGTTTGAAAATTCGACCATATAGTTGAAAATTTGTCTTAGTGGTTTGAAAATTCAACTATTTGGTTAAAAATTAATTATTTTAGTGAAAATTAAACTTTCTTATAAGCAATTTGTCTTGTTGGCACGAAAATTGAACTATTTGGATTAAAATCCAATTTTTTTTTTGAAAATTCGTCTCTTTTGATTGAAAATTCAACTATTTGGTTGTAAATGCAACTGTTTGGTTAAACATTAATTTGTTTTTCAACAATCAACTAGTTGGTTGAAAATTCATCGATGTTAGTTGAAAAATGTATTTTTTGTTTAAAATTTACCTTTCTAGGTTAAAATTTCAATTGTCTTCTAAAAATTTGTCTTTGGGTTGAAAATTCATCTCTTTCGGTTGACAATTTAGCTATTTTGTTGAAAATGCAGCATATTTCGACTTGAAATCTTAGGAATTTTAAGCATTTCATATTGAATGAAATATTGGTATTCAAAATAATTTATTTTCCTATTTTCGTCAAAACCCATTCTATTTCTCTTACTCTATAAATAAAAAAATTTTTAAACGAGGAATAAAATTTTTTAGAATAAAATTGTTTTAAACATTAATTTGAAAAGTTGAAAATTGAGAATAGTTCAATTTTGGCAGGTTCAATTTGCAATTTAGTTTTGATTACTTCAAATGAAGAATATTCAGCTTTAACAGTTTGAAATTTTTCATTACAGTGACCGGAAAAAAGTGTTGCTAACCGGAAAATGACCGGATATTTTTCCGGCAATAAAGTTTCCCTCAATCTGGATTGCTCATATGCACATAGTAAATTGTAAAAATATAATATAGATGAGAATCTGATGTTTTAAAGAATAATAGAGAATCACATTAATATTGATCACTACTGTCGCAATTCTCTCCATGCTTAACCAATTAATTATTCACTCAAAAGAAGTTCCGTTGAATCGAATTAGTTGATAAATTATAATTCATGCTCATACATATATTTCATGCACAGCTTGTTCTCTTTGAAATTATATGTTGTAAAATGTCATTTTTAATTGCAGGTTGCGATCAAATTTTATTAGTTAAACTAATAATTATGAATAAAAAAAAAAATGTTGAATTCAAATTGAATGATAAATCGGATAAGATCTTAATTAAGATAAGAAGTCCTTATATAAAAAGATTAATATCAGAAATTGAAATAGAAATTACTTTTTTTTTTATTTCTATATTTTCTAGGAACTTTTATCACGGCCAGATTCCTAATGATACTCTTGTGTATCAAAATGTTTGTTTTTTTATAGAAATAGAATATTTTCAGTGAATTTTGCGTGGTCTTTTTTATTAATTCTTCATTTCTTATTTAGTTAACTCAGTTAATATTTAATTTTTCTTAACTGAATAGTTCCTTTAGGAAGATTAAAAAAAGTCGAGGCATTCAAATAATTAGTGTGAACAAACAAAAATTGTTAATAACTTAATTTAATAATTCCATTTGTATGAGTTAGATTTTATTTTGAAATACGCTATAATTCAGTGCATTGAGAAAATACAATATTTTTATAAAATTTCTAACATTTTTTTATTTCGTTGGAATTTTTGTTTCTTAATATCAAATATAACATGCAACTGTTTTTGATTTAAGTTTATTCTTTTTTCTTTACAAATTCAACTATGTGGTTGAAAGTTGATCGTCCTAGGTAGAAAATTCAAGTTATTGGTTAAAAATTCAACTATTTTGTTGAATGTTTTCAACAGAATTGTTGAATTTTCAATCCAAAAAAACAATTTAGCTACGAAACAGTTCAATTTTCTATCCGAAAATATGATTTAAAAAAAGTGTTAATTATATATCAAATAGTTAAATTTTCATAAAAATAGTTTAATTTTTAACTAAGTAGACGAGTTTTTAACTATAAATATGATTTTTCAACCAAATAGTTAAATTTTATACCCTCTTGTTGAAATTTCTATCCAAAAAGACAATTTTTCTACAAAACAGTTTAATTTTCACCTTGAAAATGTGAATTTTCAAATAAAATGATGAATATTCAATAAAAAAATGCATTTTAACAAAGTAGTTTAATTTTAAACAAAGTAGTGGATTCTTTATCAAAAAAATAAGAAATTTTCAATGAAATAGTTGAATCCTCAACCAAAACAGATTAATTTTCAACCAAACAGTTGCATTTATAACAAAAAAGAATGAAATTTCAGCCAAATAGTTGAATATTCAACTAGAAAAGATCAATTTTCAATTAAAAGGATAAATTCTGAACCAAATATGGAATAGTTAAATTTTATGTTAAAAAAATGTATCCTCAACAACAACAAAAAACTAATTTTCATCAAAATAGTTAGTTTTAGTCCAATGGTTGAATTTTCAAATAAAATTATCAATTTTCACACAAAAAAAAATGAATTTTTAACAAAGCAGTTTAAATTTCAACCAAGTAGTTGAATTTAGGAAAAGATGAGTTTTTAACAAAATAGTTACATTTTCAATAAAATAATTGAATTTTTAACCCAATGTGAGGTTTTTTAACAAAACAAGATAAATTCCGAACCCACCACATAATCATAGACTTTCAACCAAAAATTCCAACAACATAATTGTCTTATTGGGATCTACTAAGTCAGTTTTCATTTAAGAAAAAAAAAACGAAAAAAAGGGGTCACAGGAGAATAGGGGAAGGCCCCATATGTACCCGAGTCGAAATTTTAGCCCTCTTTTAGACCTCTGAATTGTAGCACTTAATAGGACTTAGGAGGGCTTGTAGAGGTCTTAATTTGTATTAGATTAAGCCCTCTTTTAGTCCTCCAAAGTGGGCTGTAGTTTAATCGGTTGCAGTTTAAAGTATTGTAGATTAAAATGCTGTAGTTTAAAGTGTGCAATTTGAAGTGTTCCCGTCTAATGTGCTACAGTATATAGTGACACAGTTTGAAGTGTTGCAGTTTAACGTGCTGCAGTTTGAAGGTTTTTAGTTTAAAGTGCTGCAGTTTAAAGTGCAGCAGCTCAAAGTGTTGCAGCTTACATGTTTGCAGTTTGAAGTTTCGCTGCTTAAATTTTTTCAGTTTGAAGGTTTGTAGTTTAAAGTGCAGCAGTTTAAAGTGTTGCAGCTTAAATGTTTGCAGTTTGAAGTGCTGGAGTTTAAAGTGCAGCAGTTTAAAGTTTTGCAGCTTAAATTTTTGAAGTTTGAAGGTTTGTAGTTTAAAGTGCTGCAGTTTGAAGTGTTTCTGTCTAAAGTACAGAAGTTTAAAGTGTTGTAATTTGAAGTGTAGCAGATCAAAGTGCTGAAGCATAAAGCTTTGCAGTTCAACCTGATGCAGTCTGAAGTAGTTTAGAAGTAGTTAAAAGTGCTGTAGTTTAGAGTGCAGCAGTTTGAAGTGTTGCAGCTTACATTTTTGCAATTTGAAGTGCAGCAGTTTGAAGTTTTGCAGCTTAAATTTTTGTAGTTTGAAGATTTGCAGTTAAATGTGCTGCAGTATAAAGTGTTGCAGCTTAAATGTTTTCAGTTTGAACTTCTGGAGTTTAAAGTACAGCCATTTGAACTTTTGCAGCTTCAATTTCTGCAGTTTGAAGGTTTGCAGTCTAAAGTGCTGCAGTCTGAAGGTTTGTAGTTTAAAGTGCTTCAGTTCAAAGTGCAGCAGTTTGAAGTGTTGCAGCTTAAATTTGTGCGGACTGAAGTGCAGGAGCCTAAAATGCAGTAGTTTAATGTTTTGCAGCTTAAGTTTTTGCTGTTTGAAGTGCTGGAGTTTAAAATTCAACAGTTTAATGGTTTGCAGCTTAAATTTTTGCAGTCTGAAGGTTTGTAGTTTAAAGTGCTGCAGTCTAAAGATTTGTAGTTTACAGTGCTGCTGTTTGAAGGTTTGTAGTTTAATGTGCTGCAGTTTAAAGTGCAGCAGTTTAAAGTGTTGCTGCTTAAATGTTTGCAGTTTGAAGTGCTACAGTTTAAAGTGCAGGAGTTTAAAGTTTTGCATTTGAAAGCGTTGCAGTTTCGAAGTGCTGTAGTTTGAAGTGCAGCAGTTAAAACTGTTGCAGTTTGATATGATGCAGTTTAACGTGATGCCGTTTAAAGTTTTGCAGCTTTAAGTGTTGCAGTTTGGAGTGCTGCAGTTTAAAGTGTTGCAGTTTAAAGTGCTGCAGTTTGAAGGTTTGTAGTCTAAAGTGCTGTAGTTTAAAGTACAGTAGCTTAAAGTGTTGCAGCTTACATGTTTGCAGTTTGAAGTGCAGCAGTTTGAAGTTTTGCAGCTTAAATTTTTGCAGTTTGAAGGCTTGTAGTCTAAAGTGCTGTAGTTTAAAGTACAGTAGCTTAAAGTGTTGCAGCTTACATGTTTGCAGTTTGAAGTGCTGGAGTTTAAAGTGCAGAACTTTAAAATTTTGCAGCTTAAAGTTTTGCAGTTTGAAGTGTTGGAGTTTAAAGTGCAGCAGTTTAAAGTGTTGCAGTTTAAAGTGCAGCAGTTCAAAGTTTTTCAGTTTGAAGTACAGCAATGTAAAGAATTGAAATTCAAACTGTTGCAGTTTTTAGTGCTGCAGTTTAAATATAGCAGTTTAAAGTGCTGCAGTTAAAACTTTTGTAGTTTAATGTTCAGAAGTTTTAGGTTTTGCAGTTTGAAGTGCTCTTGTTTAAAGTGCTGCAGTATAAAGTGCTGCAGTTTAAAGTTTTGCAGTTCTAATTGCTGCAGTTTAAAGTATGGTAGTTTAAAGTTTTGCAGTTTAATGTTTGGCAGTTTAAAGTTTTGCAGTTTGAAGTGCTCCCGTTTAAAGTGCTACAGTATAAAATGCTGCAGTTTAAAGTGTTGCAGTTTTAATAACTGCAGTTTAAAGTATTGTAGTTTAAAGTTTTGTATTTTAATGTTTTGAAGTTTAAAGTTTTGTAGTTTAATGTGCTAAAGTTTAAAGTGCTACAGTATTAAGTGCTGCAGTTTAAAGTTTTGCAGTTTATTGTTTGGCAGTTTAAAGTTTTGCAGTTTATTGTTTGGCAGTTTAAAGTTTTGCAGTTTGAAGTGCTCCTGTTTAAAGTTCTACAGTATAAAGGGCCGCAGTTTAAAGTTTTGCAGTTTAATGTTTGGCAGTTTAAACTTTTGCAGTTTGAAGTGCTCTCGTTTAAAGTGCTACAGTATAAAATGCTGCAGTTTAAAGTGTTGAAGTTTCAAGTGCTGCAGTTTGAAGCATTGCAGTTTTATGTTTGGCAGTTTAAAGTTTTGCAGTTTGAAGTGCTCCCGTTTAAAGTGCTATAGTATAAAATGTTGCAGTTTCAAGTGCTGCAGTTTGAACTATTGCTGTTTAAAGTGCTGCAGTTTAATGTTTGGGAGTTTAAAGTTTTGAAGTATGAAGTGCTCCCGTTTAAAGTACGACAGTATAAAATGCTGCAGTTTTAAGTGCTGCAGTTTAAAGAGTTGCAGATTAAAGTACTACAGTGTAAAGAATTTCAATTTAAAGTGTTGCAGTTTTTTTGCTGTAGTTTAAAGTGCTGAAGTTTAAAGTGCTGCAGTTTAAAGTGCAGCAGGTTAAAGTGATACAGTTTAAAGTTTTGTAGTTTGAAGCGTTGAAATTTGCATTGATACCGTTGAATGTGCTATAGTATAGAGTCTTGCAGTTTGCAGTGTTGCAGTTTGAAGTGCTGCAGTGTGAAGTGCTTTATATAAAGTTTGAAGTAAACTATATAATATAAACTTGAAGCGTTAAAAATTAAACAATTTTAAACTTCATTTAACAGTTGAAGCATTCTCAAATTAGGATCATGAAACTAACTTTTTAAAAATAATACATTTTCAAATTGTGCAAAATGATTTTCAAAATTCGCTCATTTTAATCTAATATGCAAATTTAAAAACTTGAAAATCAGCTATGAGGCATTTCCATCCAAGGGAAACAACTTTATGATGAAGACATTTCTATAAGATCTTAAAGTGAATTAATGAATCTGAAAATGATTATTATTATCAATTGATAATTATTAATTGCTAGCTAAAATACTTGTAAGAAATGAATTTTTGAATAACTATATTACATTCTGCGATGAGTTACTAAAATACGAAGTTCTTATTTCTAAAATTTGATTTAACTTCAGAAGATCAAAAGCAAGTTCACTAAATTCCTACCTTTGTTATAAAACGGTGCTGGGATTCGAACCCAGGTCTTCAGGGTTCGAATCCCAGCGAAGCTACAGAGACATTTTTTCGCAACCTATGAATAAACTTCAATATTTTAAAAATATGGATTTAAGACCCATAGGCAGAAAAAACTAACATTAAATATAATTATTTATATATATTTCTTCAAAAAAATAATATACCATCAAGTATAAATTGGCACTGACCTATGGCTAACATAGCATCTTTCAACTCGCCGCTGACCTCGTCCCGTAAAGCCTGCTCAATAGTTCTTCCACTGACTTCCTTGTAAGCTTCAAAAATAAGCCGAAGTTGCCCGAAACACTCATGTGCCAGGATCTTATTGAAAATTTCTTCGTCGGTACCAAGTTTCCCTTCACCTGTAAATTAGTTATAAATAATTAGAGATTTTTTGTCGTACAAAATAGAAAACACGATACATGAATATTAAAATATTGAGCACGCTATAGATCCCTGAGATATGCTTAAGTCGTGCCTTTTAAAAACCGGGAGCGACACACGGAAAACTGCTCTCTGTATCTGCTCCGCAACAGTGCAAAAAAGTAAGAAATTTATAAGGAAATTAATAATAATTTCCGAAATATTGAATATTTGTTTAAACAAATACCTGAAGCAAGAGAACTATTGCAAATATATTGTTCATTCGAAAGCAAATCAATTTTATTTATATTAAAACTTAATTTTTTAACCGATTCAAAGTATATTTATATTTAAAGTACCTCTATTCTAATTATATAATTTCTTTGAATATTTGTGATGTTGTGAAATGAGTATCTGAATTAAATTTTCAAAATTATACATCACGTATATTTTAATTTTTTTCTGGAATTATTTGAAAAGATTATTAAACAATTAAATGTTCAGATATGAAAGTTGAAATTTGAGAAAAATATAAAGTAAAAATTATTTTAATGTTTCAATGAGAATAATTGTTTTATTTAATTAAGTAACATATAATTATTATTTGCTTTGATATTATGTGGCGGAATATTGGCTATAATTTTTATAATAAATGTGTGTTCATGTTGAAAATAGCTCTATTAAAATTATATCATTTTTTATAATGCGTTTGATGCTGTGAAATGAGTACAGCCAAAGAATTAAAAAGAATTTTGAAGAATTAAAAAGAATACTAAAAAATTAAAAAGAATTCTAAAGAATTTAAAAGGATTCTGGAGAATTAAAATTTTTTTAAAAGAATTTAAAAGAATTCTAAAGAATTGAAACGAATTCTAAATAATTAAAAAGTATTTAAAAGAATTCTACGGAATTAAAAAGAATTCTAACGAATTAAAAACAATTCTAAAGAACTCAAAATAATTATAAAGAATTGAAAAGAATTCTAAAGAATTAGAAAGAATTCAAAAGCATTATAAAGAATTTAAAAGAATTAAAGAGAATTCTACAGAATTTAAAAGGATTCTAAAGAATTGTAAGGAACTCTAAACGGTTGAAAATAAAAATGAAAAGAGTTCTAAAGAATTTTAAAGAATTTTAAAGAATTTAAAACAATTCTAAAGACTGGAAAAGAATTCTGAAGAACTTAAAAGAATTATAAAGAATTATAAATAATTCTGAAGAATCTAAAAGAATTTAAAACAGTTCTAAAGAATTGAAAATAATTAAAAAGAATTCTGAAGAATTAAAAAGATTCAAAGTTTTATATTATTTTTTTATTTAATTCGGAATAGACAAAACAAAAACTAGCAATAATTTTAAAAAATCCATTGAATTGACTGGAATTGAATGAATGTAGATGAATGCAAGTGAATTTAAAAGAATTAAAAAACATGATAAAGAATTTAAAAGAATTCTAAAGCATTAAAAAGAATTCGAAAGATTTAAAAAGAATTCTGAATAAATCAAAAGAATTCTGAAGAATTTAAAAGAATTTTTAAGAATTTAAATCAATTGTAAATACTTAAAAAGAATTCTAAAGAATTTAAAATAATTAAAAAGAATTCTAAAGAATTTAAAAGGATTCTGAAGAATTGAAAAGAAAACTAAAGAATTTTAAAGAATTCTAAAGAATTTAAAATGATTATGAAGAATTAAACATAATTCTGAAGAATTCGAAAGAATACTGAAGAATTAGAAAGAATTCTAAAGAATTTAAAAGGAATTCTGAAGATTTAAAAAGAAATAAATATAATTATAAAGAATGGAATAAAATTCTGGAGAATTGGAAAGACTTCTAAAGAATTAAAAATATTTTGAAAAATATAAAAGAATTCTAAAGAATTTGAAAGAATTCTAAATAATTTAAAAGAATTTTAAAGAATTTAAATCAATTCTAAATAATTAAAAAGAATTCTAAAGAATTTCAAAGAATTCTAAAGAATGTAAAACAATTAAAAGCATTTACAAAATTTCAAAGAGTTCTAAAGAATTGAAAAGAATTCTGAAGAATCAAAAAGAATTCTAAAGAATTAAAAAGAAATCTAAAGAATTTAAAATAATTCAAAAGAATTAAAAAGAACTCTGAAAAATTAAAAAGAATTCTAAAGAATTTAAAATAATTCTAAAGAATTAAAAACAATTCTGAAGAATTAAAAATGATTATGAAGAATTAAAAAGAATTCTAAAGAATTGTAAAGAATTCTGAAGAATTAGAAAGAATTCTAAAAAATTTAAAGGAATTCTAAAGATTTAAAAAGAAATAAAAATAATTATAAAGAATGAAAAAGAATTCTGAAGAATTGTAGAGAATTCTAAAGAATTTTTGAAATATTTTGAAAAATAGAAAATAATTCTAAAGAATTTGAAAGAATTCTAAAGAATTTAAAAGAACTTTAAAGAATTTAAATCAATTCTAAAGAATTAAACAGAATTCTAAAGAATATAAAGAATTCTAAAGATTAAAAAAAATACAAATAATTATAAATAATAAAAAAGAATTCTGAAGAACTGGAAAGAATTCTAAAGAATTAAAAATATTCAGAAGACTTTAAAAGAATTCTAAAGAATCTAAAAGAATTCTGAAGAATTTAAAGGAATTTTAAGGAATTTAAAAGAATGAAGAAAAATTCTAAAGAATTTAAAAGAATTATAAAGAATTCTAAAGAATTAAAAAGAATTCTAAGGAATTTAAAATAAATAAAAAGGATTCTAAAGAATTTAGAAGGATTCGAAAGATTTGAAAAGAATTCTAAAAAATTTGAAAGAATTATGAATAATTGAAAAGAAATTTAAGGAATTTAAAAGAATTCTAAAGAATTTCAAGGAATTCTGAACAATTAAAAAGAATTCTAAAGAATTTAAAAGAAGTCTAAAGAATTTAAAAGAATTCTCAAAAAATGAAAAGCATTCTAAAGAATTTAAAAGAATCGTAAAGAATTGAAAAGAATTCTCAAAAAATTTTCAAGAATTTAAAAGGATTCCAAAGAATTAAAAAGAATTCTAAAGAATTAAAAAAAATGCTAAAGAATTTTAAAAAATTGTAAAGAATCAAGAAGAATTTTAATGAATTTAAAAGAATTCTAAAGAATTTAAAAGGATTCTGAAGAATTAAAAAGAATTCTAAAGAATTTCAATGAATTCTAGAGAATTAAAAAGAATTAAAAAGAATTCTAAAGAATTTAAAAGGATTCTAAAGAATCAAAAAGAATTTCAAAGAATTTTAAAGAATTCTAAAGAATTTAAAAGAATCCTAAAGGATTTAAAAGAATTCTAAAGAAGAATTCTGGTTAAAAATCAATCTGTTTCGGTTGAAAATAAATTTTTTAAATCAAAATTCAACTGTTTTGTAGAAAATTTAACAATTTGGAAAAAATTGAACTATTAGGTTGAAAATTTGATTATTTTGGTGGAAAATTAGTTTTTTTTTTTAAATGGAACTATTTGGTTGAAAATTAATCTGGTTAAGTTTATGATTCAAGTATTTTATTGAAAATTCTTTTTTTTTAAATAACACTATTTTCTTAAAAATTCATTTTTGCTGGTTAAAGATTTATAAGGTTAGTTGAGAATTCGTTTTTTTTTTATTTAATTTTTTTAATGAAAATTGAACTATTTTGTAGTAAATACAACTAATTGGAAATCAATTATCTTCGGCGAAAATGTAACTACTCCAACAGTTGGAAAGTCCAATTGTTTCGTAGAAAGCTCATATTTTTTGTTAAAAGTGCAACTGTTTGGTGAACAGTTAATTTTTTTATGGGTGAGGATTCAAGTATTTTGTTGGAATTTGTCTTTCTTGGTTCAATTCAACTATTTTTGATTAAAAATGAAAATATTTTCTTCGTTAAAGCATCATCTATTATATTTTTTGTTGAGAATTTATCTTTTTTTATTGAAAATTCAACTATTTGGTTGAAAGTTGAACTACTATGTTAATTCGTAAAAAAAGTAAGATTTTACATCCCTTTCCCTAAATCTAACTTTTATTTTGGTTTAGCGGGAATCGAATCTCAGATCTTTCGTTCGATTCCCACCGAAGCGAAGGAGAAAGATCTTTTTTCAGAAATGAAAAATTTTTAATTTATAAATTTTCAAACTCCATGTAGTCTGAAATGACTCTCAGAATTTCTGTTATTTAAGGAGTTACCTTAGATCGATATTGTTCATTTCCAGCTTCACAGTTCATGAAAGTTATATACATATGATTAATAATTCTTTTTAATTCTTTAGATTTCTTTTGAATTCTTTAGGATTCTGTTGAATTCTATAGTATTCTTTTTATTTCCTTAGAATTCCTCTAAATTCTTGTAAATGTTTTTGAATTCTTTCACATTCTTTTTAATTATTAAGAATTCTTTTAAATTCTTTAGAATTCTTTTGAATTCTTTTGAATTCTTTGGAATGCTTTAGAATTCTTTTACATTCTTCAAAATTTTTTTAACTTCTCTAAAATTCTTCCTAATTCTTTAGAATTCTTTTAATTTTTTTTAGGACTCTTTTAAATTCTTTAGAATTCCTTTAAATTCTTATAAATGCCTTAGAATTCTTTAGAACTCTTTTTAATTCTCAAAAATTCTTTAATTTTCTTTAGAATCCTAGGATTTTTATAATATTTTAATGGATTCTAAAGAGTTTCAAAGATTTGAGATTTTCAAATTCTTTAGAATTCTTCTAAATTTTTTAATAATCTTTTAACTTCATTAGAATTCTTTTTAATTCTTTAGAATTATATTAAATTCTTTAGAATTCTTTTTAATTATTTATAATTCTTTTAAATTTTTTAGAATTCTTTTAAATGCTGTAGAACTCTTTCAAATTCTTTAGAATTCTTTGCAATTCTTTAGAATTCTTTGTAATTATTTTTAATTCTTTTAAATTCCTTAGATTTCTTTTGAGTTCTTTTGAATTCTTTTGAATTCTTTAGAATTCTTTTTAATTCTTTTAGATTCTTTTAGATTCTTTAGAATTCTTTAGAATTCCTTCAAATTCTTTAGAGTTCTTTTTAATTCTTTAGAATTATTTCAAATTCTTTACAAATCTTTTTAATTCATCAGAATTGTGTTGAATTCTGTAGAATTCTTTTTAATTCTTCAGAAATCTCTTAAACTCTTTAGAATTCTATTTAATTATTTTGAATTCTTTTCAATGGTTTAGAATTCTTCAGAACTCTTTTTAACTCTTCAATTTTCTCTAGAATCCTAGGATTTTTATAATATTCTAATGGATTTTAAAGAGTTTCAAAGATTTGAGTCTTTCGAATTCTTTTAAACTCTTTAGAATTGTTTTAAATACTTTAGCAATCTTTTAACTTCTTTAGAATTCTTTTTAATTCTTTAGAATTATATTAAATTCTTCGGAATTCTTTTTAATTAGTTATCATTCTTTTAAATTCTTTAGAATTCTTTTTAGTTTTTTAGTATTCTTTTAAATTCTTTAGAATTCTATTTAATTATTTGAATTCTTTTTAATTCTTTCAAATTCTTTACAAATCTTTTTATTTCATTAGAATTGTGTTGCATTCTAGAATTCTTTTTAATTCTTTAGAATTCTTTTTAATTCTTCAGAAATCTTTCAAACTCTTTAGAATTCTATTTAATTCTTTTGAATTCTTTTCAATGCTTTAGAATTCTTCAGAACTCTTTTTAGCTCTTTAATTTTCTTTAGAACCCTAGGATTTTTATAATATTTTAATGGATTTTAAAGAGTTTCAAAGATTTGAGATTTTCAAATTCTTTTAAACTCTTGAGAATTCTTTTAAATTCTTCAGAAGTCTTTCAACTTCTTTATAATTCTTTTTAATTCTTTAGAATTATATTAAATTCTTCGAAATTCTTTTTAATTAGTTATCATTCTTGTAGATTCTTTAGAATTCTTTTTAATTCTTTAGTATTCTCTTAAATTCTTTAGAATTCTTTTAATTTCTTTAGAATCCTTTTAAATTCTTTAGAATTCTTTAATTTTTTTAGAATTCTTCTAAATTCTTTAGAATTCTTTCTAATACTTTTTAATTTTTTAGAATTCCTTTAAATTCTTTAGAATTCTCCTAAATTCGTTAGAATTCTTTTAAATTTTTTTAAATTCTTTAGAATTCTTTTAAATCCTTCACAATTCTTTTTAATTCGTCAGAATTCTTCCAAATTCTTGTAAATGCTTTTAATTCTTTTACATTCTTTAGAATTCTTTTTAATTCTTTAGAATTCTTTCAAATTCATTAGAATTCTTTTAAATTCTTTAGAGCGCTTTTTAATTCTTTAGAATTTCTCTAAATTCTTTAGAATTCTTCCTAATTTTTCAGAATTTGTTTACTTCCTTGTGAAATCTTTTTAACTCTTTAGAATACTTTTTAATGTTTTAGAATTCTTTTAAATCCTTTAGAATCCTTTCAAAGTTTTTAGAATCCTTTTAGATTTTTAGAATTCTTTTTTGTTGTTTTAGATTCTTTAGAATTCTGTTTAATTCTTTTTAATTTTTTAGAATTCTTGTAAATTCTTTAGAATTCTTCAGAATTCTTTTAAATTCTTTAGAATGCTTTTAAATACTTCAGAATTATTTATGCTCTTTTACATTCTTGTTAATTCTTTTTAATTCTTTAGAATTCTTTTAAATTCTTCAGAATTCTTTTAAATTCTTGAGAATGCTTTTAAATACTTCAGAATTATTTATATTTTTTTAAATTCTTGTTAATTCTTTTAAATTCTTTAGAATTCTTTTTAATTCTTTTTAATTCTTTAGAATTCTTCTAAGTTCTCCAGAAATCTTTTTAATTCTTTAAAATTGTGTTAAATTATTTTAAGTTCTTTAGAATTCTTTTTAATTATTTAGAATTCTTTTAAATTCTTTAGAATTCTATTTAATTCTTTTAAATGTTTTTAAATGCTTTAGAATTCTTTAGAACTCTTTTTAATTCTTGAAAATTCTTTAATTTTCTTCAGACCCCTAGGATGTTTATAATATTTTAATGAATTTTAAAGAGTTTCGAAGATTGGAGATTTTTAAATTCTTTCAAACTCTTTTGAATTCTCTTTAATTCCTTAGAATTCTTTTATATTTTTTTCAATTCTTTTAAATGCTTCACAATTCTTTTTAATTCTTTAGAATTCTTTTTAATTATTTAAAATTCTTTTAATTTCTTTAGAATCCTAGGATCTATTCTGAAATGACGTTAAGAATTTCTGTTATTTAACGAGTTACCTTAAATCGATATTGCTGATTTCCAGTTTCACATTTCGTGAAAGTTATCTACATATGATTGATCGTTAACAACTCCGTTGATAATACAGATTCCTTCTAAGAACACAGAGGTTAATTTTTTTCCTATTTCTCAATGCACGTCTAGAATATTAAAGTTACCTGGGCGTGAACGAATTGTTAGTAGAATATTGGAAAAAAAGAGCACCAGTTGTAAATTTCTCATTGTAGTACTTCCGGCCCTAGAGACGTTTCCGTGTCTCGTGGAACAGGATGATAATCGGTTTCATGCGGCGGCGTTTTTAAATTATGAAAATGTCGACTCTAATTACACTCCTCTCAATTTCACGTCGGGCGCTACAAGCGGAAATTTATAATTTGCAAAGAAATTTCCATCCACTATGCATCAGAAACAATATTGATCCAGGAAACGTAATATATTTTCACCCGTACCTGCGGATTATTATTCAACGAGATTATTTTAAGTTAAGGATACAGCAAATTGCCTTATTTTTTAAGGTAAAGTCATTGCAGTTACTTTTTTAAGTGAAAATTTCACTTTCGGGCCCCGGACTTACCACACTATTGACACTATTTTTTGTGTTGCTGGATTCCGCCCAGCCAGACCGAGCGAGCCACCGCAACAGTATCCGCTCGACGCCCGCGGGCGCAAGGTCTCGAGCCACAGAGAGAACAGTGACCGCGCGGAACAATAGCGTCAAGGACTGGCTCCCAAGTAATCACAAACCTTATTAGAGATAGTAAATAGTTACCAACTATAAACTTATTTTAGATTTTAACTATTATTTTTGTCTGATGACACTTGTTGATTATTTTTTACCCCATTTAATTTAATTTAGTTAAAATCTGAAATAAGTTTGTGATTAGGAAATGTTTACTATTCTTAATAAGGTTTAAAATTAATTGGGAGCCTTTCCTTGACGCTATGGTTCCGCGCGGTCACTGTTCTCTCTGTGGCTCGAGACCTTGCGCCCGCCGCGCCGGCGTGAAACGGTAGTGTTGTTGCGGTGGCTCGCTCGGCTGAACTGGGCGGTATCCAGCTGTCTCTTTTCTGTTACATTCCGAATTTCGTGCCGGCACTTGTGACCTTTTTCTGAGACCTACTATTTTGCTACTTTTTCGAAAAAACGGATCCCCCCCACTCGTCCTCGTATCTTACGTAATTTTTGACAACTAAATTTTTCTCATGAAATTATTTAGTGTTCATCCAACCAACAAAAATTAATTTTTAAGAAAATAGTGTTATTGAATAAAAAAACGAATTTTCAATAAAATATTTGAATCATAAACTGAACCAGATTAATTATCAACCAAAAAAAACAACAGTTTTTCACCAAAATAGTCCAATTTTCAACAAAATGCATAAATTTTCAACCAAATAGTTAAATTTTTTCCAAATTGTTAAATTTTCTACAAAACAGTTGAATTTTTGAATTCAAAAATTCATTTTCAACCGAAATAGATTCATTTTTAACCACAGTTTTACTTCCAACCAAAACTGATGAAACTTCTACAGAAAAAGATAAATTTTCAAACCAATTTTTAATTTTCAAGTTGTTAAAAAAAAATGAAATAGTTGAAAAAATCTTTCAGGATTTCAGGAAATATCCTCAGATTTCATGTGATTTTATGGGATTTTCTACTATTTTAATGGATTTCAAAAAACTATATTCACAAGAATTAAAGAATTTTTTAGGATTTGAAAATTTTTTTATTATCTCAAGGTATTTCCAAAAAATTTTAAGAACCAGAAAACTTTTAGGATATTTCAAAAGATTCAAATGAATTTTCACATGATTTTAATTATGTAAAGGGATTTCTGTGAATTTCGCAAATTTTTAGGGTATTTTTAACAATTTTCAAGAGTTCAAAAAATATTCAAAGGCTTTCAAAATACATTAGAGTTGAATCAGCTTAGAGAGTTTTAAATATATTTAAATAATTTAAAATGATTCAAAAGGATTTTAAAGGTTTAAGGGTATTTTTAATAATTACAAGGAATTTTGAAATTTTTTTAAAAAATCAGGGATTTCGGAATATTTTAAAGGATTTGAAATATGTCAGGGTATTTTAAAAAGACGACAATAATTTTAAGTGATACCAAAGGATTTTTAAAGATTTTAAGGTATTTTTACAAATTGAAAGAAATTTTCAAGAGCTTTAAAAAGTTTTAACAGATTGCAAAAGATTTTAAAAAATTAACAATTTTTTAAGGTATTTCAAAAGATTTTAAAACTTAAAAAAAGTTTTAAAGGTTTCAGAAGATTTTGAAGAATAGGAAACATTTTAGGAATTTAAACAATTCCAAGAAATTTTTTGATGGATTGCAATTATTTATGGGAATTTTAAAGGATTTGAAATAACTTAGAGTATTTGAAAAAATTGCAAGGAATTTTCAAGAGAATTCAACAATTTTAAGGGATTTCTAGGGATTTTAATAATTTTAAGAGATTTAATCATATGTTCATGCGATTGTAAAAAATTTCTTAGGATTTTTATAATATTTTAATGGATTTTAAAGAGTTTCAAGGATTTGAGATTTTCAAATTCTTTTAAACTCTTTAGAATTCTTTTCGATTCTTTAGAATTCTTTAGAATTCTTTAGAATTCTGTTTAATTCTTCAGAATTCTATTAAATTCTTTACAATTCTTTTTATTTCTTTATAATTCTTTTAAATTCTTTACCGTTCTTTTCAATTCCTTATAATTCTTTTAAATCCTTTATAATTCCTTATAATTATTTTTATGTCTTTAGAATTCTTTTAAATTCTTTAGAATCCTTTTTAATTCTTTTGAAGACTTTTAAATTCTTTAGAATTCTTTTTAATTTTTCAGAACTCTTTTTAATTCTTTAACATTCTTTAGAATGCTTTTTAATTCTTTATAATTGTTTTGAATTCTTTAAAATTCTTTAAAATTCTTTAGAGTTCTCTTTAATTCTTTAGAATTCCTTTAAATCATTTAGAATTCATTTTAACTTCTTTAGAATTCTCTTGAATTCTTTTAAATTCTCTTTAATTCTTTATAATTATTTATAATTATTTTTAATTATTTATAATTATTTTTAATTCTTCAGCATTCTCTTAAATTCTTTAGAATTCTTTTTAATTCTTTATCATTCTTTTTAATTCGTTTTAATTCTTTAGACTTGATCTTAATTCTTTAAAATTCTTTTAAATTCTTTAGAGTTCTCTTTAATTCTTCAGAATTCCTTTAAATTATTTAGAATTCATTTTAATTCTTTAGAATCCTTTCAAATTCGTTAGAAATATTTTTAATCTTTTAGAATTCTTTTTAATTCCTCAGACCTCTTTTCAATTCTTAAAAGTTCTTTTAATTTCTTTAGAAGTCTTTTAAATTCTTATAAAATTCGTTAGAGTTCTTTCAACTTCTTTAGAATTCTCTAGAATTCTTTTTAATTCTTTAGGATTCAGTTTAATTATTTAGAATTCCTTTAAATTCTTTAACATTTTCTTTTTAATTCTTTAGTATTATTTTGAATTAAATTCTTTCAAATGCTTTAGAATTCTTTGAAATTCCTTAGAATTCTTTTTGATTCTTTGGAATTCTTTTCAATTCTTTAGAATTCTTTTAACTTCTTTAGAATTATTTTCAGTTCTTTAGAATGCTCTAGAATTCTTTTTAATTCTTCAGAATTCTTTTAAATTCTTCGGAGAGTTTCAAAGATATGAGACTTTCACATTCTTTTAAACTCTTTAGAATTCTTTTCGATTCTTTAGAATTCTTTAGAATCCTTTAGAATTCTGTTTAATTCTTCAGAATTCTATTAAATTCTTTACAATTCTTTTTATTTCTTTATAATTCTTTTAAGGTTGCTATGGAAACAATGAGAAGTTGTAGAGGGCAGCACCTCGATATAGGCGAAAAATAGTTAGCTATATATTTTCAACATCCCCACTCCTGACCATTGTCGCATCTAGGTAAAATATCTTTGGTCTTTCTTGGTAAAGATGTTTCTGAAAAATGGGATCGTACAAATTTAGTTTATAATCACACTTGTAAAAATTGTGAGGATTCTTACATAGGCAAAACTAAGAGATCGCTAAGAACCCGCATAAATAAGCATGAAAAATATGGGAAAGAAGAATCTGTAATTAATTTACATCAGAATAAATTTAACCATAAATTTGACTGGAATAACGTAAAAATATTAGATTTTGAGTCTGACTATAAAAAACGTCTAGTTTCTGAGATGATTCATATTAAGAGAAATCCGAGTAGTATAAATAAAAAAGAGGACATTCATACATTCAATTTCCGATATTTTCCTATTCTGCAAAAATTTAATTCATGATCCTTCATTTACTTACACATTCAGATTTTTTCACACATGTTTATTCACGCACACACAGAAATGTACGATAGATTTTATACCACTTGTATTTACGTATTATCGCTCACTTAGTCTTCTTTGTGTCGTCCTTAACAAACGTACGACTTATGCCAATTTGGCATATGACTCATTGAAAATTTCTGGACCATATTGGTAATTATGAATGTTAAATTCAGTGTTATTTGATGTCGCTGTGACGTAAAAAAGTGTTACTTTTCAATGTGAATTTTATTGTTAATAAAAAAATCTTTTTAGCCTGATGAGGCCAGAAAATCAATCTGGCAAAACGTCGTGTAGCACCATAGACTGATGTTTGATTATTTACCCCTAACTGGCCGTTTGACTACTTACTACGATTGTCAATTTTTCAAAAGTTGATTGTGAAGAATTAATTCTTTATCGGAAATTAATGACGCAATTAACGCATGTTGAGTGTAATGTATTTGAACAGCATTTGACAATTATTCAAAGAATTTTCATTTTTCAACTAATTATTTTCCCTGTAAGTCCTAAAAAGTTACTCCTTTTTGTAATCAATAACGCAGCTAATGAACGCTAAGGGTTATATTTTCTGTGAAGAACAGTTTACAATTATTCACACAATTTTTATTTGACTAAACAGAGATTTTCTCTTGTAAATCTTGAAAGTTACTATTTCATGAAATTAATAATGCAGTTAATGCATTTTAAGTGATATTTATTGAGAAAGACAGTTTTGTCATTATTTGAACAATTATTAAACATTCGCTGGCGCTTTTTTATAGGAAAGGTGGAGAAAATTCTTGTTTTTTTTTAATCCATTACACTATAATAATTTTTTTTTAATTAGAATTTTTTCCATCATTGAAATTAAACACAGCATGTGATATTGATTGTTTCAATAATTGCAAATTGTCTTCCACAAACAATATCCCTCTTAACATCCATTAGCTACGACGTTAATTTCAGAAAATAATCACTTTTCATGATTTACAGAATGAAAAAATTGTTTAAAGGAGTGAAAATTGTTTAAACAATTGCCAAATATCCATAACAAAATAACATTACCTTGCATGATAACCCGTGTAGAAAAAGTTTGCATGGCTCACGCATGGCAATAAGCTTGGAAATATCTGGCTAAAGCATGGGTCGCGGCTGCTTAGGACACGCTAAAAACAAATGAATCTTTTTAAGAACATGCAAGTGATAGAGAACATTAGCCCGCGTTGAAAATTAAAGTCTTAAGCTTATCAATAGCCGACACATCTCTAAATGGTAAGTACACTACCCGGGTGCATCAGAACGTGCACCAGGTCATTCAGGACGTCATCTGCGAGTGCTTTTTTTGAAATTTAAATTTTGCGAATACCCAAAACATCTCAAAATGGTGAGTCGATGACGCAGGTGCAACAGATCGCGCACCAGGTCGCTCATCACGTATTCTACGAGAACGTTTTAAAAATTTAAATTGTGCCAACATCCAGATTAACTACCAGCGGAGAGTCGAAGATCCGGGTGCACCACATCGCGCACCAGGTCGTTTAGCACGCATTCTACGAGAATTTTTTTAAAATTTAAATTGTGTCAATATCCAGAATAACTACCAGCGAAGGGTCGACGATCCGGATGCATCACGTCGTGCACCAGGTCATTCAGCACTTATTCTACGAGAATGTTTAAAAAATTTAAATTGTGTCAACATCCAAAATAAGTACCCGGGTAGTGGACTTACCATTTAGAGATGTGCCGGCTATTGGCAAACTTAAGATTTTAATTTTCAACGCGGGCTAATGTTCTCTATCACTTGCATGTTCTTAAAAATATTCAATTGTGTTTATCGTGTCCTAAGCATGCAAGACAGACAAGAGCAAGGCTTTAGCCATGTTACCATTCAGATTATCTTTTATCCAGGTATAAAAATTTCGCAATCGAACATATATAGTGGCTTAATCTTTATTAGATACAAACGAGTAAAATTACTATTTTGTTTAATATCCTGTTACATTATTCTGAAATTTCACAAATATTTCTTTAACGTCAGAACATTTTTCTTATAAAATATGAAAAGTATATTATTCCTTCAATATTTAAAATCAAGAAACCAACTCTTTAAACTAGAATCAGTATGAGAAATGTGTCAATGAATCAAATCAGAAATGATAAGTGGAATTCAAAACGCGGTTCCGAGTAGGATTTTGATATACTTTGTGAAGAACTTCTCCAGGTGTGAAATATCGTTCATATTCTACAATTTCAAGGGTGATATCCAGAAAATAATGTCCACTAGTGCCATATTGATAAAAAATTTAGATGATTTGCGGTAAGATCGAAGTCCTGACGAAAATTTGAAATAAAAATGTAAGTTATCAATACGTACTTGCGGCGACGAAAAATCGGGTTCACCTGAAAAAAAAAATAAATAAAAAAATAATAAAACTAATAATCCCAAAGAGCTTCGGCAACTCACTCGGTTAGGGGTTTGGACTTTATGATAGAGATCCGGAGTTCGAACCCTAAGCCAGTACATCGGAAAATTTTCCTATGTACTTTTACCGAAATTCTGGTGGTTCGGATCCCACAATATTTTAAATCAGACATACTAAAATTTACAATATTTTTTTAAGGTTTAAAGGCATCGGGACGAGGAAATTAGTAATTTAATTTCTACTGATTGCCTAAACGACCGTCAAAAAAAATCTTTCGTAAAATAATATGCATAGTATTTTATTTGAAATAGCAAGAGAATATGCTCCATTTTCAATAAATAAAAAGAATGCATATCAATTAATTAATTTTTCTCGAACTTGAAAAAATAAACGATTTATAAAAAGGCAACAGAAGAAATAATTATTTACTTATATTTATTTTAGGCATAGGAAAAAATCAGTGTGTATCTGTTGTTTATTGCGAAATTCGAAATTCTGTTCCAGGTATACATTTTTTTAATTTTTTCAATATTTAGAATATTTGCTGTGCAGTTTATATGAAATCCTGTCTGTATTATTCTATGAAAAAGAAATTTAGGTTAATTCAGACCATCAATTGTATTTGAATTTAAAATGTTAATGTTTAAGGCCAAGAATATACATATGTAATTTTTTTTTTAATTGAACAAAAAAATAATTCCGATGGTACTTCCTTGAAAACTCTAAATTTCTTACGTGTTCCCTTATATATTCATTAAAAAGGGAAATAAAAAAACGTATTCAAAAGTCTTAGTAACTTTTTACCCGTAAGAAAGAATTCGGGAAAAATAAATTTATTGCTTTGTTGACATATTTATGTGCAGGTACGTCATCCTGACCTAAAATATTTTTTTTTGTACTTTTAAGTATTTGCAATAAACTCTTTTATATTGTGTTACTGTATTGAATAAAATTGTGGAAATTAGGCAATTCTTTATAAAATTTTATATAAATAAAATAAAATAATTAAATTATATTTCCCAGTAATCATGGAGATCCCATTAATCGTAAAACTTTATTATAATTTTAACAGATTGTAATAAGTAATTATAAAGTAACATTTAATGACAACCTCCACTTATTTTCAACATTTGATAACATCAACTGGAATTACAACTAATTTCAATTTGATTTAGTGTGAAAGTAAATCGTTTCTGAAAAAAACAATTATTCTATTGGAAAGATACAAAACAACATTTTAATTCTTCAAACAACATTTTATTTTGTTTCTTCAGGGATTCAAAAATCGCATAAGTTTTATAAATCAATTTTTTAAGAAATTTAAAACTTCGTGAAGTAGTTTAACAAGTAATTTTTTGACATGGAGCATTTATATGTAGGGCAGAATACATCAAGTGTTCCCATCTAAAATTATTGTTTTTTTTGTCTGGTTCAAACTTGGCTGAATTATATTCTCAGTGGACCTATATTAATTCACCAAACCATAGGTCCATTTATCAACAGGTTATCAATATTCGTGATAACGCTTTAAAAAAAAGCACAAATTAAATTTTCCAGCCTAACTATGCGACATTTAAAAAAGTCCTAAAAACATTTTGTTGCTTATAAGAAGATCTACAAAATCGCATCTATTTTTTTATTCATAGAACTTACGGGTTTTCATGTAAACATAGAGACTACTATTGACAAATCGAAAATTGAAATTTCTAGTCAGACGATTCTCGTAGAAGAAATTACGAGTAATTTTAATTATGAATATGTCAAAGCCAGATCAGGAACTATTTTCGCGGTTGTGTGGACATATACAATAAATTATTAGGATTACATCATTTAATTAAGAATTATATAAATACAGTCATACCTGGATTTAGCTCCGGTTTCGGGACTGACCTTGACGTTAAATCCAGAGAATCAGGACAATTTTGCTTCTTCCCTGTTTTATATCTCTATTGTTTCTCTCTCTGTTTTGTCACGCCTGACTGCACACCGCACATCCCCCCGCAAACGCCTCTCACGTATCTCCATGGCGCGGTGTCAATTCCCGGAAGGGCAAAATCCAGGGGAGTTAAATCCAGGTTTCACTGTACATATAAAAAATCGAGTGCCAAGCACGATTCTGTATATTTGCAAGTAAGCTTTTGTATATGCATTATACTATGAACTAAACCGAGCGTGAAGCACGAGTTCCGAGAAATGCAGCAGGCACATTTTTTTCTTACTTTCAACTTTTCAATGAAGATTAAATATATTAAAACATATTTTTTATTTTGCGTACATTTTTCAATTATATACAGTTTTATTGTTTACTGAATTATAAAAATTATGATTTCGGTAGAGGTTTGGAATTTTTCCAAATAGGTTCATAAAGTTTTTATTTTTTTTTAGCTTCGAACTCTCCAGTAACGCCTACAGATATTAAAACATATTCTCTAGTACGCAAACATTTTTTATTATTACATAGTTTACTAAATTATCATGCTCACGACTTCGGTGGTGGCCCAACATTTTTCAAGAACAATTTTTAAAGTCTTTATTTTTTCTTACTTTCAACTTTTCAATAACGACGGAATATATTAAGCAACATGTTTAGTATGCATGAGTTTTTTAGGGGTATATAGTTTTATTGTTTACTAAATTATCATACTCATAAATTCGGTAAAGGTTCAGAATTTTCAACAAATTAGTTCATTACGTTTTAATTTTATTTTAACTTTTAGCTTTTTAATAAGGCCGGAATATATGAAGAAATACTTTTTAGCAAGCGCAATTTTTTTAATATATATATTTTTTTAATGCTTACTTAATTATCATTATCAAGTAGTATCGGCGGAAAAAAATTTCGATAATGAACATCGGCTACTCATCGGCAAGGTCAAGCGGCGGCTGGTGCTGCAACACAACATAATCATGCTTTTGATGTTCCTGTGTAAGCTCATGCTGATTCAGTACCACTACAGCCTCCAAAAAAGCATATTATATGTTTGCTGTTACTTATTGTCAGAGCAGTGTGAATAAACTGTCAGGAGAGAACGTCATCATCTCTTCCCACTCAGGTGCCCGAATCTAGCCACAAGAATAAAGGGACAGTATCGAGCGGATCAAAAATGCTCAACATCTGACAACAGACTGTTTTTGGATGTGAAACTAGCTACCATCAAAACGGAAGTGAAACAGCAGCCTCCTGTTATCGAAATCCCTCCGAAAGATGCAAATAACGAAGACCTGATTGAAGCTGAAGGCAATAATGAAGATCAAGTACCGGATCCACTGAAATCACATCCAGACATTAACGTTTCCATTAATGTAAATACCGGAATTACAGAAAAACTGCAGCACCTGAAAAGGAATTATGGGCGTTCTACACAATTTTATACCCATAACTTGGAATGCAAAACTAACTGCGTTACAGGTGCAAACTCATGTGTATTGTGCTGCTATGGCAACCGTTAGAACATTGAGACGTAGAACTAGACCTACAAATGCAGTCTTTGCTGCAGGAAGAAAACAATATATAATAGAGAGTACAATAAGAGTAGTGCAAGAAAGCAGCAAAGTCGAACCTTTCTGGCAGATGAAAGAAGGGTCTACCATGAACTAAGTGTAAAGCAACATAACCAGCAAGACACTGAAGAGGGCAGCTCCAAGGAAGCATCCAGAGGCAACTTGTGTCATCTTGATCAATCTTGATCGCTGTGCAAAGACAGCAGCAGTAATAGATGAACTAAAAACCAGATCATGCTCCCAATTTTGTGCCTACTATGCGCATTGCGAAGGGTATCTTTCAAGGAAGCTCCTTTAGAGCACGATGGTTCTCTTGAGCATCGTACTCATCAAGAAAAACACTGATTAACATGTTTGATGGGTTCAAAATAGATGATAATGAGAATGGTCATCAACTGACTCATCGTCTGTACACGAATGACCTGAAGTTGTACGCTAGCTCAAACCAGAAACTGCATCAAGTTTTCCATATCACAAATCAGTTTTCCAACTATAGCCAGATGAAGTATAGCCTAGATGAATGCAGAACAGTGTATTCAATCAGAGGAGAATTAGGGACCATAGAGCTAGAGAATGAGAACGAGAATAACGTCAAGGCAATGACTGAGAGTCAGTCATATTTATGAATACCTACGTATTCTAGAGTCTAAGGATATTCAGCATACGCTAGCTGAAAAGGTCTCACAACGTGGCAAACAAAATCTAGGCAATGAACACTAAAGCCATCCCTATCCTCACATACTCGCTTAAGCTCATCAAATGGCCAAACACCGGCCTTGAAAGGTTCAACAGAGCCATCCTCATTGAAATGACCAAAAACCGAATGGACCACAGTAATATGGCGATTGAAAGGGTAGTTCTACCACGATATCGATGGGGTCGAGAAGTTGTAGATGTTGAGCAACTGTGTGACTCACAAGTTATACAATTACAAGACTATTTGTATAGTAAGGGAGATGTTGCACTTTACAACGCTATCTGCGAAGCCGACCTCATTTACACGCCATTCAATTAGTCCTCAGACGAGGCCTTTGATATCAGGGCAAAAGCCCATTGAGGAATTGGAAACGCATCGGAGACAAAAGCCATTCAAATTTAACCTTTCAAGTTTGGTGTTTGACCATTTAACAAGTCCAAAAGAGTATGGGAGGACAGGGATGGCATAAGTGTTGACTGACTTGGTCTTGTTTGCTGAGTTGTGAGAACTTTTCAGCTATCGTGTGCTGAATATTCTTAAACTCAAAAACACATAGACATTTATTTAATTCGCCCTCAGTCATTGTCTCGATTTCATTCTTTTTCTCATTTTCTAGCTCTGTGGTCTCTTATTCTCCTATGATTAAATGCACTATTCTGCATTTTTTTAGTAAGAGCTCCATGTGGATATAATTGGAAAACTACTTTGTGACATGCTAGGTAGTAGTAGTTCATCCTTGGCTGTCCATTATCAAAATGCTTGCCTCTTGTACTGCAAAGCCTCATCGCATGACTTAGAAAGTCGGTGATACATTGCAAAATTTTGTAATTTTTTATAACTTTAAGAAAATAGTCATGTGGTACGAAACGAAACGCTTGCTTGTAGTCAATGTATGCCATGTGCAAGTTTCTTCAATGTTTACGAGTTTTCGTCATTGCGACAGTTTCTATGGTGACTAGATCTTTACTGCCATGCGAGTCATCCTGTTTGCTCTTCTGCAAGAATGTCATTCACGCCGCAGTGATAATATACCTCATCTGCAACTGCAGCTGTAAGGCATTTTAAAATTGTTAGAAGACAGACTATCAGCCAAATTCAGATATCTTCCAACTGAGAAACTTCTATTTCTTACTATTTATTTTGCTTATTTCAAAATAGAATCTTCTTTCATCTACCTGAAATGTTTGATTTTGCTGCCTTCTTGCACTATTCTAATTGTGCCGACACAGTCTAGCATTAAGAATATCAAGTCTCTGCCCAATTTGCTTCTTACCTTGCTGACTTCTACACCCAACCTGAGTTTCCATGGTAGATCTCGTTCTCCTCATGGGGCAAATACTAAAAAACAAGAGTTGGCATATTTAACATTCTAAATTCGTCCTAAGTTTTTATGTTCAAAAACATTAATTTCAAACTTCGCGCTTTCATAATAAAGACGGATCAATTCTTCTTTCATTATAGTATTTCAGTCGGTGCTGTCCCGCGGAATTTCTGTTTAAATAGTTGGTTCCAACTTTCTAACGCTAGCCAAAGCATCTCGAGCAGGCTGAATTTAAGTGCCACTGTTTAATTCTTATCGCAGATGTTCTTACTGGCAGCTTTTTGATTTGGGTTTCTATCCCAGTTTTTTCTTTATCAGCCACGAAATAATTCAAGTGCCTGGTAATTTAATGTTGCTACGAATTAAATCAATACAATATGTAAAATCTCTTGCGACGATGCTGTAGTAGTCACAAAATTAGGAGCATGGTGTAGTTTGATGTTCATCTTTTACCGTTGTTGTCCTTACGCAGCGACCGAAGGCATCGAAGCTGACATCAGTTGCCTCTGGATGCTGTTCTAGAGCTACAATCCGTCACCCGATAGGGTTTCAGTCGCCTACTTCCTGATGGTGTACAAGGTTTATTACAATGCGACAAGTGTTTAGTAAACCCGGTTTTTGAGCTGTTGCTTGTACCCTACTGACACCTAGATGTTCAAAATGTTCAGGGCCTATTGTGTGTACATTTCATATAAGACAAAATCAAAATAGGATGAATAGATGCATGTTTCACATGCCTCCATACTGTCTTTACTTCATGCCTTAGCTGGCTATACTTATGGATCTTGGTTGCATGCGTTGCCTGCGATTTCCGGTTGAGTACACAAGCAATGTCGATCATACAGACTCTTCCGCCTTCTTCTTTACGCATCATAATGTTGTGTCCATTGCCTCAGATATAATGATCCTCCTTGATAGTATCGTCCACGTATAAGATGTAATCTTCTTTTTCTGAAATGGGCACTTCAATGTATCTATAGAAAGGCTTTCATTCTGTTAAGACTGCTAGGTGTAGGGCAAGTTTTTTTATGTATCATGCCCACTGCATCATTATGTCTGTGCGCGTACACTTTCTGAAGTATTACGAGCCAACCATTATTAATATCCTGGATGGATTCGTTGGTATCTCCACATAATCCACATCTGTAGATCACATCTTGATAGATAGGCTTGCGATAATGCCTGGTGCTGAAAATCATGGTCTGAATCGCAAGGATGAATCTCTCCGTTTCTGGAAATAGGGCGCTCTTTTTCAGCCACATATTGAATGCCTCACTATCCACTTCATGTGGGGCTAGAGTCTTGGAGTGCTCGCTGCAAAGAGCTTTTTGTGTCGATTACGTTTCTAATTCTTCTATGATTTCTGTCCTGGCACTCATGGTCACTTCTGAGGACAAGTTCAAGAGCGTTTAATCGAGATCCGTTTCACAAATAATGTTGTAAAGCGCAACATCTCGCTTGGTGTTAAAATAGTCTTGCAATTATATAATTTGTGACTCACCCTCTACATATCGTAGTATAACTACCCTCTCAATCGCCGAATTACTGCTGTGCATTCTGTGCTTCGTCATTTGAACGCGGTTGGTTCTATTTAAAATTCCAAGGTCCAAGACGTAAGTAAGCATTCTTGAAAAGTATTTTTACTGAATTTGTACTAATTTTGAACAATTTTAAGCAACTACATAATTTAAACAAAATTGGAGGCTTGAATCTTCAGAAATTTCCAGTTTTTCATATATTAGTTAAATAAATAAAAATTAAAACCCTTTTTTTAATATTGGCATTAAAATATATTTTTTTTAATTCAATACGGACTCGATCTTAAAAAAAACTTGAAACTTGGTTCAGAATTGTACGTACAAAAATGCATTGGAAATAGGTTTTTTTCGAATTTTCATGCATATCGACCTGAAATTGGTACGGATCAATACAACAATTTTTTTAAAAAATATATTTCGACGTTCCTGACACTTATTTTCCATAAGAGAAAAGACGTGTTTGTAAATTTTACTCAGAATCGTCAATATTGGGTGAATGGATTTGAAACTCGACATTTCTCTTCACAATTCTCGATTAGCCTCAACCAACTTCAACCTGAACTTCTCACTCAACGCAAGCTCTTTGCAGGATTTATACATAAAATATGTAGTAAAAAAAATTTCATAAAAATTTTGTGTGAGGTGAATGAATGATCTAATATCGGAGGTAAGAAATATGCAGTTTAAGACAAGAAAAATGACAGAAAAGGAATGAAAACGGGCGAAAAGAACGTGGATTAAGTATGAGAGAATACATATAGAAGGTGTGTGGCAGGCCTGTCCAGACTGGGGAAAAAGTCTCATTTACCACATGTTCAAGTTCCACCACTACCGACCTCTTCTCGGGTCCAGAGGCTTGCGGGGGGTGGGGTGGGGTGGGGTGGGGAGTCGCTATCGTCAAGTTGAATGAGTAGAGGTCGGTGGTGGTGTAACTCGAACATGTGTTAAGAAGCAAAGTTAGGGAAGCAGGAAAAGATGGCAGGGAAAAGGACGAGAAAGTGTGAAAAACAAGGGAAGAAATAGTCAAGGTGTTAGGAATAATTAGAGAAAAAAGGCACCTGGTATAGATGAGATACCAAATGAAGTCTGGAAATATGGGAGGAAATAATTGAAGAAATGGTTATGAATATTGTACAATAGAGTATGTAGAGGACAGGGGAGGCCAGAGTTATGAAAATGGGCTGCAGTGGTACCCAAAGTGAAGAAAGGCATACGTGAGGCAGTTAAATGTTTATAGCGGAGTGACAATTATACCACCATTGTATAAAATATATATAACAGAAGAGGCGCAACGGAATAAATTAAGTACTACGCAGAAAAACAGCGGGATAATTTTTTTTGCAGCTCATTTGTCATGCACTCGAAATAATATATTTTTTTCTCAAAATGAGAATACTTCAAGTGTGAAAATATAGCATGAAAATGGCTGCATTTTCATTTTCCGCTGTGTGATTTTTACTGCAACTTAAAACAACATCAAATCAGTGTTCTTTTGATCACGAAAAAAATGCGCATTTAGAAACAAGTTTTAAGCACCGGAAATTTTAATATGAATCCAAAATATCCAGGATTCTATTTAGAAATTCAGGACTGAGAACTGCAATTCAGGAATCGTGATCCACGATGAATATTTCTAGCCTTTTTCCCGACTAAGTCGGGACTGATAACTCAGTCCCTATCTTTCAAATTCCATTTTTCCCTGTGAGGATCGGCGTTTTTCTGTGTAGAGCGGAAAAGAGCGCATGGAAGTTCGAGAAGAAGCTAAGGGAACGAAAGGGAGGGGATTTTAGGAAAAAGTGTTAGTAGGAGGTAGAAGAGAGGTGAGGAAGTGCGATAGAATGAACGCGCGCGGCTCGCTTCGTTCGCAAGCTTGAGCGCGCCCAGGCCGCGCGACTGTAGGTTCTCAATCTTTGCGCTCGATAATGTATTTATATCGCGCTACGCGCTCGTTCTTTGTATTTCCCCCACATTTGTGGGCAGGCCATCACTTCAATATTTATTGCGTATTTTGCAATAAATTTTATTCTCAATTAATCTTAAAAATTTATCATTTCAATACATTTGTATTCTTAAAATTTATAATATGCATTGGCATTAAAACATACGTATTTTCATTGTCTTGTTCTTATAATTTGAAAAAAGCGTATCCTATTTTTAAAAAACTGTCATTAAACATTTTAGTGCAACTTGTGTCGTTTTTCCATAAATTTAATTGATTTTTGAAGTTATTTTTCACAATTTAAACTAATAATACGCATCATAGCGTATGCTGGTTCTAAGCAAATTTGTAGATACAATTTCGGCGAAAAATTTTGTTAAATGAAATTTTATTGTAACTTGTGCCCTTTTTCCAAAAAGTTAATTTTTTTATTTTGAATATATTTTTATAACAAGAGCTTATGACATATTTGAAGTTTATTCTTAGTTGAACAACTTTTTTTTCGTCTCTCATGTCGTTTTTCCAAAAATTTGATTTTTCAATTTTCAATCTTTTTTTTTTTTACGGTTAAAAGAAAGTCTACTCGTCCTATCTTAAAATTACTAACGACAAATTTGTAGATCATTTCCGGGTGAACAACTTATGTCGATTAATTTGTTTTCGGACCTTGTGTCGCTTTTCAAGAACTTTAATTTTTTTAAATGTTATCTTTTAAGATTAAAACTAAAACTACGCGTCATATTAAAAAATTATTGATGACAAATTTGAATGAGTTTTCAATCTTTTTCGGAAGAGCAACTTTCGTCTATTCATATTTTTCATAGCTTGTGTCATTTGTCCAAAAAGGTAATTTTTCAATTTTTAATATTGTTTTTTACGAATAAAATAGAAACTACGCATCGTATAAAAAATGATCAATAACAAATTTGTAGCACAGTTTCGGGTTAATAACATTTGTTAATTAATTTTTCTCTGTGCCTTGCATAGTTTGGCCGCAAAATGGAATTTTTGATTTTTTATTCTTTTTCGCGCTGTTACGAACTGACAATTACCCTCACTCTACGTCTTATTAGCATATATAAAGCGCCGCCTCTCTGAGGAGCTCAGTTCTATACCTGTACTCATTAACGTAAATAAAGCGCTCGAAGTCAGAGATTGACTTGGAGCTTACACAAAAAAGCTCACAAAGCATTTTTACGCATAACATTTTGGCGATCCTGCCAGGATTGCTCTTTCGATTTCTGTGTCCACGGATACAATAGAGAAATCCTATAAAAGCAATTCTTGTGTCAAAACTTGGAAAGGAATTCTACGGAATGCATTCAAGACGAAAAGGGAAAGAATTTTACGAATTTCAGTTGAACTCCGGATCTATCTACGGCTGACCCGATAACCTGAAAAGTAGGAAAACTGTGGTTAAAAATAGTTGGTGAATTGAGTAGCCGCTATACAACGTAAAACCCCGTTTTCCGAAATTCAAAAACTTGAACGAGGCCCGCGATCAGGCGGAAGACGCATCTGTGTAACAATGCTTGGAAGACCGACGATCAGTCATCGGCCATCGCCCAAATCCAGGTTAAGAACGAGGAACTCCACGGACTCCCAGCTGCTAGGTAGACGATATCCTTGCATTTCAGTGTATTAAAAGACTATACGTCCAAAGCAAACCATAATCTCGCGTATCAGATAATAGGAGCGAGACCGATAGTTCACGCTGGCATACGCAAAGTATCAAGATAACAGTGGTGTAACTTACGCGGCCGACGATACTGGCGAGACTTCTAATTCATCGCACGAACTGATTCCTTTATTTCTTACGGCAATGACCTCCCTTAACAACACGTAGCCCACATTGAGAGCACAATCTCCAACGCACACAGCACTGGATTCTATATTATATCTGGATCACATCCAGCAATTGCGATTAGCCAATCTCTTAGCAAACCGCACTTTCGAATCCACCACCGCCAAGAAGTATGTCAACGGAACGACCGAATGAGCTGCCCACTAGAACAGCCCCTATAATCACTCCCCTAACACCAGCAAAGGATATGATTAGAACGATTAAAAATTCATAATGGAACTAACGATGCTGGTATCCACGAATGGATAAAAAACGTGAAAAGAGCTCGTTCACGCTGTGAAAATCAAGACCTACATCTCGATTTTGTAATAGCTGAAAAAATTAGAGACAACGCCAAACAAGCTGTACGACACATCTTGATAGGAAGTTACGAAGAATTATACTTAGCTTTAGAAACTAACCTCAGAATACAAAGCTCAATCGAATTGTGCAGAGCTAAATTGGACGCAATTAGACAGGGAGAAAACACGGCTCAAACTTTTAGCCTTCTCTTCAGAGACGCCTATAAGGACCTTGTGTACGCAGTACAAGCAGAATACCCTTTCGGAACTTTTTAGAGCCCGACCAAGAAACCTTCAAGTTCCATAAAAAATTCGTAATGGGAGACGATCCACGGAACAACGGAAGCCACTTATCTGCAGTATTTTGGAAAAAAACAACTATTCCACATAGTAGAAGGAAACTTCCTATTATTAGAAAATGGAATAATAGGATTGCCATTCTTCCAAAAATATCCCATATATGCTATTACGAAAATGGATTTCATAATCGACAAATGAAAACTACCATTACATTTCGAGGGAGACTACGTACCAGGAAACTCAACAAAAATATGTAAAATCAACGTACACGACGAAGAAAATCAAGTAATTTGGGTAGTAGGTCAAAAAGAAATTCCTGATGGACTATACACAATATACAATAATAAGGTAGAAATACCATATTATAACTATTCCCATAGCTTTGCTAATCTCCAAGCCCATGAAGAAGATTTTGGTATCCAAGTTGAATGGCACTTCCATGGTACATCTCATGATAAGGGTGCATGTGCTGTTATAGGAGCGAATATAAAGAGACAAGCAGCACGTTCGAGCTTACAATATTCTCCGAAACATCACATACTCACTCCCCATGTTTGGTTTCAGTAAGCAAAGTGTAACTGTAAGGAAACCGAAGTTTTTTTCAGCAGCAAAGAAAATCATGTCTTAGCCACCGAGTTACTGAAAGCCGGATAGGAGAAAGCTGTTACGATACCAGGTACATTACAGTACTACACTTTCATTCCCACTCAATGTAAAAATCTTCAACTCGAAATGTTTTCGTCCTCTGAGAAACACGACATCTTCTAGAATGACAAAAAAAAAGAAACCGCAAAAGAGGTCTGCAAAGAAAAAAACTGTTGAAACTATAGCCAAAAAATCAAACAGAAAGACACATAATATTACTATATAATATTACTTAACTTAAAAAACTGGCACTAAAGCGTTGCACAAAGATCCTCGGCGTGAGCGCACTAGGGTAGACGCACGCCAAACGTCCTATCATGGCATCTTGTTTACGTATCGTTCTATTACTCAAAGACGAATTAATTTGCCACTCTGAAATATGGGGGTCTTACAAGAAAGAATCTAAGCTTTCTTTTAAAAGTATTTTGAAGAAAAGAAAAGTGTCGAAATTTGAAAAAAGTCCAATTTATTTTTTATTTTCAGAAATTAGGGTCAAGTTTGGACTTCTCTTAAAAATCGTCACGACCACCAAAAACTTTGTGAAAAAGTCTACTAAAAACAATTGTAGTGAAATTTTGCTTAATGCAATAGGGAAAAAGTTACAAATGTTTGAAAGTAAGGCTTTGCTTAAAAAACCCAAAAATTGTACCCCCTCCACTTTGATAAATAATTATCAAAATTAATTAATTATTGGTGTGAGGAGTACTATCTAATAGGACTACAATTGGGCCGATTTTTAGCCCGTTAGGACATTTTTCATTTTCGAGGTGGGTACACTTGAGAAATTATGCCCCATATATATGTACATGTGTGTGTGTGTGTGTGTGTGTATTCGGATGACACATAAGTATAATGACGACCAAGAACTTACCTTTGTTTCACAATTAATACAGGACTTCGAAAACTCATTCAGAATACAGAACGTCAAGACAACTGCTTACCACCCCCAAAGCAATGTATTACTTGAAAGGTCACATTCAACAGTTCAAAAATTTTTAAAAACGAGCATCGAAGACAACCAAAATGAATGGGGGAACTCGAGGAAACATCAAAGAATTGAAGAGCAAGATTTACCAGGAAGAAATATAATCAGCTTATCTGTTTGATGAAGAGTGGACCCTCCTAATTAATATTTACCTTACAGACACGGACGATAGGGTTAACTCAATGCAGCGAAAGTTAAAATGGATAGGAGTTAACTGCAATAACTATCAAGCAGATTTTTAAATTAAAATTTTCACGTCATGCTTCAGTAAGTTAAAAACAAAGGAAATATTATTATATAACTTCTTGGGGAATTTTGGATGACTGTAGAGGCAATTTTGCGAGATCTTCTTGAATCTCTGCTTCTAGTAAAATTCTATTTTAAGGAAAGATTGCACTATTCATTTTTATAGAGGACAAAAAAATACGAAAAATGTATATTTAACTTTCGGCTGATAAACATTTTAAAGGGGTGAAAAGCACCCCTAAAGTTCGCACCCGAAAGCAGTTTTTTCATTATATATAAGTTTCTATGCAAAAAAAATTGGAAACCAATTGGAGATTCTTTATTATCGAACGCCGATATTATGTACAGCATTTGGACCCTCAGGGGATGCATCTCTTATTTTTTATGAGGTTAAAAATGATTTTTTTTTCTTCAAATTTTTGCTCGGCAAAAATTTTAATAATAATCAAATATTTAGAAAAATAATTTTATTTAAAAAAAAAATGAATTCAAAATTATTCAGAAAAAAAGGATCTCTCTCCTCTCACTCCACTGGGACATGTATTTTATATGCACATATATCCCAGTGGAGTGAGAGGAGAGAGGTCCGTTATTTTTTAATTAATTTGAATTTAATAAAAATTTTTAATTTATATATCCATCTAGTCTGTATGACGAAAAATATTTTTCTGTATTAGAGGATGTAACTTTGGTCGATAATGTAGATTTCCATTATTCACAGTATGTGTGATTGGATTTCTCTACGGATCGATAATTACTGTCTCCGATGATGATACAGATTCCTATTTAAGAATATTGGTTGTGTAACACCTTGCTAAAATTAGCGTATATCACAAAAACAGAAACTTTCTTTGATCTCTCTGTAGCTCAATTGGTTAGAGCACCTGACCGGAAATCAGTTGATCTGGTGTTAAGTTGGTATTTCTTTTCACGAGGGGATTCAAAACGCGAGGACAAAAACGGTGTCGAAAATAATTCAATAATTGTCAATTCACCATTGAACAGGAAATTTTCCAGTACTTTTCAGTGCAAGCCTTCTTACCGGGAAGGTCATTATATATAAAAATAGGGAATAATAATAGATTTCTCAGCGCCAAAGGCTCAACAATGGTTATCTCTGACCCTGATAAGCCCTAAAAAATGCATATTGTATCCACATATATTCCTGCTTAGTATAGACCCAATCGAAAAATGTCCTGGATTAGCGCGTTCATGTTAAAGTGACAGATAATCATAAAATTAACGAAATATTAGATATTTTCAACTATAACAAGCTCAAAAATGGTTATTTCTGATCCAAATAAACGGTGAAAATGCACTCTCTTAAAATGAAGCAGTGAAATCCGACCGGTTGAAACAGCTAGAAGTGTGTCACTGACAATCAGTGAGATTTTACTGATTCACTCAGTGGAATTCCGGTACTGGTTCAGTCAGTGATGTTTACTGGTTACTCAGTACCAGTAGTGATCTGGTGGTACGAATTGTTGTCCATCATCTGGTTAGGTACGACACTATCATTCATCACTTTTGTGCGAACCTTTCCACAATTATCTTTCAAAAACTGCACTATACATTCAAAGCAATAAATGAGGGCCGGGCTGCAATATAATAGGATAGAATATATATCGCCTAACTGTGGAGAGGCCCACAGTCGCATACAGTCAAACCCAAGCGTCCAGGAGCCTCCGCACTCTCATGCGAAAAATATTATATCCCCTGCTTGTTAAAGCCAGATCCCAAGTATTTCTAACACAAACACTAATACAAAATAAAGTTCGTTTTCACTCGAGAAATGCTAAGACCCGACCGGTGACACGCGCGTTCCAGACGACTGGTGGTTCATCTTTTCGACGTGCGGAGCGCAACATCACTGGTTGAATCTATCATTTGGGATGACTGGTATTTAGTTGATTCACTTTCTGGTTCACCCAGTCCAAATCGGAAAATTACTGACTCACCAGTAATAAATCAAAATATGTACTGATTCAACCAGCGACAATTTCACTTGTTCAGTTTAAGGGAGCATATTGTATGTACATATATACCTGCTTAGTATAGACGCAATGGAAAAATATCATGTGTTTGTGCGTTCAGGTTAAATAACAGATAATCGTAAAAAAGAAAAGACTAGATATTTTTAACTATTACAACCTCAAAAAAGGTTATTTATGATCCAGATAAACGGTAAAAATGTATATTGTATCCACATACAGGGTGTCCACCCTGAGGCTTACCAAAAAGTATACAATAATAGTTGAAAATATATAATATTCTGTAAATTTTAGGATTATCTGTTACTTTAACATGAAAGCGCGAAAACATGATATTTTCCCATTGGGTCTATGCTGAGCAAGAATATATGTGGATACAATATGCATTTTTTACCGCTTATCCGGATCAGGAATAACCATTTTTGAGCTTGTAATAGTTAAAAATATCTAATATTTCGTGAAATTTACATTTTTTTCAGGACTCATCTTTTTCGGGTATTATTTTGGCACCTACCATAAACTTTTTAGTCCTGACCAAAAACGAAAGCAAAATATTAAAGCTTTTCGATATACCCTACTCTCCACTTAAAGCACCAGAAAGTTATAACCGGTTCCTTGATCCGGGCCCTCAATTATTAAAGCAATTTATTCTGATACAAAACAGTAGTCTATTGTACTTCGTGTTCTGCTGTATATATGTTACAAGCAAAGTATATAATCCGGCAATATATATAATCCCTAAGCATTATATATAATTCCCAACAGAGTCCAGTCTAAGTATGTAATACTCTCTATTATACAGATTGCATAGGCATGATATATAATGTCCAGAACAGATTAGGAAAAGCGTGTAATAAATATTCTCCATTTGAGCTGTGTTTCCTTTTTTTAAACCTTCATTACTTTGATGATTTTAAACATATTAAGCTGTATTTTTTTATGATTCATAATAAGACGCAGTTGAAAAAATATATTTGTTGAAAACAGAAATTTAATAAATTTTTGGATTTTTTAGAAAAAATATTTCAACTCAATTTTTAAAAAAAATCCACTTTTGATTTGCTTTAAAACATTTTTCAAAGATAGTTTACGATGTGCTCTAAAAGCCCGGTAAATGTAAAAATAGGATCTACCTTAGTTTTCGAGAAATAATTGAAAATGCATTGCAATTTTTCTTTCAATTTTCATTTGTTCATATACGAATCAAAACTTATTTTTTAAATGTCGCCCCCAGAAGTCTGTTTTATAGGGCCTCAAACAATCCAATAAGTAAAAAATTGGGTTTTGCGAGTTTTTGGCTCTAATTATTTATAATGCGTAAAATACTACTTTCTATTACTAATTAGATGTTTATATACATTAATTAAACAATTAAATATAGTTTTTAGGAATTTTCACTTAGAATAGAGTTCAGAAGTCGCGTTTTTTCCGAATTTTTAACTTATTTTCAACTTTTCGATTAGAGTGAGGTAATGATTAATTCAAGTTGACAAAAATATTTGTTTAAACATTTTGGTATTATTTTTAATAATTTTACGTTGAATAATGCTAGAAAGTTGTGGTTTTTGATAATATATTTACCATTTTTTCAACTTTTCAATTAGGATGAGGTAATAGTGGATACAATTTAACAAATCTAATGTTTTTTCACAAATTCTTATTATTTATAACCATCTTCTTCTAGAGTTATGCTAGAGAGTTCAGGTTTTTTTCCTGAAATTTTCAACTTATGGTTCACTTTGTACTTATAATGCAAATGTGAAAAGTGAACAAAAAGTTCACAATTTCAGAACAAAACCGCAACTAACAAGAAGTAATTAAAAAGATACTTATAAACAATAATTATTTATTTAAACAATTATGTTTGTTAAATTGCATCCATTATTACCTAACACTAATTGAAAAGTGGATAAAAAGTGGAAAATTATAGAAAAAACTGACACTTTCTAGCATTATTCTAAGAGAATATTGTGATAAATAATAATAAATTATTTAAACAATTATTTATGTTAAATTTAATTTATTACTGATTCGTTTTAACCGAACAGTTGATAATAAGTTGAAAGATTTGGAAAAAAACGCGACTTTATAACTCAAGACTAAAAGAAAATTGATAAAAACAATAATAAATTGTTTGAATAATTTATATAAATATCTAATTATCAATAAAAAGTAGCATTATTAATTATTTGAGAAGAAACCGCAAAAATTCATAATTAGCGCCAAAAACTCGCAAAACTAAATTTTTTACTTAGCAGGTTTTTTTTGGAACCCTTCAAAACAGACTTATGGGAGTGATATTTGAAAAATAAGTTTTTATTTGTATTTAATAACTAATTTTAAAGAAAAATCTCGAATTTCAACTTGAGTTACCTAATATTAACGATTCTGAATCAACTTTACAAAAATGTATATTTTTCTTATGGGAAATCCGTGTTAAACTTCACGATATGACATGGAATTTTTCATTTCACAAATTGCCCGGGCATTTTAAGTAATTTCAGACCTAACTCAGGTATTGAATATATATTATTCCAGTGACAATTTAGTTAAATCCAAATTTACAATTTAATCTAAATTAGTTCCAAATTAGCATGCAATTAAAATCGAAGCTCTCATACAAATTTGCCGACGTTCTCCGCCCACTTTGTGGAGACGTACGTACAGCTATAAATTTGGACCACCCTATTCTTGCACTGATTCAAGACGTTTTTTTAAAAATGCGAAAATCTTTGAAAAATGGCACTTTTGAAAGTTGAAAAAAATCAACTTTGTTGTTAAATAAAATATAGTTGAAATATTAAAAAAAAAATCGCCTGTCACGAAAATTGAAAAATTTAATAAGGTTCTATTTAAAAAGAAACGTCAAAATCTGATGAAAATTCTAAGTGAATAATTGTTGATACTATTCAAGATTTTTCAATACGGAAAAGTTTTGTTCAAATATTCCTGCAAACCAAAGTGTAAAACCAATAAGTGTTTGTGTGTAAAAAACAAAGGTCAGTGTCAAGCAAAATGTCATTCCAGTATTCCATGTTTTTAATAAATAGCGATTAAACGTGTGTTCAATTGCATAAGTGTTCATCAATTTATCATGCTCTTCTTTAACTGTATCATTATATTCAAAATGAAGATTATATACTTTACCTATCTCGTGCCGGGCATTATATATAATGCTTAGGGATTATATAAAATGCCTAGGCAATGTATATAATATGCATTCGATTACATACTTTGCCTGAAATAGCCAGGAATTATTTATAATGCCTGGATTATATACTTTACCTGTAACATATATACTAAATACTAAAATAGCGATGATCTGTACATAACTAAAATATAAGCATAAAGCAAATATGAAAATAAATTAGGTTATTTTTTAAGACGTGTACAATGATATTCCTTTTTCATGAGTAAAAATGAAAAATAATGTGATATCATAAATGCAGTTTTTCAATAAAATGATATTTCAACGTGCTAAATAAAAATTAGTATATCTCATTGACCTTCAGCTATCTCGAAACATTTTCTTATCAAAAGAAGAAGAAAATGCTGTAACTTTTTTTGAAAAAGGAATAATTTCACACCTTACATTTTTTTTTTAAATTAAGGAAGTTGAGTGTTCTAAATATTAAAGTTTTGAATATTTTGAAAGTTATATCACCAGAAATCACATATTATACATACACCCGACTTTCAATTGTAGCACGGGTTTGGTTCTGACCTTCACTTGAATTGAAATTCACTGAAACGTAAACATCAGGGCCGTGTCGTAATTTTGCGCAACATGAAGCTGTTACCAGCTAGGTCGTTGGGTGCTGCGCTTTATCGCTATGCTACTGTTTTGTCATGCATGAGTGACCCCGGCACATCTCCCCGTGGCTTCTCTCATCCGCAACCGCCGCTGCTGCGTAATACTTGGAACGCCCGAATCAAAATTGCTACAATTTAAAGTCGGGCGTACATGATATATTATATCACGCAGCAAACCTGTACAAATTATTTGATTGGAAAATGAAAAAAATATGTGGTAACTTTTTTTGTAACAGGAATAACTTCAGGTGGTATCACCTTAAAATTTGTTTTAATTTAAGAAGTCGATTTTTCTAAATATTACAGTTTTAAATATTTTGAAAGTTATATCGGCAACAATGGTGCTGCAATTAAATCAAGTAAATCGATATTTCTTACTTTTTTTATAATTTTTTTTTCGATTTTTAAAAAAGAATTGAATTTTTCAAATTGCTCTAGCAACCTCTACAAATTATTTTATCGAAAAAAATACAAATATATGTTCACTACCCTTTGTAAAAGGTAAAAACCAGAGGGTAAGACATTAAAATGTATTTGAACTGTTAATTGCTACTTTAGATATTATAGCTAACATTTTTTCAAATTGTTTTAAATAAAAAAGAATGAATAAAAACATTTTTAACGGATGTAATACTAAAAATGTCTGGCGGCACACCTAAATACAAACATTTTATGTGTGCTCAAATAACAATAGAATATTTCCTCTTCCAGCCACTGGTGAGCGACTGTAGAGCATACACTCACCTTTTACTCCCTCTAATATTTTCCAGTTGACAGTTGGTTCCTATATAATTTGACTTACCGGAGAAACCGCGAAACTGTCGCTGATCGCCTTTCACCAAATTTTCGTGTTTGGTTTATTCCCTTTGCCGGAAATTTACCATGAATTTACTTAAAATGTATTCTGTTGCAATCGTCTCACCTAGTACATTAGAATTATTTTGATTATTTCATTATTTACATCAGAAGCAACATCAACCTGGTGAATCAAAAAATAATTTCGTTGATTCCGAAACTCAAACAACTCATTGGGATGAAAATCATTTGTCACTACAAGACTGGAATTCAAATGCCGAAGGGCAAACTGGAAGCATCGTTGATCAAGTCAAGGAAGCGGCAGAATCTGCTCTCCAACAGACCGGGTTCGTTTACGAGGAAACTTCAGGACTATATTACGATTACAATACTGGATATTACTACGACGCAGTAAGTATTTCTATTTTGGTAAAAAATAATGATTAGGGTAGCCACTGGACGTGAAGAACGGGAAATGACAGTGAAGTTATTTTTTTTCGGAAAGGAACTCCTAGTACATTTACACAAAATGGCCTTCCGTGGATTTGTCTTAAAGTTTCTAATTTTGTGTAACCTACAAAAATACTAAGTTAAGACATATCCACGGAAAGCCGTTTTGTGTACATCTAGTATGGAGTCCTTTAAACTAATTTTAGTAAGAAAATCTTTTCAATCACTTAAAATGTCACTGAGTAGATATCACAGGAAATTATACAAATTTTGATGAGTTGGATTTGAAAAGTTTAATTTGTATTATTTTTAAGTATAAAATAATTTTGCGTACAAATACCTGATTTGAATTCCCTCTATTTCAAAAAAAATTATTCTCAGGGTTTCATAGCCCCCGGCTGAAACCCTTATAATTTCAGTCTGGTGTGCGTCAGTCCATTGTACTTCTTCCCTCTGGACCTTCGATCCGTCGTACCCCCCTATCCCACGGTACCTATCCTATCGTATGGTACCCGCCTTATGTCTCTGGTCCTCACTATCTCACGGGAACCTACGTATCCCTCGGACCACCCAACACCCTTTTTTTTATTGTTTTTAAGTTCAAATAATTGTTTAGGTATTAGGTAAAGTTAAGATAGAAATAGGCTACGCCACCCTTTCTTGTAGGCGCATCCCGCCTGTCTGTCATTACTAATTTTTCAGTCTTAATTACTAATCCCTTATTTACTAATTGAACAATTTTAAAGTACAGTTTGAAGGATTGAACAATTAAGAAATAAAAGTATTTAAAATTCGGAAACTTTTATAGCAAACGTTTCAATAGGGTCATCCACAACAATTTTGTTTGCCTTATAGTTGAGTTTTTTTATAAACTTTGACTTTCAAAGAATTAAAATGCGAAATTAAAACTTAATTTCGTTTATTTAATAATTTATAATAATTTATTAAAACGTGATAAAATATCCACCGTCAATGTCGATTTATTAAAGAAAACATGTGGCGCCCGCACGGCACGAAACACGTTCATTTTCAAATATGAAATCGAAAAAAAGTTTTTTTTTGTACTATGCTGGTATTATTAGTGATTTTAGAGCATATACTTTAATGTGCAAAAATAAAAAAAAAAGAGTGGATGACCCTATTAGATTAACTGCAAACAAAAATTACTATACGATTTCTAAAATTGAAATATAGTATTCAAATAAGTTTTTATATTCGTTTTTTGATCGAATATTATATTGATATTGATGATATGCTGTGATAATTATATAATATATTATATTATATAATACGATATAATATGATATTCTTTTATATATGATATGATATGGTATTATATGATATATGATATGATGTATGATATTGTATAGGATATGATGTATGATATGATATATTATATGATATATGATATGATATATGATATGATATATGATATGATATATGATATGATATATTATATGATATATGATATGATACGATATATGATATGATATATGATATGATATATGATATGATATATGATATGATATATGATATGATATATGATATGATATGATATATGATATGATATATGATATGATATATGATATGATATATGATTTATTTTATTATTATTCGTTATTTTGTATTTTTCTGCATCTTTAACTCAGATTGTTTGGATGCTTGAATGTTTGAAACAGAAATCTGTTTTCATGCAATCATGGGCAGACTGTTCCTATTTAAAAAGCAATTAGTGCTATTTGATGCAGATGAATGATTTATGGTATTTTAGGCAACCATGGTAATTCTTTGCTTTTTGAATATCCTGAAGTTTCCTATATAATTGGATTGAAAACTTTGGCTAACCTTTAGAATTAAGCTTGAAATTGTGTGATTTAGGGCTAATTGATTTTTAATGTAGACTACTTGTATTATTCTATTAGTTTATGCCTTGACCAATCATATTGCTACAATTTCTACTTAAATAAGCTTGCAATCGTAATACTCTGTCAGTTTCGGTTTTCTACATCTGAGAGGAATTCGAATTTTTAAGTGATTTTGTGTGATTTTTGAGTGATTGTGAAGAGTAATGCGATTAAGTCTACTGGAGAGCATCGCTGGCGTTGTGCAAATAAAACTTGTGCAGCGGCTGTATATACATTAGGAAGTGAAGATGATTTAATATTTTCTCGAAGAGAAGGTGATCATAATCACCAAGCTTTGAGTGACCAAGTGCTGATTAGGAATGCGATCAGCAGAAAAGTGAAACGCAAAGTTGATGACAATTTGTGCGAGAGCCCAGCCAAGATGATTCATCGTGAATTGGATGATAATTCTATTGCTACTTTAACGAAGAGGGACATTAAATATATATCAGCGATAACATTTGTCATGCCAAAATTTCTAAAATGGGGAAACAGCCGACATCAACTGCAGATGTCCAGAATTATTCGGAATCCATTGAAATAAAAAATACAGAAGGCGATCAGTTCCTTCTCCACAATGATAAGGAAAAAAAGTGATATGCTCCTTACTTTTGGATGGTAATTTTTCGTGAATAGTAAGAAGGATAGTCTTCAGGAATAATGGATTTTTATCTACCAAGAGAGAGCGAAAAGGAGTTATCTCATTAGATAAGAAGAGACCGCAGACGTGGAGGAATCATAGGAGGGAGTGAGAAGGAATGTTGTTATATTTGTAAAGGATGGATGCATCGTGGATAGATGTCGAGGGAGGTGGAAGAAGGGTGTGATGTGAATATCCTAGAATAGAGAGAGATAGCAGATGGAAAAGTGATTTGCAGAGTACTAGAGGAGGGAGTGAGAGGATAGATTTCGAGGGATGTGGAAGGAGGGTGTGATGTCTCTATCTCATAAGATGGAAAGAGATAGCGGATGGAAGAGTGATTTGCAGAGTACTAAAGGAGGGAGTGAGAGGATAGATGTCGAGGGATGTGCAAGGAGGGTGTGATGTGTCTATCTCATAAGATGGGAAGAGATAGCGGATGGAAGAGTGAATTGCAGAGTACTAAAGGAGGGAGTGAGAGGATAGATGTCGAGGGGGGTGGAAGGAGGGTGTGATGTGTCTATCTCATAAGATGGAAAGAGATAGCGGAAGGAAGAGTGATTTGCAGAGTACTAAAGGAGGGAGTGAGAGGATAGATGTCGAGGGATGTGCATGGAGGGTGTGATGTGTCTATCTCATAAGATGGAAAGAGATAGCGGATGGAAGAGTGAATTGCAGAGTACTAAAGGAGGGAGTGAGAGGATAGATGTCGAGGGAGATGGAAGGGAGGTGTGATGTGTCTATCTCATAAGATAGAAAGAGATAGCAAGTTGAGCGGGCGTTTTTTGATTTAGATTTCTTTTTCTCCTGGAAAGAATTGTGTTAGCGGATATCTAGTTTGTTTGTTGGGGGGAAGGGGTGAAGTTAGTAAGAGAGTCGGCCGAGAGGGCTGGTATGCAGGTGTCTCAGCTGAAACAGGCAGGCTGGTATGTCAGCTAGCCCGTTCGCGGAGGAAAGAGGGGGGGGGGAGAATTTGAATAACAAAAATAAATATATTTTTTTTTTTTCAGTTTGTTTTTATCAAAGATCTTCTTAACATGATGTTTTCTTACAGAGTTGGAGTTCGTATTTTTAGTTGCAATACGTCCTTTGAGAAGGATGACAGAGAAGCTTCTTGCGGGCGTCCTCTGGCTGGCTTCCAGCTGGAAGTTCCCGAAGAACGAGATTCCTGTGAGAGTGCGTACTTGATTCGTTGGCCACGGCAATGGCTTGCTCGTGAAGGCATATGGCTGGCTTCCAGCTGTAGGTTAAACTTAAATTGATCTACAACTATGTTTATGATTATTATACTCTGGCCAGAGGAAACTATCGTAAATTTATATACGATCTTAACATAATTAACGAGCCTTAGTCTAAATACATAATCTTACGCTATTTACAAAATCTTAACCTAATTGCGCCTCCGCTGAGAGGTGTATAGCCGCGCTCCTCTGTAATTGTGCGGCTGGGTCTTGCGTAGTGAGTAGCGCCCCCTGGCGTTACTTTCTTCCTGATTGGACGACTCGTCCGAGGTGTATCCATCTTCTTCTCCTCGCTGTGATGATTGTGCTGAGCATGGTTGTCCACCATTTCTAGCTGCAACGTCACGTAATGGTTGAGCCGATTCGCGTGAAATGCATGGTTGTGGCTCTCCAGGGTCAGAGGTAGCGATCCCTGCAAGAGTTGCTGTTCGCTTTTCCTTCCGGTCGGTAGGTGTCGCGATTTTTTGTTTGCTGGCGAGAGACAAGGTTGGGCCGTTGTCCCAGCATAGTGGCGTAGCTCTCGGTTGGTCCAGAGAACTATTTAGGTTGGGTGTGCCCATCCCTGGCGTTAATGTTTGAAGGTGTGGTTCTTCTCCATCTCCTTCTGTCTCCTCGTCTCAGGATGGTGCTGAGCGTGGTTGTCGACCATCACTAGCCGTATCTTCTTCGGGTGGTTGCTGCTCCACGTCGATTCTTGGTCCTCTGATGATTGGACACGGGGAGATTTTAGTTCCGTGAATTTTCACATCGGTACCATTTTGATTGACCCAATACACATTTCCTGCTGCCTTCGCTGTGATGGCATGTGGACCTGTTTGGCGTGGTGCGAAACCGGCGTTAAAATGATTTGCTTTTTTTGATTGGAAATGTCCTCCGACTTATACTCGGTCCCCAGGTTGATAGCGATGAACCGAAGGGTTCGTTTCGTATTTTGCCTGGTAGGTGGCTTGATTCTGACGCGCTCGGTTCTCTCTTTCTAGTCGGTCTTCTATTCGTTGGTGGCCATCTTGGTTAAATCTCCAGTCGCCGGGCCTGTTGATCGTCCACCCAAGCAACAGGAGGCTGGGAGTTCGGCCAGTGGCAGCATTTTGACGGCAATGTATTCCGAATAGGATTTCCGGTATATTCTTGTCACATGTTCTGTGGTTTGCGGCGTCTACTCTTAAGCGAATCCCTTTCATTATTTCTTGATTTCTTCTTTCGGTGGGATTTGCCCTGGGTTGATATATCGGCGTAGTCCAGAGATCGCAGTCACAACGCTGGCAAGCGATGAGCCAATGGCGACTTGCAAACTGTTTGCCATTGTCACTGAGTATCTGCCTGGGGTATCCCCACCGTGGAAAGACTTCTCTTTCAAGAATTGCGGTGATAGTTGGCGCTTTTGAAGATGCGATGGGGAATGCTTCGACCCATCGTGCGAACAAATCGGTTACAACCAATAGGAATGTTTTTCTAGTTGCTGAGCGGGGGTGCGGTTCCATTAGGTCCAGTGCTACCGTTTCCCACGCAGACGTGGCAGCACGTGGTTTTATTGCATCAGGTTTGGCGGTACGCACCGGCTTGCTACATCTACAAAGATGGCAGCTACTGACGTAACTTCTCACGCTTCGCTGCATCCCAGGCCAGTAATAATGATTTTGGATGGCTCGCAGCGTTTCATCGACCCCTGGGTGTCCGGCGAGTGGGTCGTCATGGAATTCCCAGGGGACGCGTTCTTCCATACTGGCTGGTATACGCAAAGCCCACGTTTCATTCTCGGGGTGCTTTCGCCAGAATCCAAGGTGGTCCAGTTTGTGATTCTGTACATAACTCTCCTCGCAAATTGTGCGCAGCGGCTGTTCATTGAGTTCGTGCCAGCGTTCATCCTCTCGTCTAACCATGGCACCGAGCTGCAGCTCCTCTCTGACGTCATTCAACACCCTAATGGCGTTGACTACTAGACTGGTGTCCGTGGAGAGGGAAGTCCCATGGTCTCTGCTTGGTGGTAGCATACAGTCTAGATCCGGCTCACCAGGTATTTGCCAGTATCCACTTTTTAGGTCGATCGTGGAAAATATTTTGGCCTGTCCTAAATATTTCAAAGTTTCATGAATGACGGGGAGGGGTTGTGCGGCGTCAATGGTGAGATCATTCAAACGGCGGTAATCCACGCAAAACAGTTGATTTCCATCCTTTTTGGTTTGAATGGATGGTTGAGAGGAATATGGTGAGCTGGTGGGCTCGATAATTCTATCGGCCAACATTTCGGGAATTTGTTCCTCTATAACCTTAATTTTTGATGCCGAAAAGTGTCGTTGTGCATCTCGGAATGGCTGGTTATGTTTGAGGTGAATTGGGTGGCTGATGGTGAGTGCGTTGCGCAGATGTCCACCACGGTGAAAAATGGTAGCGTGTCTTTGTGCTAGGTCGCGATTGAAATCTTTCAAAAACCTTTATAAAGATTTTCAAAATTTTTCGGAATCTTTCAAAATACCGTAAAGTATTTCAATACTTTGAAATCACTTTAAATTATTGAAGTAGATTAAAAATTCCTTAGAATCTTCAAAATTCCCTAAAATACTTCAAATCATTTGAAATCTTTCAAAAACCCTTATAAAAATTTGCAAAATTCTTCGGAATCTTTCAAAATACCATAAAGTATTTCAAATACTTTGAAATCACTTTAAATTATTTAAGTAAATTAAAAATGTCTTGGAATCTTTTGAAATTCCCTAAAATTCTTCAAATAATTTGAAATCTTTCAAAAACAATCATAAAAATTTTCAAAATCCTTCGGAATCTTTCAAAATACCCTAAAGTATTTCAAATACTTTGAAATCACTTTATATTATTGAAGTCAATAAAAAATTCCTTGCAATCTTCTAAAATTCCCTAAAATACTTCTAATCATTTGAAATCTTTCAAAAACACTTATACAAATTTTCAAAGTTTTTCAAATGCCTTGGAATCTTTTAAAATACCCCAACGTATTTCCAATACTTTTAAATCACTTTAAGTTATTGAAATAAATTGAAAATTGCATAAAATACTTCAAATTATTTGAAATCTTTCTACATCCTTCATAAAACTTTTCAAAGCTCTTAAAAATGACTTGGAATCTCTTTCAATACCCTAAAATATTTCAAATCCTTTGAAATCCCATTAAATTCCTAAAATCAATTTAAAATGCCTTGGAATCTTTTAAAATACCCTAAAGTATTTCAAATACTTTGAAATCACTTTAAATTATCGAAGTAAATATAAATTTCCTTGGAATCTTTTAAAATTCCCTAAAATACTTCAAATCATGTGAAATCTTTCAAAAACCCTTATAAAAATTTGCAAAGCTTTTCAAATGCCTTGGAGTCTTTTCAAATACCCTAAAGTATTTCAAGTCCTTTGAAATCACTTTAAATTCTTTAAATAAATTGAAAATTGACTAAAATACTTTAAATAATTGGAAATCTTTCTAAATCCCTTATAAAACTTTCCAAAGCTCTTGAAAATGCCTTGGAATATTTTTAAATATACTAAAATATTACAAATCCTTTGAAATCCCATCAAATTACTGAAATCAATTGAAAATGCCTTGGAATCTTTTAAAATACCTTAAAGTAGTTAAAATACTTTGAAATCACTTTAAATTATTGAAATATATTTGAAATTCCTTGGAAGCTTTTAAAATTCCCTAAAATACTTCAAATCCTGCGAAATTAAAAAATAATGCCTTATAAAACTTTTCAAAGCTCTTGAAGATGCCTTAGAATCTTTTTAAATACCCTAAAATATTTCAAATCCTTTTAAATCCCATGAAATAACTCAAATCATTTGAAAATGCCTTGGAATCTTTTTAAATACCCTAAAGTATTTCAAATATTTTGAAATCACTATAAATTCTTGGAATAAATCAAAAATTTCTTGGAATTTTTTTTAATTCCCTAAAATACTACAAATCCTTTGAAATCCCATTAAATAACTGAAATCAATTGAAAATTCATTGGAATATTTTTAATGTGCACCAAAATATTTTTAAAAATGTCAATCTTTTAAAATTCTTTGAAATTTGATATAGCTCTTGAAAATGACTTCGATTTTCAAAAAATACCCTAAAATATTTCAAATCTTTTGAAATATTTTTACATCCCATAAAACTTTTTAAATCTGTTGAAAATTCTTAGGAATTAAAAAAAATATCATAAAATCTCTTAAATCCTTTGGTATCACTTCAAATTTTCGAAATCTATTAAGAATATCCTAAAATATTTCAAATCCTTATAAATCTTTCGAAAATTTTCAAAAGTTCTTCAAAATTCGTTGTAATTTTTTAAAACGCCCTAAAATCTGAAATTCTTGGAAATTTCTTCAAATGATTGAAGTCAATTGAAAATTTCTTGGAATCTTCTAAAATTTTCTAAAATACTTCAAATTCTTTTCAATTCTGTCGATTTTTTATGTAAGAGATCAAAAAAATTCCTAACATCGATCGAGAAAAATCACGGTGAGGTTTTTTGGAAATGCTAGAAGATCATTCCTTGTGTTCTTGAGTCGATTAAACAATCAATGGGGCCAACTACTTTGATGATTTTCACTATTTTTTTATTTCCTTAAATAAAAGATGGAAGAAAATTCTTTACACCCGTATAGTAAGGTATGTTGATGATGTTTTAAATTTTATTAAGCTTGATGTCGACATCAATTTGTCAGTGATTTGTTGTCATTTTTTAAAATTTATTCAAATAGGCAAGCAACAATAGTAAAATTAGGTCAAACTAACGATTCTTGAACACTCTTAAGTAAGAAGAGTTGGTGATTTTTTTGGTTACATTTCTTAACCGATTTAAGAATTCTTTCGAAATACTCTGAATTAAATTCCTTACGTCAGAAAGTCATTTTTTTAAATAAAACTTAACAAATACAGTGGTAAACTTTTTAATTTGAATGATATGATTTTTTTATCTCTGAATAAATCTCTTTAAAAAAGTAATTGTTAGTCAGAACTAATGAAGACAGGCTTAGAAATCATAAATATTAAAAGTTGATTTTTCATTTTAAAAAAGTTGCAATTTCAACTTATTTTTTCCTTATCGGAAATACGTGTTAAACTTCACGTGGCTTGCGCCACCTCTATCATTGAAAAAAAAATGGATTTATTTTTTTGTGGGTTTGAACAAATTTTCGGCGATATACACTCCAAGTCCCATATAATAACAGTTTCAGGGGTTGCCTCGCACTGGTCTTGTGACTAAATCGGTACCCTCGAAACGTAGACTGTCAGGACCGTCAGAACCGTTTCAAATTGGAATGCATAATATTGCGCAATATACTCGACGGAGTGCTCGCGCACTGCGGTTCTTCCGGGAATTCGGACCGCCCTACTGTACGGAGCCTTAGACGAAGCAAAAGATGTGAGTAGAGTTGGCCAAGAACTGAACTTGGAAGAACGGCTTCTTCTTAACTGAAATGAATCGAGAATCATCACCCCCTTCGCTCTGCTCTATACTAGATGATACGTACAGAGCAAAGCGAAGAGACTGATCTCTTTTGCTTCGTTCAAGGCTTATATACAGAGTCAGGTGCGAATCTAGACGAGAATTTTGTTGTTGAGGTGGTATCTTGGGATTGGGCGAGAATTGTAAAGTTTATGCTACCCCCTCCAAACAAATTCTATTCTGACAGCTTTATGGAACAACTCTATGATTGTTTTTATCCTTCTCTTTCCACTTCCATGTGTACAATTCTCCACTTTATTGACACAATGAAAAGGTAATTTCTTGAAACACGTCAATCTTATCTACCTTATCTACCTTACGCAACCGTACGAACCTCAAACATGTGGAGTAGGGTGGTCCAAAATTATTTTTTTTCGAATTTTTATGCATATCGCCCGGAAATTTGTTCGAATCAACAAAAAAATGAATACAATTTTTTTGTTAAGAAAAAATTATATTTAGAGATAACGCAAGCCACATGAAGTTTAACACGTATTTCCAATAAGAAAAAAAGATATTTTTGGAAATTTTATTCTTGCTACAATTAGTAAGGTAATACTTAATTATTGTTAACAATTATAATTGTTCAAACAATTTATTATTATTGTTAATTACGTTCTCTCAGCATAATGCTGGAAAATTGCAGTTTTTACAAAAAAAATTCTGTTCTTCTTTTGTTTGAATAAAGACGAAAAGACAATTGCCGTTAAGTGATAAAGGATACAACGTTATAAACAATAGAAAAAACAGGTTACGTGGTTCATGGACGCTCCCTTAGTAAATATTCTCATCGGGTGCGTTGTTTTTTGCAACAACAATCCTTTTCAGGATAGTTATTCAGAATATCATTGCTCGCTTGCTGACTTTTGCTTCTGTTCGTCCAATACTCTTTTTCAGGGTAGTTTGCTAATATTCAGAAATATTGCCAATATTTTTATCGTCATCTAGAAATTCTCAACTCTACCAACTTGAAACATACTTTTGTACAAAATGTGGTGCTATATTTGTAATAGACTATTCAATGTGCTTCAATTAGCATTTATGAATGGTGATGAGAATATTAATAAACGTCAAGCTGCAATTACTAGACGGTATGAGCTCAACCATCCACCTTTAGCTCTAGATGAAAATTCGAGGCTATGCGTTAACTGTAATACCTCAATAATTGAATAAATGTCTGCAATTAATGCCGATCCACGCTGTTTTTGGTTAAACGTTCTTACCCAAACAGATTCGCAAACTTGTATCTTTTCTAATGCGCAAAATCGGAACTGAATCCATAACTAGGCAGCAATTTATAAATCAGCATGTAAGAGAGTTAGCAAACGAGCTCTACAATCCTCAACCTGAAGAACGAAAAGCAGTTGCTGTGATTGATGCTACTTACGCCTACATACACAAAAGTACGAACTTTAGGGTATTGCGACAGTCTTACTTTCTTCATATAAATCGGCACCTATTAAAACCAACTCTTATAGTAGCTCCGGATGGTTATATTCTAACGATAATAGGTCCGTATTTTCCTCATGCTCGTAATAATGAGGCTGAAATTCTCTGTGAAGAATTTGAAAGAGATGCTGTCACGTTAGCAAACTGGTTCCATGATGGTGACATTTTTTTGGTGAATAGAGGTTATCGCGATGCTATACCTTTATTGCAACATTTCGGCATTGATCATATAATGCCTGCGCTTATTCGACCTGGATAAAGACAACTCTAAACAGAAGAGGCAAATGAATCGTGAATAGTAACTAAAAATCGCTGGATTGTCGAGGTACGAAATGGGCACCTAAGATCTGTTTTTGAGTTTCCATCACAAACTATAAACCTGCAGCATGCAAAGGAACTCATTAGTTACTATCGTATAGCTGGAGCTGTCTTAAACCGATATTGTCCTACAATTCATATGCAAGATGCGGACATCAAACTCGCTATAGAAATGATTGCCAGGTCAAATATGCCTATTGTTGTGCAGGCGAGAGTAGAGGTAGATAACCTAATACGAATAAACTGTCAGTGAATGGGGTTAGATCAACAAAACCTTTTACATTATCTTGAACTTAATTTAGACTATCTAAAAGACTTGACTGTAGGAACTTACCAAATACGTCTTTCCTCCTCGTATATTCAAGACAAGTTAGAAAAAGATAATGATGAGCATTTTCAGCTTGACGAAAACATCAATGAGCCGGGATTCTTGAGATTACGTCTATATTCAAGATTCCGTAAAGCAACTAAGCATCAACTTTTTATAGCATATAGATTTAATGTTGAAGACGATCATAATCATGTCGAAAATGATAATGATGTAATTCTTGGATACGATTGTACCTGTCAAATCGGAGTTCGGACTCTAGGTGCATGTGCACATGTTGCTAGTGTGTTGTGGTATCTGGGATATGCACGACATCAAGACAATATCAGATATCCCGATAACTCATTACTAAATAGCACATTGGATGCTGCAAATAGAGAGGTCGAAATAGTAAATGAATAAGAAGCGAATGTGTGTGCGCATGTTGTTACACATACGCGCGCATACGCGCCTGCATATAAAATATATGTCTTCGCTTAATTGGCTGCGCAGCAGTGTCTTGTCTTCACCGAATGGGCAACCCATCTTGCCCTATTTGGCTGGGCAACAGCGCATTGTCTTAACCGACTGGACAACCCGCCTTGTCTTAATTGGCTGGGCAACAGGGCCTTGTCTTCACCGACTGGGCAACCTGTCTTGCCTTAATTGGCTGGGCAACAGCGCCTTGTCCTAACCGACTGGGCAACCCGTCTTGCCTTGATTAGCTGGACTGTGTGAGGTCTCAAAATCCAACCTCTCACGTCCTCGTCGTGGACCCTGGAGGCTACATCAAAAATCTGTAGCGACTTAATGACGGCAATAGTCAATGCATTTATCGCAAGTACTTCATTTTAAGAAATGTAATTAGAATTTCTTTCAAACGTTTGTTATATATTTTTACAATTTTTTCAATCAGTAACCTGTATGATCCCTAAATGACCTTTACACCCCAGGGATATGAGTTCACGACCATAAAATAGAAGTATAAAACGCAGAATTTCTCGCGCTAGTGTTACATTTCCGGTGTTAAAAAGAGAGCTTATGTTCAAAAAATTCAAGTTACCCGTCAAACAAGTCTCAAGAATAAAGGCCAAGGTCAAAGTCAAGGACACGGTCGTATGCCTCCCTGCAAACCCTACAACTTTTGTCTCGACCTTTTTAGCATAAAACGCTTTCCTGAAAAATTATTGAGGTGCGACTTTAAAACTAAAACTCTTTTTATAATATAAATATCTACATTTATGGCTGTGATTGTGGCCTGTACCATAGTTCAAACCATGATTGTGACAGTGACATATAGCGCATAAATTCAACCAGCATTAACCTATTGCGCACGTCTACAGACCACCATAACCTACTGCGCAAGTCCACAGCACATCATGATCCGCTCCGCATGCCTACGAGCCACCATGACCAACTGCACATGCCGACGA